>JARQOD010000001.1:750603919-750709001 GCA_033576555.1 Oophaga sylvatica | reverse complement strand
CTCCTCTTCAGCTCGTGTTGTAGCCTCTTCCTCCAGCTCACACACAGCTGTTTTGGCTTCCTCACAGGATCGCCCTGGAAGAACCTCTGGCACTGGTGTACAGAACCCAGTGTAATTCCACCCACAGCACCACATTCCCTGTCATCCTCACACTCCCAGACCACTCTACAGCCATCGATAGCACAGGCATGGGAGAAAAGGCGGCCATACTCGGCAAACCATCCCCGAGCACAGGCTCTGAATGCTGGCATTGCAAAACTCCTGTCCCTTGAAATGTTGTCATTCAGGCTGGTGGAGACTGACACCTTCTGTAACTCATGGCATTGGCAGTCCCACAATACAACGTGCCCAGCCGCTTTTATTTCAGCAGGCAAGCCATCCCTGCCCGGCAAAAGCGTGTGGAGGGAAAAATTAAACATGCGCTACTAAACGCCGTCAGTAGCAAGGTTCACCTGACCATCGATGCGTGGACCAGTAACCATGGACAGGGACGATACCTTTTGCTCACTGCCCATTGGGTAAATGTTGTGGAGCCGGGTACAGATCTTGAGAGTGGTGCTGTACATGTTCTGCCAACTCGAAGGATTGCAGGAAACCCGTCTGTACACATTGACTCCTCCTCATACTACAGTTCCTCAGAATCATAGCTGCAGGAGCTGTCACGGTCTACCTCCACATGGACCCGTGAACGCTTACCTGTTACGACCGATATGAGCACAGCCGTGGCCAAACTTTAACAGGCCGTCCTGAAATTAATTTCTATGGGGAATCGAAGCCACACAGCGCAGGAGCTCTGGAATGCCATCAAGCAGGAGAGCGACGTGTGGTTTGTGCCAGCGAATCTCCAGCCAGGCTTGGTAGTGTGTGACAATGGCCAAAATTTGGTGGCAGCTCTGGGCCTAGGCAACCTCACTCACATACCATGTCTGGCACATGTGCTCAACTTGGTCGTGCAGAGTTTTTTGAGGGACTATTCAGATCTAGATGCACTGCTGCACAAGGTCGGCATAGAGTGCACTCACTTGCGGCGTTCCAGCATGGCCAGATCGCGCATTGCAGCTCTGCAACGCGATTCCGCCTTCCGGAACATCGCATCATATGTGACCTACCCACCAGGTGGAATTCCACGTTACATATGTTGGAGCGGTTGTGTGAGAAGCAGGCAGCAGTAATGGAGTACCAACTGCATCAGGCGCAAACAAGTCGCAGTTTGCGCCGTTCACACTTCACCACCACTGATTGGGCCTCCATGAAGGACATCTGCCATGTTTTGCCTGCGCTCGATGATTCCACGCGGATGGCGAGTGCAGATGATGCACTAGTCAGCATGACTGTCCTCCTTATCTGCCTGCTTCAAAAGGGATGAGGTTTTGGAAGAGGTGGAGGATGAGAAGTCCCAAATGCCATCAGCTTCTGGACAGTCTGCTCAACGTGGTTCCTCACAAAGGCCTAGGCCCACTTTGTGAGGAGGATGAGGAGGAGTCAATTGAGGAGGAAGACATCGCTCCAGAGGAGGGAGGTACACAATGCTCTAGTAGTCAGTATGTAGAGCGAGGGTGGGTGATGCAGAGCAGGCAGAGATGACGCCTCTTGCAGGGGACAGCGTTTCTTGGCCAGTTGGGAGTCTACAGCACATGGTTGATTTCATGCTGCAGTGCCTGAGAAATGAGCGCCGCATCGCCCACATTCTCACCACGTCTGATTAATGCATGTACACCCTCCTAGACCCTCGCTACCGGGACAACTTACAAAGCCTCATAACACCATTGAACCAGAAGCGTAAAATGCGGGAGTACCAAGACACACTGGTGCATTCCATCATGTTCTCCATTCCAGCCGAGAGCAGTGCTGCTAGTGCTTTACAAAACAGCTCTGTGCGTTGAGGCAGTGGAGGAAGCTCTGCACCAAGAGGGAGCAGAAGCAGCGCCTCTGCACAAAGCAAGACCAGTATGGCCCAAATGTGGCAAAGTTTTGTGTCCCCACCATCATAGATGGCTCCAGTCAGCAGGAGGCAATGTTTCTGTCAGATGGTGACAGACTACATGTCTTGCCCTCTCAGTGTACTCCCAGACGGCTCTTCCCCCTTCAAGTTTTGGGTCTCTAAGCTGGATACATGGCCAGAGCTTATCCAGTATGCATTGGAGGTGCTGGCTTGCCCTGCTGCTAGTGTATTATCGGAGCGCGTCTTTAGTACTGCAGGTGGTGTACTAACAGACTGTCGCATGTGACTATCCTCCGATAACGTTGACCGGCTTACTTTTCTGAAAATGAACAAGGCCTGGATCTCGCCTAAATTTGCCTGTCCGGTTTCCGATTAAATAATTGGTTGGCAACAGTATCAATGTCTCCTGTTGTGTTCATGTTTCTACCACGTGAACTGTACTCCCTGGGCTCCAACAATGCCAGTTGCTGCTCAGAAGTGCCATCTGCACAGAGAAAAACACAAGCTCCTGTGTTAGTGGGGTTCAGTAACGCCAGCTGTTCCCCTGCTGTGTGTCCGGCAATAAGTCTCCTGCTCCCTCCACATGCACAGAACATCAAATGTTAACGTTGCTCCACATAGGGCTGAGCCATCACCCTGATTGATATGCTCCAAATAAGAAAAACGGAAGCTTTACTACCATAAAATGATGAGTTTTTGTCCCAAATATGTAAAAATAGACATTTTAAATATAAGCGCATATATGCACATGGCGACTACAAATGCTACCAAAAAAGCCTACATAGGGTATAGGGGTTGAAATGAATGCATACAAGTACATTTCATAATCCATTAATGCTGCCTAAGGAACGTTATGTACACCTGCAATATAGTGCAGACAATGGATGTAGGACTAGTCATCATCATCATTACTTATATATGTGACAGTTAAAAATACACTGTTTGAGGACAACTCTTAGTTCACACACCATATATGAAAGGTCCAGCATCTAATCCTGATAATAAGGCGCAATAATCAAGCATAACCTAGAAAAAGTGCATCGTGCATAGTGAAAATAGCAATGTATACCTGCAAGTGCAGGTGAAACAATGCCAACAGATAGAAAAGGTTTATGCTATCTAGGTATCAGAGTGCATAGCGACTGATGGCGAATGGCGATATAATACTGTACCTCAATAAAGGCTGCGGCACCCCTCACGCGCGTTTCGCTTGAAGCTTCTTCAAGAGGGGACGTGCGTGTATGGTTGCTCATAGGTGCATGTTTATAGAGGAAATCAGTCATGATGGCGGCTTTGTAGCGGTGCTACCGCTGACGAACGCTGCACAACATCACTGCAAGTCAGCGTCATATGTCGCCCAGCCGCTCCCCTACCTGACGCGTCAGACTCAGAGCAGGAAGCCAGTCTGGGCGGCAAAACCAACGCGCAAGCATACATGCACTTCCCCTCTTCAACAAGCTACAAACGAAACGCGCGTGAGTGGTGCCGCAGGCTTTATTGAGGTAGAGTATTATATCGCCATCAGTGGCTATGCACTCTGATACATAGATAGTATATACCTTTTCTATCCGTTGGCGTTGTTTCACCTGCACTTGCAGGCATACATAGCAATTTTCACTATGCACGATGCACTTTTTCTAGGTTATGCATGCTTATTGCGCCATATTATCAGGATTACATGCTGGACCTTTAATATATGGGGTGTGAACTAACAGTTGTCCTCAATGAGTGTATTTTTTACTGTCACATATAACTTATAATGATGATGATGACTAGTCCTACATACATTGTCTGCACTATATTACAGGTGTACATACCGTTCCTTAGGCAGCATTAATGGATTATGAAATGTACTTGTATGCATTCATTTCAACCCCTATACCCTATAGTTTTTTTTTGTTGCATTTGTTGTCGCCATGTGCATATATGAGCTTATATTTTAAATGTCTTTATTTCAATATTTTTGAATTAAATTCATCATTTTATGGTAGTAAAGCTTACGCTTTCTTGTTTGGAGTATATACATTTTGAAGTGCCACGGAACAAGGCAACTACTCTATATGTGATTTCTACACCCTCCTTGACCCTGGGCTTCAACACCGCCAGTTGCTCAGAAGTGCTGTATGCACAGAGAAAAACACTCGCTCCTATGTTACTGGGGTTCAGTAATGCCAGCTGTTCCCCTGCTGTGTGTCCGGCAATAAGTCCTGCTCCCTCCAAATTCAAGTTACACCAGAGATTAAACTTGCTCACACTAGGCCTCAGCCTACACCCTCCTTGACCCTGGGCTCCAACATCGCCAGTTGCTGCTCAGAAGTGCTGTATGCACAGAGAAAAACACTCGCTCCTGTGTTACTGGGGTTCAGTAATGCCAGCTGTTCCCCTGCTGTGTGTCGGAAATAAGTCCTGCTCCTCAATCAGTACAACAGAGATTAAACTTGCTCACACTAGGCCCCAGCTACACCTCTTGACCTGGCTCAACACGCCAGTTGCTGTCAAAGTGCTTATGCACAAGAAACACTCGCTCCTGTGTTACTGGGGTTCAGTAATGCAGTGTTCCTGCTGTGTCCGCAATAGTCCTGCCTCCAATTCAGTTACACAGAGATTAAATTGCTCAACTAGGCCTCAGCTACACCTCCTTGACCCTGGGCTCCAACACCGCCAGTTGCTGCTCAGAAGTGCTGTATGCACAGAGAAAAACACTCGCTCCTGTGTTACTGGGGTTCAGTAATGCCAGCTGTTCCCTGCTGTGTGTCCGGCAATAAGTCCTGCTCCCTCCAAATTCAAGTTACACCAGAGATTAAACTTGCTCACACTAGGCCTCAGCCTACACCCTCCTTGACCTTGGGCTCCAACACCGCCAGTTGCTGCTCCAAAGTTCTGTATGCACAGAGAAAAACACTAGCTCCTGTGTTTGTGGGGTTCAGTAACGCCAGCTGATTCCCTGCTGTGTGTCCGCAATCTGTCCTGCTCCATCCAATTTCAAGTTACATCAGATTTGAAAGTTGCTCACATTAGGCCTCAGCCTACACCCTCCTTGACCCTGGGCTTCAACACCGCCAGTTGCTGCTCAGAAGTGCTGTATGCACAGAGAAAAACACTCACTCCTGTGTTTGTGGGGTTCAGTAATGCCAGCTGATCCCCTGCTGTGTGTCCGGCAATAAGTCCTGCTCCCTCCAATTTGAAAACACATCAGATTTTAAACTTGCTCTCATTAGGCCTCAGCCTACACCCTCCTTGACCCTGGGCTCAACACGCCAGTTGCTGCTCAGAAGTGCTGTATGCACAGAGAAAAACACTCACTCCTTGTTACTGGGGTTCAGTAATGCCAGTGATCCCCTGCTGTGTGTCCGGCAATAAGTCCTGCTCCTCCAATTTGAAAACACATCAGATTTTAAACTTGCTCTCATTAGGCCTCAGCTAATCTTGATCTCCCATGCTGCCGAGTGCGTATCCGACCGTTACTGGGGTTCAGTAATGCCAGATGTTCCCCTGCTGTGTGTCCGGCAATAAGTCCTGCTCCCTCCAATTTGAAAACACCTCAGATTTAAACTTGCTTTCATTAGGCATCAGCCTACACCCTCCTTGACCTGGGCTCTAACACGGCAGTTGCTGCTCAGAAGTGCTGTATGCACAGAGAAAAACACTAGCTCCTGTGTTTGTTGGATCAGTAACACCACTGATCCCCTGCTGTGTGTCCGGCAATCTGTCCTGCTCCATCCAATTTCAAGTTACATCAGATTTGAAAGTTGCTCACATTATGTTAGTGTTTGAGTTCCCGCTGCTGCCAAGGGATGTCGTACCAGTCGCGCTGCGGTCCCCCATCTCTCCGACTGCAGTGGAGCCTGCTCAGCAAAGACGTCGGTCCCAGTGTTTCGCCCGGTCTAATACTGTGCACAGACTTGCTGCTGCCTCTTCAGGTTCTGCTATTGTAGCCAGTATGGTCAGCGGCGAGCAGACGTCTAGGACTAAGTCCTTTGTTGCTTCATCCGAGCGTGCCCAGAGCAAGATCTCCCATTGGAGATCAGGGGTCACATGCTCAGATACAGCTGCCACACCTATTGGTCCTTCAGGAAGGTCCTGTGGCTGTTGATGTTCTGAAGCAGCTTCCCACTGGTCCTTCCTGGAAGGTCTTTTTCTCGTGGCTGCTATAAAAGGCTGTCCTTACCGCACGGCCGTGTGCTAGTATCAAATCTGTTACGTGCTTGCGCCAGTGTGATCATGTATGCATGTGGTTAGGTCTGGCTGAAATAAGCCCCTAGAATACAGGCACCTCCGGTGAGGAGATTGTATGCACGTGTTCAGGGCTCGGCTGAAAACGCCTTTAGAATATCGACTACTCCGGTGAGGAGATTACTGCTTGGGTTCTGATTGCATGACCACAGACTGAAATCCGCGTAGCATTCATCTGTGTTCCCTGTGAGTCTAACAGGACACAGTCTTTGTTACAGCGGCTCTGTGAGTTAACAGAGACCGCTTATCCTGCCATATAGTGCTACGGCGTTTACATCTGCGACTTTGCGGAATAACAGAGTTTGCTTATACTGCCTATTTACGCCATCTTACTAGCAGCAGGCTCTGCCTGCATGGTGGACCCCGGCTGCGAACGCACCTCTCCTTAATACTATTCGGTGTGTTCCGCAGGCCATTAACACATTAGGCCTCAGCCTACACCCTAACTGACCCTGGGCTCCAACACTGCCAGTTGCTGCTCGGAAGTGCCATCTGCACAGTCAACACTAGCTCCTGTGTTATTGGGGTTCAGTAATGTCAGCTGATCCCCAGCTGTGTAGCTGGCAATGTCTCCTGCTCTGTCCATAACTCACTCAAGTCCAGATTTTTAATTTGCTCCAATTTGTCCTCTGCCTCCACTCTGTTTTACTCTCATCCCTGGGCTCCAACACTGCCAGTTGCTGCTCGGAAGTGCCATCTGCACAGTCAACACTAGCTTCTGTGTTATTGGGGTTCAGTAATGTCAGCTGATCCCCAGCTGTGTAGCTGGCAATCTTTCCTGCTCTGTCCACATTCACACAAGTACAGATTTTAAAGTTGTTCCAATTAGGCCTCTGCCTCCACTCTGTTTCTACTCTCATCCCTGGGCTCCAACATCGCCAGTTGCTGCTCAGAAGTGTCTATGGCACGGGTACTCCCTCCTGCCCAGCCAGGTTACAGCATGCCAGCTGTTTCCGGGCAGTGTCAGCGTCACTTTGCCTCCAATACGTTGTCCTGTCGTGTTGCGGTCGGGTTAGCCGACTCTATGGTGCCTGCAGTTTAGGTGCTTCCTATGTGGGCTGCGGGATATGGAACTAAAGGTTGTTTCCGTAGTGCCAATAGGACAAGCACCCCCTTTAGGACTGTGGGATTCGGTAACTGCGGCCGGCTCGCGGCCTTGCAACTTTATTTTTCATGGGTACCTTCTGCTACCCATCCGGTACCAGTACCGTCAGCTGGTTCTCGGCAGTGCCTTTGGCCTAGGTGCCTCCATCTCGGTATCCGAGTTCCAGCAACGTCTGCTGGTCCTTGGTAGTGCTTTCTAGCACAGGTACCTCCTGCTTAGTAACCCTGTCCCAGTAACATCAGCTGGTCCTCGGTTGTGCCATTGACTCTGTTCCTTCTGCTGCCCCTCTGGGTTACAGCACAGTCAGCTGGTCCTCGTTAGTTCCATTGGCTCTTGTACCTTATGCTACCCATCCGGGTTCCAGTACCATCAGCTGGTTCTCGGCAGTGCCTTTGGCCTAGGTGCCTCCATCTCGGTATCCGAGTTCCAGCAACGTCTGCTGGTCCTTGGTAGTGCTTTCTAGCACAGGTACCTCCTGCTTAGTAACCGTGACCCAGTACCGTCAGCTGGTCCTCGGTTGTGCCATTGGCTCTGTTCCTTCTGCTGACCCTCCGGGTTCCAGCACAGTCAGCTGGTCCTCGGTAGTTCCATTTGCTCTTGTACCTTATGCTACCCATCCGGGTTCCAGTACCGTCAGCTGGTTCTCGGCACTGCCTTTGGCCTAGGTGCCTCCATCTCGCTATCCGAGTTCCAGCAACATCTGCTGGTCCTTGGTAGTGCTTTCTAGCACAGTTACCTCCTGCTTAGTAACCGTGTCCCAGTACCATCAACTGGTCCTCGGTAGTGCCATTGGCTCTTGTTCCTTCTACTACCCATTCGGGTTCCAGGACAGTCAGCTGATTCTCGGCAGCTACTCAGCCTTCTTGTACCTTCTCTACATTCCCAAGTTGAAGATTTTTGAAATGGTTTTTGGTAATCACTCTGGATCTCCCTGACGACGACCCTGAAGACGACGACCCTGAAGACCACCCCGAAGTAGACGACGACCCCAAAGACGATGACCATGAAGATGACGAGCCTGAACACCACCCCAAAGAAGACCAAAAAGATTACCCAGAAGAAGATGACCAAGAGGAAAAGAACATGAAGACAACCACCAAGATACAGAACAAGAGACAAAAGACCAAGAAGCAGAAGAACAAAAAGCAGAAGAACATTAAGCATAAGACAAAAAATCAGAACGAAAAATATGCTCTAAATTATAAGCAGAAGAAGACTAAGCAGTGTATGGGGGTGAGTCCGTTCCTCCTCGTGGTGCCCCTGGAAAATGCCTGCTGCTGCAGGCCAAACTGAACACGGACAAATCCTGTTGTAAATCTTTTGTGACAGCAAAAACGGAAGGTGTAATCTTCAAACTTTTAGAGATAACAACTACAGTAATGCTTGTCACAAATAAGAATATGATGAAGAAGATGAATAGGAAGAAGATGAAGAAGTAGAATATGAAGAAGAATAATAGTTGAAGAGAAGAATATGAAGAATGTAAAAAAAAGAATAAGAGGAAGAAGGTGAAGAAGATGAAGATAAATAAGGTGAAGAAGAAGTTGATGAAAAAGATGCTGCTGCTGAGGATCATGAAGGAGAAAGTGTGGGAGAAGTAAAAAAGAAGGTGAAGGTCATGGAAGTAGTGAAACATACATATGTGTCAAAATAGAAAAAAGGTTAACAACACAGTCAATTTCTTTGTAACTCTGAACGTCTTAAAATTTTTTTTTTATTCCTGCTATTCCATTTGATTGGGCTAAACCTCTATGCCTTTAATGTCTCCTCCACCTTCCCCAATACATTCTACATTATTCTTAGTTGTTTTCCTTCATGTACAATTAACCTACAAGGAAAGAAAGGGTCTATTTTAATTCCGATATTTCTGTCCCATTGACTTGCATTGGTTTCCCGTATCGGAATCGGCGATATCCGATACTTTTTGAGTATCGGTCCGATCCAATCCGATCCGATATTTCCCAATATCGGAAAGTATCGCTCAACACTAGTGGTGAGAACTTTGAACCCCCAAGTGCTTCACAGAAGTTTATAACGTAGAGCCAAAAAAAAGATAAATCATATTTTTTTCTACAAAAACGATATTTTCGCCCCCAATTTTTTATTTTCCCAAGGGTAACAGAAGAAATTGGACCCCAAGAGTTATTGTGCAATTTGTCCTGAGAAAGCTGATACCCAGATGTGGGGTGAAACTACTGTTTGGGCGCATGGCAGAGCTCAGAAGGGAAGGAGCACAGCTTGACTTTTTCAATGCCGAATTGGCTGGAATTGAGATGCCATGTCACATTTGGAGAGCCTGATGTGCCTAAACAGTGGAAACCCCCCATTTCTAACTCCAACCCTAACCCCAACATACCCCTAACACTAATCCAAACCCTAATCATAACCCTAACCACAAACCTAACCCTAACACACCCGTAACCCTAGTCTCAACCCTAACCCTAACTTTAGCCCCAACCCTAACCCTAATGTGAAAATGGAAATAAATACATTTTTTTTAATTTTATTATTTTTCCTAACTAAGGGGGTGATAAAGGGGGTTTGATTTACTATTTATAGCGGGTTTTTATGATTGGCAGCTGTCACGCTAAAATACGCTTTTTATTGCAAAAAGTAGTTTTTGCATCATCACATTTTGAGAGCTGTAATTTTCTATATTTGAGCCCACAGAGTCATGTGAGGTCTTATTTTTTGCGGGACGAGATGACATTTTTATAGGTACCATTTTTGGGCACATTGCATTTTTTGATCGCTTTTTATTACGATTTTTGGGAGGCAGAATGAACAAAAACAGCAATTGATGAGTTTCTTTTGGGGGAGGGGCTTTTATAGCATTCCGCGTGCGGTAAATTTGATAATACAGTTTTATTCTTCGGGTCAGTACGATTAAAGCGATACCTCATTTATATAATTTTTTTATGTTTTGACGCTTTTATACAATTAAGATTATTATATATAAAAAATAATTATTTTTGCATCGCTTTATTCTGCGAGCTATAACTTTTTTATTGTTTTGCTGATGATGCTGTATTGTGGCTCGCTTTTTGCGAGACAAGATGACGTTTTCAGCGGTACCATGTTTATTTATATCGGTCTTTTTGATCGCATGTTATTCCACTTTTTGTTCGGAGGTATGATGATAAATCATTGTTTTTAGACTTGTTTTTTTTTTTAAGGGGTTCACTAAAGGGGTTAACTAATGGGACAGTTTTATAGTATGGGTCGTTACAGACGCGGCGATACTAAATATGTGTACTTTTATTGTTGTTTTTTTACATTAAAGAAGTGAATTTATTGGGGAATTTATTTTTTTTTTCATTATTTAGGAATTTTTTTTACAAATGTTTATTTTTATTTTTTGTACATTTTACTTTGTCCCAGGGTGGGACATCACAGTATAGGGTCAGATTGCTGGTGTGACAGTGTGCACAGCACTCTGTCACACCAGCGATCGCTCTGGCACTGCTGCAGGCTTCTCAGAGCCTGCTCTCAGCAGGCACTAGAAGCCACCCTGCAGTCCCGGCGGCCATCTTGGATCCGGGGTACTGCAGTGAGGAGAATCCCTTGGAACAGCGCGACACATCGTGCTGTTCTGAGGGTCTCAGGGGAGCACGCAGGAGCCCCCTCCCTGCGGGATGCTTCCCTGTGCCCCCGGTACACCACGATCATGTTTGATCGTGGTGTGCCAGGGGTTAATGTGCCAGCAGTTGTCCGTGACCGCTCCTGACACATAGTGCCGGGTGTCAGCTGTGATAATCAGCTGACACCCGCGGCGATCAGCTGCGCTCCCCCCGGGAGCGCAGCTGATCGCCTTGGATGTACTATTTTGTCCCTGAGAATTAAGTACCAGGTCACATGGACGGAATAGTACGTCCAATGTGATTAAGGGGTTAGCAAAAGTTCATCTCAGTGTTTTGTTATATATCCTTTGTTGGCAATGACAGAGGTCAAGCGTTTTATGTAAGTCTTCACAAGGCTGGCACACACTGTTGGTACTATGTTGGCCCATTCCTCCATGCAGATCTCCTCTAGAGCAGTGATGTTTTGGGCCTGTTGCTGGGCAACACAGACTTTCAAATCGCTCCAAAGGTTTTCTATGAGGTTGAGATCTGGAGACAGGCTAGGCCAATTGGTGGCTGACTAAATACTTTTTTCCCCACTGTATAGTGCCTGCTTCCAGCCTTTGCTGGCTATTGAAGCGTAACTCGTATTATACATAAGCGTATTGTTTTGGAAAAAAGCTATACTGCAGTAGGCGGCAACGCCCGCTACACTTTGAATGGATCTATACTCAACATCTCAGTTCAAAATGTTTTCATCTGGCCATCACTAGATCATAACACAGCTAATCGCTGTTTGTTCGGATCCCCACTGATCTGGTATTCATGACTTAACTTGTAGATAAGTGATCAAATACCTATGTATGGACATCTCCTTTAACAACCTGACCTGTTTGGACCTTAATGATGAAACTTTTTTTTTCATTATTACATTCCAAAATTCATTACTCATTAATTTTACAATCAATGTTAATGGGAGCTTGTTCTTTGCAGGACAAGTTTCATTTCTCAGTTGTACAATTTTTGTGTATATACAATTTATATTTTCTTGGGGAGGGAATGAAAAAAAAATCAGCAATTTAATCAAAGTCATGTCTGTGTTGTATTCATATCTCTATACTTTTCTTCCATTATTTTTAATTTGACATGTACTCTGCAGTATTAATAGTAAGTTATTTTAATTCTACAGCTTGTTACAATTGAGATGTCTTGTTACATATTTTTTCTTCTTTTTTTTTCAATTGAACTATTTTTTCATGTAAATAAAAGAGAATGACGGAAAGAAGTTTTCTTTTTTAGGGGGAGTGACTTTTTTATTTTAAAACGTATTAGAATCAGTTTAACTGTATTGTCTCATTATGGAAAATGAAGCATTGCTCTGTTATTTGTTTGTATATAGTATTCTATAATATTTTTGTCTGTCTGCGTAAGTGTAGTTTCACACAAGCATATAAAAAAATTGTTCAGTGTTACATCCAGAAAAGTTTGCAATCCATATGCAACTTATTTTTTACAAATTGTTTAATGATTTTCTTTACAAACTGAAAAGTCATTATTCATGGCAGAAAACTGGCAAAAATTTCTTGATGAATCAGGCTCTATGTGTTTTAGACACTTTCTCAGCCTTGGGCAAAAATAGATGTGGTCTTACTGGAAAGAGGCATGGTTTACATGTAAAGATGTGTGATCTAGCATGGGACACAATGCACAAAACATTGTTCAGAATTTGGTGCACATTTCTGACACAAATTAAATCACAAAGTAAGCCAATAAAAAAGTGGTGTAAGAAGTGGTATAAACAAACACTAGATTGTTTTAAAATTTGATTTATTAAACAGTATAAAACCATGTGATAAATCCAGTGTATTTGCAGATTAATCAAAGTTTGCACGGGAAATTGATAGTATTGATAAATCTGCATCATTATTTATGCTTTGAATTATGCTTATGAGCACTGGATCTTATTTTATAGTGGCATCTGTCACATGTGTACTTCCTAGAACATTTTTGACAAACTTCAGAACTATGCAGAACACTATCTGAAAAGATATGCAAAAACATTTTTGTCAAAGGAATCTAACTATAGGTGCCTTTGCGCAAAAATTAGAAGTGACCAAAAAAATAAAATTTATAATTTTTATTTATTACAAGAATTAAAATAACGTGATTAAAACACAGAAAAAGTTGTAACGAGAAAAAGCAGCTGAAAAAACTCCAAATGAATAAGAATTAGCAGCAAGGATATCAATATGAAAAAAGACCCTTAAGAATGAAAAAGGGAAAACTTGTATAAAAATGTCATGGTAATAATAACACAATTTATATTGCACACATTCCAAATCATTTACTGTGAAAACATTGCTGGTAGCAAAAAACAGGTCTGAAGACAAATTCCTAAACAGGAATATGTGCGAATAATAGCCTGTAGTACCTGGTCAAGTATCAGAAATCTATTCATCAAAAGTGGCAGGTCACATAATTAATTTAAATCCCATTTAGATGTAATATTCAGAAATAACCACTTGGTGGTATCTAACTGCCAACATTACAATGCAGACCACAATAGCATAGAGGATATGTGTCTAGAGTTTCATACAGATATCAGGGTCTAGTTAGTGTTAGCCATTAATAGACAAGGGAGGGCCTTATCAGATTAATATACCTGTTGATATTGGAAAATGATATCATTTTGATTTCTGATGGAATTCCCTATCAAGATAAAGTTTGGCCCAAAAATACTTGCTTCAGACCACTCCGCCCCCCTCCCTTGGCATGCATTCCCCAAGGCAATAAAAAGCAATGCAATGTTTTCCTTTAATTAAACTCCAGGAACAAGCTCTTTGAAGCTCTGTGCCCAGCAGTTAACACAAGGGTGTGAGCTCTTGTGAAGCTACAGCCGAACTGGATTCCTATGTCTAACTCAGCCACCGCAGGTCATAGCAAGGCTCTGAGGTATTGAATATGGAAAATGACCTATAATAACAGAATTCAATATCTCTGAGACTAGCTGAGCACATAATCAGAATCTGCGTTCCTTCCCCCACATCTTCATGCCCGGCAGCCACCTGTAGCACTCTGTGCTATAGAGTTACAAAGCATAGCTACCAGGAATTACATAGGGTAGGCATATTTAGTTTCCATGTGCAGCTAAAATACAGCAGAATCCAGTGCCACCGTTGCCATTTCATTCAGAGCTTCGGGAGGAAAGTTATGAGCCTCCACGGTTCTAGACAGAAAATCATACATTCGGATGCCAGAATGGTACTTTAACTCAAAGCCAAACCTGAACCCCATTCAAAATTCCCACACTGTTATCTGTATGACAGAACAAGAAACTGGCTCTGATCGGTGGTAAGAGCGCTGTGTTTCCCACACTGTCACATGCATATGACAGCGTGTGAGCCAGCAATATTTTTATTGAATTGGCTGCTAAGATCATAGAATCATAGAATGTTAGATTTGGAAGGGACCTCTAGGTTCATCATATCCAACCCCTGTTCAATGCAAGATTCACTTAACCATCTCAGAAAGATGTCTGTCCAGCCTCTGTTTGAAGACTTTCATTGAAGGAGAACTCACCACCTCTCATAGCAGACTCTGGCAGCAGCAAGTATTATAATTTATAAGGCAATAAACCCTGGCTAGATGCCTGCAATACACTATCTCTACTGCGACAGCTCACTGTAGACGAACTGCAGATAACAGCGATATTATTGCAGAATATAGAAGGGATTTGAACCGGCCTTGAAAAAATATTTTCTTGTACATGGCAGCAATAAACTCTGGAGAAACGCAAGCAACACTGCCAGATTTGATGATCTACAGATCACCATAAAAAACATGAATCTGTCAATGAGTGTACAGAAAAAAACAGCATATACTACTAGAACCCATCAACTCTTTTGGTTTTCAAAAATGTTCCCTGAAATAGAAGGTGGAGCCTCAGAAAAGCATTTTTCCCCAATACTAAGGAAATGGTCTCCTAGATTGCTAAAGTCTATGCTAAAGTGTATGCACTAAGTGCAAGGAAAGCCAAAAATTAGAAGGAGGCACTCAAATAACCCTTTGAAGAGACGTAGTAGAGGGCCTCAGAAAACCTTTTTTTCTAATCATTAAGGAGTGAGTATCCTAGACTGGTAGTGTGCATGCACTTAGTGCATCAGATGAAAAACATTTACCCCTGGGGGTGTATATATATATATATATATATATATATAATATTATAATATATACAATACATCAAGAATGATAGAGATAGGCCTCTCAAAAAAATCTGGGCATCAAAAACACCCTTAAAAATGTATAGTGAAGGTAGCACAATCACCCTGTTGATATGGTGGTAGAAGAGGAAGAGAAGAATGAGGATCAAGACACAAAAAAGACAAAATCCTGAAGCGTATACCCATGCTTGGGTGGGAAGGTGTGCATGAGAATAGACCAGAAAAAAAAAATGGATATCAGTTTATGTTCTGCTGCTGTCATCTGGTGGTGTTGAGAAGTCTGGGTCATTGGAGTCCTTGTTCATTTTATTAAGAGTCAGCCTGTCAGCATTTTCAGTTGACAGGCGGATGTGACTATTGGTTATAATACTCCCGACGCAGTAAAACCCGCTCTGATAAAATGCTAATGGCAGGGCAGGCCAGGACCTCTGAGGCATAGAGAAACAGTTCATGCCATATTTCTAGTTTGTATATCCAATAGTTGTAAGGCACAAGGGATTCACTGAGGACACTGGTACGGTCAGCAAGGTTCTCGTTTAGCATCCTCCAAAAATGTTTCCTCCTTGTCAGAGTACAGGGCTTGGGTGCAGTTAGGGTCTGAGAAAACTGTTCCCGACCTTTGAGAGTGTTCCCTTGGCAACATTTCCAGGGCAAGTCTGGAAATGTGGTCATTTAGTATTGTGGCCTGTGGGTGGATGGCTTGCATTCCAAGGACTAGAGTATAAGCAACTGAACGCTGTGCTGGGATAAAGATGTAGACATGGTTGATGATGGTGGTTGCAAGTGTGCAACGATAGGTGCACTGTTGAAGGCATCTTTGCCTACATCATACACAGGGATTTGAAATACATCTGGAACAGGGGAAGAGCAGTGGTGTCACCTGTAGACACTGTTTCTGGACCTGGGCGTTAGGCTTTGCTTGCATGAGCCTGCGCATGCTGGTGATGGTCAGGTTGGTAGCTGTGCTGCCCCTGCTAACGATGGCATGCAAATATAGGAAATAACCTTTTTTGGGTTAACTGGGCAGTCTTTAAAAAAGTGCCAGACTCAGGAATACCTAACCCTTGGCTTTGCAACTTCACCTGTGTTAGTGCTTTGGGGAACAGTTGCCCACCATGTGTCTCTGGCCACTTCACTGCCTCTTCCTGCCTGTTGTGGTGCTGTGGATCCCTCCTCCTGTGCGCTTTTGTCCTCACTCTGCATGTCAACTTCCCAGGTTGTGTCATTGACTTCATCGTCGACCACATCGTCGTCCACTTCCACACCCTGATCCTCCTCCTGACTTGCTGATGTAACAATACCACTTATTGGCAATTGTGACTCATCATCATCCACCTCTTGCGACAGTAATTGTGTTTTCCCACCATCGTCTTCTTAGGAGTGTTGCTGTTCAAATATTTGGGCATCGCTACATGCGATCTCCTCATCTCCCACTTGAAAAAAGCAAGGCGAGAGTCCAGAATGTATAAATGTAAATGTGAACAGCTCTGTGGAGTGTCCAAGTGTGGGATTATTTGTCTCTGAGCATGAAGAGAGGAAGGAAGATCAGAGTAAGGATTATGTGTGTCCAGAATTACGGCTACTGAGACTGGACCGTGTGGAAGATAGGGTGATGCAAGCGAACAGACTGGAATCATTAACTGCTATCCATCCTACAACCTTTTCACACTGCTCTGGTTTTAAGAGTGATGTTCCGCGCCCCCCTACAAAGTGGGACAGAAAGCTAGATCGACATGATGTGTATTTGTTATGCTATCGTGGCAGGCAAAGTTTCACCTTACCCACTAGCTCGGCCTCTGCGTTCACCATCAGCATCACGTCCACTTCCCTGTCCCTTAACATGCGTCTTGCCCATTTTAAATTACGGTAAGTTTTATATATCCATGTTGAGAAAAATTTTCAGGAATGATATCAGAGGAAAATGTGCCCACCACAAATGAACTTGTTACAGTGCAGGAGCAATATAGAGATGCTATATCTAACCAACCGACCCTGTTTTTTTTACTTTGATGCACAACTGGTGCAGTATAAATGCTGTATAATATTTCCCTGCTGAAAAAATTTGCAGAAATACTGAGGTGGGAAAATTTACTTACCTCAGATGAACTTGTTACAGTGCAGGAGCAATATAGCTATCAAGAGCCCTGCTCCAGACTTACAGCAGGAGTTTGTGCATGTTTTACATAAGGACAGAGAGTGAGTAAGGAGTGCTGTGGTGAGCTTACCTGCAGCAGTGCAGGACCTGAAGCACATGAACACTGGAGGTGTAGACAGGGGCAGAGTCAGGACCAGAGTAGCGGCGGTGACTGGCGATGCCGGAGAGAAGTCAGACATGCCAAAGTCAAGTCAGGAGGTCAGAGAGATTCCGAAGGGTGAGACGTAAAGAGTGGTTAGGACGTAGCAGAAGGTCAGGAGGTTGGAGATAGCGGTACAGTACAAACGGTTCAGACAGCTGTGGAGTAAGAGTAATTAAGCCAAAAGGTCAGAGCCAGAAAAGAACAGTAATAACAGAGTCATAAGGCAAAGCACAGAATGAGAAAATGGACCGGGTCATACACAGAGAAGCAAACAGAACACAGTATTCAAGCATACCAGGGGGTCAGACATACAGCCAGGAATGAATGTATCACTGACAAGGATCCCCAGATGAAGGCGGGTAAATATAGCCCTCCCCAAACCAAAAGGAGGCAATACAAATTAACCCCGAGAGGACAGGGAAGGAACCCTTTCCACAACCATGACAGTACCCCCCTCTTAGCGGGGGATCCACTGGACCACCAGGCTTCTCAAGATGCCTGGCATGAAATGCCCGAACCAACCGATCGGCAAGCACTGAACCGGCCAAGACCCACCACCGATCCCATTGACAATACCCCTTCCAGTGAATCAAGTACTGCAGATTCCGGCGCACCCACCGAGAATCATTGATGTACCCCACTTCATACTCCAGATGGCTTTCCACCAACACAGGAGGAATGACAGACGAGGAGTCCTCCTCAACCGCTCCCAATAATTTCAAAAAGGATCTGTGAAAAACATTGGGTATTTTGAAAGAGGTGGGGAGCTGTAACCTGTAGGCCACCGGGTTGACAACCTCAATAATTTTATATGGGCCAATGAACTTAGGACCCAGTTTGGCCGAGGGGACCTTAAGCTTAATATTGCGGGTAAATAACCACACCTTCTCGCCCACAAGGAACGCAGAACCCGACCCCCTCCTCTTGTCCACAAAAAATGTTTACTTTCCCTGGGCCTTGGGGATGTTTCACTGAACCTCCACCCACAGGGCCTTTAAGCATTGCACCCACCCTCTGCCTCAGGACAACCTGAGTCAAAGCAAGAAAACTTCCCAAAATGCGGGTTAAACCCATAGTTGACCAGGAAGGGAGACATTCCCGTGGACTGACTCACACGACTGTTGAAAGAAAACTTTGACACGGGTAATGCATCACACCAGTCACCCTGTCTGGAAGATGGCAAACATCTCAGAATTTGCTCCAAGGACTGGTTAGTGTATTCGGTTTGCCTATTAGACTCCGGATGATAGGCAGAGGAAAAAGACAGAGTGATTCCCAACTTCATACAAACAGCCCTTCCAAACTTGGCCACAAACTCCACACCTCTGTCAGACAACACATTCATAGGCAGACCATGCAGATGGACCACATGCAGCACAAACAACCTGGACAAAGTTTCAGCAGAGGGTAAAGCAGGCAGAGGTACAAAATGAGCCTGTTTGGAAAATCTATCCACCACCACCCACACAATGGAGTTACCCCTGCATGGGAGGAGATTAGTGATAAAATCAATGGACAAATGTGTCCATGGTCTATCCGGAATTCATAAAGGCATTGAGAATTTTTAGAACGGGCACAAATCCCACATGCAGACACAAACCTTTTAACATCCGCAACCAAAGAGGGCCACCAGAAAACCCCAGGAACTGCCTCCCGGGCGGCCGAAATCTCAGGATGAGCACTCAATACAGACTCCTGAAACTCCCGCAGGAGTTTAAGATGGAATTGTTCCAGTTCAAACAATTTCCCCACAGGTTTTTTATTGGGAGCCGGAGCCTGAGCCTCAAAGATTTCTCTCTCTAAATTAGATGAGGTTTCAGCCACCACCGGGCTGAAGAATGGAGGATGGGGGTTCAGGAGGAGACACTGGATCAAATCTTTGGGACAATGCATCTGCCTCAACATTCTTAGACCACTGGTGGAAGTTGATGGAAAATTGAATGAGGGAAATAAAAGGCGACCACCGGGCCTTTCTGGGTGGGTCAATCTTTTGCCAGATTCGATATAAGCTAAATTTTTGTGATTGGTGATCACGGTGACCGGATGAATGGCCTCCTCCAAATTATGCCTCCTTCTTCAAAGGCCAACTTGACCGCCAGAAGATCTATATTACCCACATTGTAATTTCTCTCAGCAGAAAAGAACTTTCTGGAGAAGAAGGCACAAGGTTTGAGGTTGGTCAGAATAGTGGGACTCTGGGACAACACTGCCCCCACTCCCACATCAGAAGCGTCGACCTCCACGATAAAGGGTTTAGGCAGATCTGGCTGTACCAACACTGGGGTGGAAATTAAACACTTTTTTAAAGTCAGAAAATAATTTTCCACAGAAGTTGACCAATTCTTCACATCAGCCCCCTTGAGAGTGAGATTAGTCAGGGGCTTAATCACCTGCGAAAAACCCTTAATAAACTTTGGATAGTAGTTTGCAAAGCCCAGAAAGCATTGCAACCCTTTACATCATGAGGTTGAACCCAATCAGTAATAGCCTGGACTGTTTTCGGATCCATGTGAAATCCCTCACAAGAAATAATCAAACCCAAAAAAAGACAATTCCTGTACAAAGAATGAAGACTTCTCCAACTTAGCATACAAATGGTTTTCTCTAAGTCTAAAGGGTATGCCACACTAAACGAGATCGCTAACGAGATCGCTAACGAGATCACTAAAACGTCACTATTTAGCGATCTCGTTAGCGACCTCGTTGTGTGTGGCATGTAGCAACGATGTGGCCCCTGCTGTGATGTCGCTGATCGTTCACTAGCGTTCTGGACCATTTTTTGATAGTTGGCGTCCCGCTGGTGAGCCTGTATCGCTGTGTTTGGCACCTTTTGCGAACAACGAGCGACCTCGTTTGTGACGCATGAGTTTTTTAGCGTCACGGAATGGATCGCAATATCTGTAAGTTCTCTTTTGCGTCACAGAGAGGATCACAGAAGTTGCAAAGCAGGCTAGAAGGACGCAGAGAGCAGGAGTGATGCTGGAAATTCCTATGAATCAGAAGCACTCAGTACATGCTAATGACATCCTAACGACCGCCAAAGTCGTTAAAGAGATCACTGACCGCTGATGAGTCGTTTATGAGATCTCCTGTTTGGCAGCTACTTAGCGACCTAAAAGAGATCACACCAACGATCTCGTTAGCTTGCGTCGTTATCGAGATCGCTAAAGAGATCGCTAAGTGTGGCAGTACCTTTAGAAAAACAGTTCGCAAGATGGTGCAAGTGGGATTGACTATCAGGTGAGTAAACTAAATGTCATCAAGATAAATGACCACAAAGTGCCCAATCAGATCAGAAAAAATGACATTAAATAAAATTTTGAAAGACAGCAGGAGCGTTAGTCAGATCGTAGGGCATGACCAGGTTTTCAAACAGACCTCCAGACGTGAGAAACGCTGGTTTCCACTCATGCCCTTCACGAACCCTTATCAGGTTATAGGCCTGCCGAAAATCAAGCTTGGAAAACCATTTGGCCCCCGAGAGTTGGTTACACAAATCCGTAAAGAGTGGGAGTGAATACTTGTTTCTCACAGTAATCTTGCTGAGTTCCTGAAAGTCGAGGCACGGCCCCAAACCACCATCTTTTTTCTTAACGAAAAAAAACCCAGCGGCTACAGGCTAGACAGAATAGCGAATATGCCCTTTGCGAAGACTGTTATGAATGTGCTAGAGATGGTTTGTGAGCAGAGGCTCCCTCAGGTGGTTACAGACAGTACTGAACCTTTCAGCGAGGAGTGGCAATCTGGAATCACGGACTGGTCTGATATAAGGGAGGTTCCCTCCCATGATGGTTGCCGGTGATCAATTGTTCTTGTCTCAATTGTGGTTCCTGGTTCATTTGGAAGTTTGCTGGAGTTCTGCCTGCATCTCCTGCTTTCAGATAAGATATTTTTTGCTTTTTTTTTGTGCTTGCTTTTTGCATTGTATTCTGCACTTTTGTGGGGGTCAGCCAGGTCCCCTCCTGGGGCCTGAGCTCCTCACAGTTTTTCTGCAGCCACTGTTATTTGTTCATTTGCTTTTTCCTGTTTTTTCAGCGGCTGTGGCTTGGTTTTTGTTCACACTGAGATCTGATTTAGTGGGTGGCGAGATCGTGTGATCTCAGTATTTTTGTAATCAGAATTGTTGGATTTTTGTAGGGTTTTCTGGATTGCAGAAAGTAATCTCTCCTGTCCTATCCTATTTAGTCAGCTTGTAGCCCTAGCGTTTGCCAAGTCTATTTTCTGCCTATGTTTGTATTTTCATCTTGTCTAACCGCCATTATATGTTTGGGGGCTTCCTATTTTCTTTGGGGATCTGCTCCGGGGCAGATAGCTTCATCTTTCTGCCTTTAGGTGTAGTTATCTCTCAGGCTGTGACGAGGCATCTAGGATCAACGTAGGAACGCTCCACGGCTACCTCTAGTTGTGTCGTTAGTTTAGGAATCTGCAACCCATCAGTTACCAACATCTCAGGTGTTCGGCTGCCCTGCTGTTGTTCCTGTCCTCCTCAGCTACCGAAACATAACAGTATCACCGGCCCTAACTGGAAATTATATGGTACTCACAGAAGGGAAAAATAGTGTGGAAAGAAAAAAGTTGTCAGAGTTGTCAGAGATTTTTTTTTTCTTTTTTCTGTCTGTTGCATTTTTTCCCTCTTTTTCTCTGGGTGCTGAGGAGGATTTCTTTTTCTCTCAATGGAGTTTGCACAGTTGTCTGGCCGTGTGGATCAGCTTGCCACTGAGGTTCGGAGTACTGCTACCTATCTTGCTGGGTTGCCGGTTGTGGAACCTAGGATTTCCATGCCAAATTTGCTTTTGGGAGATCGGGCTAAATTTCTGAATTTCAAAAATAACTAAGTAGTTTTTTGCCTTAAAGCCTAAGTCTTCAGGTAACGCAGCACAGCAGGTTTAAATTGTCATCTCTCTCCTGCGTGGCGATCCTCAGGATTGGGCTTTTTCCCTGACACCTGGCGATCCTGTTTTGAATGATATTGATGCATTTTTTCTGGCTCTGGGGTTATTGTACGATGAACCTAATGTCACTGATCAAGCTGAAAAAACCTTGTTGGCATTAAATCAGGGTCTTGAAGACGCTGAGTGCTACTGTCAGAAATTCCGAAAGTGGGCAGTCCTGACCAAATGGAATGATGATGCTTTGGCAGCCCTTTTTCGGAAGGGTCTGTCAGAGAAAAGGATGTTATGGTGGGATTCCCTGCTCCCTCTGGTCTCAATGATTCTATGTCATTGGCTATTCAAATTGACAGACGTTTGCGTGAGTACAGAGGTATGCGTGAGATAGTGTTGCCTTGTGAGCCAGCTTCTGAGCCCATGCAGTGTGATAGAGTGACTTCTGGGGCTCAGCGTCATGAGTTTCGAAAGTGCAATGGGTTATTTTTCTACTGTGGTGATGACTCTCATGCTATTTCAGTCTGCCCTTAGCGGGGAAGACGTTTTGCACGCTCAGTTGTCTTGGGTAGTGTTCAGACTAAATTTCTGTTGACTGTTACCCTGATTTGCTCCCTGTCCACATTTTCTGCTCAGGCTTTTGTTGATTCAGGAGCAGCTATTAACCTGATGGATTTTGACTTTGCCAAACGTTGTGGGTTTCCCATGATACCCCTGCGGAAGTCTATTCCCCTACTGGGCATTGATTCTACCCCTTTGGCTGAGAATAAACCCCAGTTTTCTACTCAGGTGATAATGAGGGTTGAACCAGATCATCAGGAGAGTTGCAAATTTCTGGTGCTGTATAATCTGCATGACATTATTGTACTAGGTTTCCCTTGGTTACAGTCTCATAATCCTGTTTTGGATTGGAAATCTGTGTCTGTGACCAGTTGGGGCTGCCAATGTGTTAATGCCGACACTCCTGTTTTTTCTGCCTCTACCAAGTCTCAGGATGTTCCTGACTTTTTGACAGATTTTTCGGATGTATTTAGTGAAAGTAAATCTGCATCTTTGCCCCCTCACAGGAGCTATCATTGCGCTATTGAATTAGTGCCTGGTGGTAAATTTCCTAAAGGTCGCCTTTTTAACTTGTCTGTACCTGAACACGATGCTATGCGATCTTATATCAAGGAGTCATTGGAGAAGGGTCATATCAGACCATCCTCTTCACCCTTGGGTGCCGGTTTTTTCTTTGTGGCCAAAAAGGATGGTTCATTGAGGCTGTGTATTGATTATCATCTCTTGAATAAGATCACTGTGAAGTATCAATATCCGTTACCCTTGATTTCTGACCTGTTTTCCATGGTGAAAAGTGCTAGTTGGTTTACTAAGCTTGACCTCAGGGGGGCGTATAACCTTATTCGAATTAAGCACGGGGATGAATGGAAGACGGCGTTTAATACCCCAGAGGGGCATTTTGAGTACCTAGTGATGCCCTTTGGGCTCACTAATGCTCCTTCCGTCTTCCAATCCTTCATGAATGATATTTTCAGGGATTTTGTGGATAAATTTCTGATTGTTTATTTGGATGATATCTTGATTTTTTCCAATGACTGGGACTCTCATGTGAAACATGTTTGGACTGTGTTCCAGATTTTGAGAGAGAATGCACTGTATGTGAAGGGATCAAAGTGTCTTTTTGGCTTACAGAAGGTCTCATTTCTGGGATTCATTTTGTCTCAGTCTGTTATTGAAATGGACCCGGTCAAGGTTCAAGCCATCTGTGATTGGGTCCAACCTACTTCATTAAAGGCTCTTCAGAGATTTTTGGGTTTTGCCAATTTTTATCGTAAATTTATTGGTAATTTCTCCGGTATTGTTAAACCATTGACTGATTTGACCAAAAAGGTTTCTGATGTGGTGAATTGGCCTCCTGAGGCAGTCTCTGCGTTTCAGGAACTTAAGCAGAGATTAACTTCTGCTCCTGTTCTACAGCAGCCTGATGTTTCTCTACCGTTTCAGGTGGAGGTTGATGCCTCTGAAATTGGGGCAGGTGCTGTTTTGTCCCAAAGAGATCCAGAGACCTCTAAGAGTAACCCTTGTGCCTTTTTCTCTCGAAAATTTTCTCCAACTGAACGTAATTATGACGTAGGTAATCGGGAGTTATTGGCCATGAAGTGGGCCTTTGAAGAGTGGAGACATTGGCTGGAAGGAGCCAAACATCAGGTGGTGGTCCTCACGGACCATAAGAATCTGGTTTATCTCGAATCAGCCAAGCGAATTAATCCTAGACAGGCCAGGTGGGCCTTGTTTTTCACACGTTTTAATTTTGTGGTTTCTTTTCTTCCTGGCACTAAGAATGTTAAGGCGGATGCCCTCTTGAGGAGTTTCTTTACGGACTCTCCTGAGTTATCTGATCTTACTGTTATTTTGAAAGAGGTGTAGTTCTTTCCGCCTTCTCGCCCAATTTGAGACTGGCCTTGGAAGGGTGTCAGGAGGATAAACCTGAACGCTGCACTATTGGGAAATTGTTTGTCCCAGACCAGTGGAAGAAGAGTGTGATGTCTGAGATTCATTGTTCTGCGTTGGCTGGTCATCCCAGGATTTTTGGTACCAGAGACTTGGTGAGTCAGTCCTTTTGGTGGCCTACTTTGTCTCGTGACGTCAGGGAATTTGTGCAGTCCTGTGGGACTTGCTCTCGCTCCAAGCCTTGCTCTCGCTCTAGTGGTTTGTTAATGCCATTACCTGTGCCCAAGAGGCCATGGACCCATATCTCTATGGATTTTATTTCCGACCTCCCTGTTTCTCAGAGAATGACCGTTATCTGGGTAATCTGTGATAGGTTTTCCAAGATGATACATCTTGTGCCATTACCTAAGTTACCTTCCTCCTCCGAATTGGTGCCTTTGTTCCTTCAGCACGTGGTTCGGTTACATGGCATTCCGGAGAACATTGTGTCTGACAGAGGAGTCCAGTTTGTTTCCAGATTTTGGAGGACATTTTGTTCTAAACTTGGTGTTCAATTATCTTTCTCCTCTGCTTTTCATCCTCAGACCAATAGACAAGCCGAGAAAACAAACCAGACCTTGGAGACTTATTTGAGATGTTTTGTGTCTGCTAATCAAGATGACTGGGTTTCTTTTTTGCCTTTGGCTGAGTTTGCTCTTAATAATAGGGCTAGCTCTGCCACCTTGATTTCTCCATTTTTCTGCAATTTTGGGTTTCACCCTCGATTATCTTCGGGACTGGCAGAGGCTTCTGTCTGTCCGGGTGTTGACTCTGTTGTGGAGCGAATGCAGCAGATTTGGGACCAGGTAGTGGAGAGGTTGTCTCTCTCTCAAGAGAAGGCCCAACTGTTTGCCAACCGGCATAGGACTGATGGTCCTCGGTTTAAAGTGGGGGACTTTGTTTGGTTGTCCTCAAGAAATATCCCTATGAGGGTTGCATCTCAAAAGTTTAAGCCCAGGTTCATTGGACCTTATAAGATCATGGAGATTCTTAATCCTGTTTCCTTCCGTTTGCTTCTTCCAGGGATATTTAACCCCTCTCTGCCATCAGACGTACTATTCCGTCCATGTGACCCTGGACCTAATTCCCATGGATGGAATAGTACGTCATGCCCTTTAATGTCACATCGCGAACTTAAGTACCGGTGATCGCATTAAAATTCCGACGCCATCTCACCTCTAGGAAGATGACGTCGGCATCCCGGGCTGCGTCCTCCCCTCTCCGGCCTCCCGATCGCTGTGATTGGCTGTTCAATTCTGAACAGCCAATCGCAGCCTTTCTCACTGTTTCAGCCAATCAGATGGGCTGAAACAGTGAGATCCCAGGCTAGGATCGAGTACCGATGTACTCGATCCTAGGCCTGGGTCTAGCGCTATGCAGACCCTCCCCGGATTGGCGCGATCGCCGATCATATCGATCGCGCCAATCGCAGGGCACAGAAGCGGTATTACCGCGCTGTGCCCTGCCGGTTCCTGCTGGATCGGTGCTATAAAAGCACCGATCCTAGGCCGGAACCTAGGACAGGCCTAGCAGGGCCTGCAGGAGCTGATTGGCGCGATCGATGTTATCGTCGATCGCGCCAATCGCAAGGCACAGCCGCGGCGCAGGAGCGCTGTGCCTTGCTGCTGACCTGCCGGATCGGTGCTGTAATAGCACCGATCCTGGCTGGATCGGTGCTGTAAAAGCACCGATCCTGCTGTGGAGGCTCAGGACAGGCCCAGCAGGGCCTGCAGGAGCTGATTGGCGCGATCGATGACATCGTCGATCGCGCCAATCACAGGGCACAGCAGCGGTCTGATCGCTGTGTGACCGTGCTGTGCCCTGCAGGTGACCTGGCTGCTGCCCTGGCTGTGACCTGCCTAGGATCGGAGCTGTGAGCTCCGATCCTGGGCAGGTTGCCAGGGTAACCAGGAGAGCTCTGATTGGTGGGATCTTGTTATGATGGATCCCACCAATCACAGGTCACAGAAGCGAATTAACCGCTCTGTGACCTGTCTCACCTGGCTCTGACCTGTGAGTGACCGTTCTGCAGGGGTCCTCACACTTGCTGAGGATTCCTGCAGAGCGGTCATACAACAGATCTCTCCTGTGCTGGGCCTTGTAGTGCTGAAGACAGAAGAAAAGAAGACAGAAGAAAAGAAGAAAGAAGAAAAGAAGAAAGAAGAAAGATAGAAAAAAGAAGAGAGACTACAACCGTAAGTGTTGATCCCTCTCTTCCTCCCTCCCCATCACCCTTCCCCCTCTTTTTACCCCCTCCACCCCCCCTTTGCGCCGCCTTCGTGCGCACACCCAGCCGCCGAGCGTTGATTGGTGACGCATTTCACCGATCAACACTCGTGCTCTCAGCCCCTTTGCGCCACCTCCGTGCGCACACCCTGCAGCCGGCGAACTTTGATAAGTGACGCAGTTCACTTATCAGAGCTCGCGTCCAGCGGGTTCCCTTTTTTTCACCCCCTCCTTGCGCCACTCCCTTAGCGCCACATCTAGCAGCCGCCGAACTTTGACAAGTGACACAGTTCACTTATCAGAGCTCGCACCGGCTGTTTTCCTTTTTTTTTTTTCCTTTTTCTTTTTTCACCCGCCTTTGCGCCGCCTCCGTTTCCACATTTAGCAGCCGCCGAACTTTGACAAGTGACACAGTTCACTTATCAGAGCTCGCGCCGGCTGTTTTCCTTTTTTTTTTTTTCCTTTTTTTTTTTTCACCCGCCTTTGCGCCGCCTCCGTTTACACATTTAGCAGCTGCCGAATTTTGATAAGTGACTCAGTTCACTTATCAGATCTCGTGCCAGCTGTTTTCCTGGTTTTTTTTTCACCCCCTCCCTGCGCCACTCCCTTTGCGCCACATCTAGCAGCCGCCGAACTTTGACAAGTGACACAGTTCACTTATCAGAGCTCGCACCGGCTGTTTTCCTTTTCTTTTTTTTTTTTCCTTATTTTTTTTCTTCACCCGCCTTTGCGCCGCCTCCGTTTCCACATTTAGCAGTCGCCGAATTTTGATAAGTGACGCAGTTCACTTATCAGATCTCGTGCCGGCTGTTTTCCCTTTTTTTCACCCCCTCCTTGCGCCACATCTAGCAGCCGCTGAACTTTGATAAGTGACGCAGTTCACTTATCAGAGCTAGGGCCTGCTGTTTTAGACTTTTCTTTTCACAGGCATTTTTTTCTCCCCATTTTTTTTTTTTCTTTTAGATTTTTCTTTTCAGCATAGTTTACACCAAGCACTATCCCCCCCCCCACACATACACAGTTATCAATAAAGTACACCCAAGCACCACATTTACAAAAAAATGTCCCACCCGTCCCGTTCGTCCCAACAGTGCTATTCATTGGAGGAGGCATACGCTTTTCTTGCCTCCGACACTGAAAGCGAGGGAGAGGATCCCACATTTCTTTATTTTTCAGATTCCTCTTCCTCCTCCTCTTCCTCTTCCCCCTCCTCATCTTCCTCCTCGGGTCCTGCGGAACCACCACGCAGACGCCCCAGGACAGAAGATGAGGCATCTGCCGCCATTCCAGAAGACGAAGATGAAGCCGAAGCCGAACCAGCGCACCCCACTGCGGATCCCGTGTGGACCTCGCCCCCCGAAAATTACGAGCCACTGATTCCTGATTTTGTGGCAGAATCAGGAATCAGGTTTGACACCACTGGCCTCACAGAAATAGACTTTTTCAAAGTCTTTTTCTCTGAGGATTTTATTAACCACATGGTGGAGCAAACAAATTTGTACGCTCGTCAATTTTTGGAGCAAAACCCCCGTTCATCATATTCTAACTGGTCTCCTGTAGACGCAGTTGAATTGATGCAGTTTTGGGGCCTGGTCCTTCACACGGGGATCCTGAAGAAGCCAGAACTTCGGCAATATTGGAGTGTTGATATTTTATATAACGCTCCAGTGTTCCGAATGGTCATGGCCCGGACGCGTTTTGAGGCCATCCAGAAATTCTTGCATTACAACGATAATGCACAGTGTCCCGCACGAGATGACCCCAACTTTGACCGTCTGTTCAAAGTTCGGCCGGTCATCGAACACTTCAACAAAAAGTTTGCTGAAGTGTACGTGCCCAAAAGGGACATTTGCGTGGATGAGTCCTTGGTTCATTTTAAGGGACGGCTCGGATTCCGTCAGTACCTGCCCAACAAGAGGGCAAGGTACGGAATCAAACTCTACAAACTGTGTGAGAGTACCTTAGGGTACACTCACCATTTTAGAGTTTACGAAGGAAAGGACACCAGGATTGAATCCCCTGAGTGTCCTCCTGTCCTGGGAGTGAGTGGGAAAATTGTGTGGGATTTGGTTCACCCACTGCTGGATAAAGGTTATCACCTCTACACCGATAACTTTTACACCAGCATCCCACTCCACAAATCCCTCTTTGCGCGTGGTACCGCAGCCTGCGGTACCGTCCGCAAAAATCAGAGGGGCCTCCTGAAGACGCTGCTTGGGCAGATGCTCAGAAAGGGTGAGAGCAGAGCCCAATGTAGCGACCATCTTCTGGTGGTCAAGTACAAGGACAAGAGGGATGTCCTTCTCTTGACCACCATACATGGTGATGGCAGCGCCCTCAGCACTGTACGGGGTACCTCTACACAGGTCCGCAAACCGGACTGTGTACTTGGGTACAACAAATACATGGGGGGTGTTCATCTCTCTGATCAACTCCTCCAACCACACAGTGCTTTGAGAAAGGCCAAGGTGTGGTACAAGAAGCTGTCCGTGCACATCGTCCAAATGGCAATGCTCAACGCTTTCCTGCTGTCACGATGTGCACGCCATACCAATACGTCGTACCTTCAGTTCCAGGAGGTAGTGATCAAGGCCCTGATGTTTGGCGCTCAGGAAGGAGAGGGCCCCAGTACTTCCGGAACTGAAGGTGCTCGTATTGTACCAGGCCAGCATTTCCCGGGGGAGGTCCCGCAAACTGCAAAAAAAGGTAAGTCGCAAAAAAGGTGCCGAGTGTGTTACAAAAGGGGAATACGCAAGGACACCATTTATCAGTGCGACACCTGCCCCGAAAAACCTGGCCTGTGTATGAAGGATTGCTTCAAATTGTACCACACCTCCATGCACTACTAATTTACTTTACAGGAAAGATTAGTTCCAGAAGGGGGGCACATCTAGAGAAGCTTCTTGGGGGTCTAATTTCTAAAATTATGTCACTTGTGTTTTTTTTTTCCTGTTTAGGCACATCAGGGGCTCTGCAAATGGAACATGACACCCGCAGACCATTCCATCAAAGTCTGCATTCCAAAACGTCACTACTTCCCTTCCGAGTCCCGACGTGTGCCTAAACAGTTTTTTTCCCACATGTGGGGTACCAGCGTTCTCAGGACAAATTGGACAACAACTTTTGGGGTCCAATTTCTCTGTTACCCTTGGGAAAATAAAAAATTGGGGACTAAAAAAATCACTTTTGTGGGAAATTTTTTTTTTTTTTTTTTCACGCCAGGGCATTATAATCTTTAATGAAACACTTGGGGGTTCAAAGTGCTCACCACACACCTAGATAAGTTCCTTAGGGGGTCTAGTTTCCAAAATGGGGTCACTTGTGGGGGGTTTCCACTGTTTAGGCACATCAGGGGCTCTGCTAACGGAACATGACGCCCGCAGACCATTCCATCAAAGTCTGCATTCCAAAACGTCACTACTTCCCTTCCGAGCCCTACCGTGCGCCCAAACAGTGGTTCCCCCAACATATGGGGCATCAGCGTAATCAGGACAAATTGGACAACAACTTTTGGGGTCCAATTTCTCCTCTTACCCTTGGGAAATAAAAAATTGTGGACTAAAAAAATCACTTTTGTGGGAAAATTTATTTATTTTTTTTCACGCCAGGGCATTATAAACTTTAGTGAAACACTTGGGGGTTCAAAGTGCTCATCACACACCTAGATAAGTTCCTTAGGGGTCTAGTTTCCAAAATGGGGTCACTTGTGGGGGTTTCCACTGTTTAGGCACATCAGGGGCTCTGCTAACGGAACATGACGCCCGCAGACCATTCCATCAAAGTCTGCATTCCAAAACGTCACTACTTCCCTTCCGAGCCCTACCGTGCGCCCAAACAGTGGTTCCCCCAACATATGGGGTATCAGCGTACTCAGGACAAATTGGACAACAACTTTTGGGGTCCAATTTCTCCTGTTACCCTTGGGAAAATAAAAAATTGGGGACTTAAAAAATCACTTTTGTGGAAAAAAAATTATTTTTTTTTTTTCACGCCAGGGCATTATAAACTTTAGTGAAACACTTGGGGGATCAAAGTGCTCACCACTAGTGTTGAGCATTCCGATACCGCAAGTATCGGGTATCGGCCGATATTCGCTGTATCGGAATTCCGATACTTAGTTCCGATATTTTCCATATATCGTATACCGGAATCGGAAGTTCCCATAATTCTTTGAGAGGCAATGTGATTTTAGTCAGCCAATGAGGAATCCTAAGAAGTGTGGGCACATCCTGTACTGCTGCGGTCATGTTAACTAATGGCATGGCTGTGATTGGATGCTGAAATGATGTCAGAATGCACTATAAAAGGCGCCGCCGCCATTTTAGCGTCACTGTGCTGTGAACTCAGTTAGGGAAAGAACGCTGCTCTGCTGACTCTGAGGGACAGTTAGAGATTGCAATTTAGTGTACTGTGCTTTAGGCAGGCTAGTTTACCACCGGCTGTGTAAAGCTTCCTTTTGCCTGCAGTGTTGTTTTAACAGCTCTGCAAGGTGTGTGTGAGTGCAGGTGACGCTGCAGTTTGCTCTGTATGCAACGCTGTCTGTAGGCATCTGCACGTGTCACTGACAGACTCTTTTTTTTTCCTTCAGTGTAATTCTTGCTGCTCCATGCAATTGAAATAATAGTGTGACGTGCTTCCATCCGTATACAATACCTTGGTTGCAAACACTATAGAAGTCCACAAAGGAGCCTTTCACAGCAAGTGAACAGTTGTGTTTCAGTGTTCACTGCAGTCTGTGATTTTTCATTTTTTTTTGAGTGCAGATCACGCTCCAGTTACTTCAACTAATGCTGCGTGTACTCTGCTGAGCGTCTGTCACTGGCTCATCCTTGTAATTTTTCAAAAATTGCTGCTGCTTTCTTCTATTTTAAATTTACAAAAATCTATTAGTGTGACGCTGTTCCATCAAAATACAATACATTGCTTGCAAACTTAATAGAAGTCCACAAAAAGGCCTTTCACAGCAAGTGAACAGTTGTGTTTCAGTGTTCACTGTAGTCTGAGGTTTAATTTTTTTGTAGGAGTGTAGATCCCGCTCCACTTCAACCACCGCAGCATGTACTCTGCTGAGTGTCTGTCACTGGCTCATCCTTGTAATTTTTCAAAAATTGCTGCTGCTTTCTTCTATTTTAAATTTACAAAAATCTATTAGTGTGACGCTCTTCCATCAAAATACAATACATTGCTTGCAAACATAATAGAAGTCCACAAAAAGGCCTTTCACAGCAAGTGAACAGATGTGTTTCAGTGTTCACTCTAGTCTGAGGTTTAATTTTTTTGTAGGAGTGTAGATCCCGCTCCACTTACTTCAACCACTGCAGCGTGTACTCTGCTGAGTGTCTGTCACTGGCTCATCCTTGGAATTTTTCAAAAATTGCTGCTGCTTTATTCTATTTTAAATTTACAAAAATCTATTAGTGTGACGCTCTTCCATCAAAATACAATACATTGCTTGCAAACATAATAGAAGTCCACTAAAAGGCATTTCACAGCAAGTGAACAGTTGTGTTTCAGTGTTCACTCTAGTCTGAGGTTTAATTTTTTTGTAGGAGTGTATATCCCGCTCCACTTACTTCAACCACCGCTGCGTGTACTCTGCTGAGTGTCTGTCACTGGCTCATCCTTGTCATTTTTCAAAAATTGCTGCTGCTTTATTCTATTTTAAATTTACAAAAATCTATTAGTGTGACGCTCTTCCAGAGGACAGCGTTTGTTGGCCAGTTGTGAGTCTGCAGCACATGGTTGATTTCATGCTGCACTGCCTGAGAAACGACCGCCGCATCGGCCACATTCTCACCACGTCAGATTATTGGGTGTACACCCTCCTAGACCATCGCTACCGGGACAACTTACAAAGCCTCATCACACCGTTGAACCGGGACCGTAAAATGCTGGAGGACCAAGACACACTGTTGAAATCCATAATGTTCTCCATTCCAGCCGAGAGCGCTGCTGCTGCTACTGCTTTACAAAGCAGCTCTGTGCGTCGAGGCATTGTAGACACCTCTGCAACAAGAGGGAGCACAAGCAGCGCCTCTGCACAGGGCAAGAGCTGTATGTTACAAATGTGGCGAAGTTTTGTGACAGCGCCACCAAGGTGTACACCATAGTGATGGGAAATCTAGTTAATTTTGGTGATTAGTTCACCATGAACTAGTTCACTGAAAAGATTAGTTCAAAAGATTAGTTCATTTAGTTCATTTAGTTCAGTTTTTCTCCACCCTATCCTGTGAGGAGCTGATAGGAAATGCATCATGTGACCTCTGAACTAAATGAACTAGATGAACTGCTGAACAAAATGTTCTATTGAGAATGACTCAGGACAGCCTAGTTCAATCTGATGCCTCTGACTGAGCCCAGCAGTGCCACATAATGATTGTGTATGAGGGGGCTGAGAAGCAGTTCAGCATCCACCATTTTAAGAACAGAACAGGGGTCAGTGTTAAAGATTTTAGCAAGACTGATCTTCTAGGCTAGAGGCATGAACTACACACAGAAACACTCTCTCATACACACATATGAGCTGTGTCTGTGTACTGTGTGTGCAATTTCATTTTTTATTAATAATATTATTATTACTGTTATATTTGTATTTGATGTGTGGTATGCCTTGGAGGTGCTGGCTTGCCCTGCTGCCAGTGTATTATCTGAGCGCGTCTTTAGTGCTGCAGGTGGTGTACTAACAGACCGTCGCATGCGACTATCCTCAGACAATGTAGACCGGCTTATTTTTCTGAAAATGAACAAGGCATGGATCTCACCTGAATTTGCCTGTCCGTTTTCAGATTAAATAACTGTTTGCCAACGTTTTCCAAGTCTCCTGTTATGTTCATCTTTCTACCACCTGAACTCTACTCCCTGGGCTACAACACTGCCAGTCACAGGGGAATGATCATTTACAAAACAAAATGTTATCCCCAACAAATAGTAGCGCAACGACTCCAGTGCCCACTTTATCGCCAGGCACTCTCTCTCTACAATGCTGTCTCTGTTTTTTGATGGAGTAAGTTTTCGACTCAGGAAACTAATGGGATGCTCTCCTCCCGTTAAGCTCCAGTCCTGAGACAACACGGCACCCAGACCTATCTCTGACGCATCAGTCTGGACAATGAATTCTCTTTTGAACTCGGGTGTGCTCAAAACTGGTGACCCACACAGTGCCCCTTTTATTGCCCCTGTTGATGACCCCTTGCTGATTTATTAACCGGCTCCACCAGATCCATGGGTATTCTCTCAAACTGGACCTCTAAAATTTTTAATGGCACCAAGGGACTCACTAAATGAGGCTGAGGATGTGTACCTGGCGCATGCGACAAGAGTTACAATACCGTTTAACTTCTTGATAGACCCCCAGCCAGTAAAACCGTTGTATAATTCTGTGTAGGGTTTTCTTTTGGCACAAATGTCACCCTAGTACATGCGCATGCGCTAAGTCCATTACCAACCTCCGATATGACTGCGGTAGCAGCAATTGCTAAAAAATTTCAACATGTATTTTATAAACCTGATACAGCAAATCTTGGTTCAGCTCTAATTGTTTAAATACTGTAGCTGCCCCGGGGTGTTGGGGTTTCCCATTGACAACCAGTAAATTTTCACGGGCTAGACTCAACGTAGGGGCCGCGGAGTTGCGCCTTAACAAATTTGTCACCTGTCACATTTAAGTATTACAATTCAGGTCCCGGTGTCAAATCTTCCATCTCCCCAACTAACACTTCGATAGGAGAGGTGTTTTCCTACTCCACCGAAGGCAAAGGTAATACTGCCCACTGCACACATGTGTTATGCATAGTGAGACTGATAGTAGCCAACAAAGTAGCTAACAAAGGCCACTTGTGATCACCCTATCAGCGTAGGAACAATGCTACTCAAAAGATCTGCCATGATCCTGGACAAAATCTTGATATAATGGTCAATGAGTGAGAATGTACGATAGGATCCAGGCAAATGTGAAGGTTTGTTTGGTTTTAGTAGCAACTTCATGTGTGACATGTTTGAATGGCTGGGCAACCCTCCTGTCTCCAATATATGATTGAAGGTGCATACCAATGTGGACGGGATATCCTCACTCAATAATTTTAATAATTTGGCTGTAAACCCGTCAGGTCCTTGAGCTTTCCCGTATTTAAAGTAACTTATCGCCGCTGTCACTTCCGTCACCTCAATTTGTTTTTTTAAAAGGAGAAGCTGATAGTTTGTGATGGATGGTAACCGTATTCCATCTACAAAGGTGTTACCCTCCGCACTATCCGTATGTTCCACCTTATATAAGTCTGAGTAGTATTCTTGTAGAATGGTGTTTATGGTTCGAGGGTCTGTGTTCATGATCCCATGTTTATTCGTTAACGCTGTAATATGTTGATGACGAATGTGATTTCCTTTCGCTAGTCGTGCTAATAGTCTCCCTCATTTGCTACCATAACGATATACATTGGCTCTATAACTGTTATTACTGCTTGTCTCTCGTCGATATACCCATACGTGTAAGTCAGCCTTAGCCTGCTTACATCTATTTTTAACCTGTGTTGATGAACTTGTCTTGTTTGCCGTGTACCTATCGCGTAATATCCTGCTAGCCTGCGAGTAGTTTGTCGCGATCTTCTTTTTTAGCGTTGTCTGATAACCTATTAGTTTCCCGCGCATTACTCCCTTCCCTGCTGCCCATAAAAGTTCCGGCCTATCCCTAGTATCTCCATTATCCCTTACATATTAAAAACACCATTGCTTCACGTGATGTCGAAACTTCTCATCCATTAACAAATAGGTCGGGAAGCGCCAAGTTTGGTTTGGCCCCATCTGCACCATATCTGGCAGGGTCACTGATACGGGCGCGTGGTCATATATAGCTACGTTGTGCACATCTGCCTCTTCCACTCCCCTTAATAGCTCCTGTGCTAGCAATATATAATCTATTCTGGACCAAGAGTCATGTGGCGCCGAATAGAATGAATATTCACTGCCATCTGGGTTCAGGTGTGTCCAAATGTCTACAAAGTTACTCGTGTCTAGCAAGGGTTATTATAAACGTGTGTCATGTGATCGCACATTCATTCGCATCGACCTACAGTTCTTCACTGGTTCGATTCACCATATTTAAGTCACCACCGTGGGTGGTTTTAATGCTCTCCTATCAGCCTGATATGCTTGGATACCTGGGATAAATTCAGGAACGTCTCCAAACTCCCTACTCACATGTCAGCGCAGGAACCGTAAGAGGGAACGTGCTTGTTTTGTTGCGCATAGGTGGAGTTTTATACAGTAAATGATTACTGCTGTCTTATTTTTTGCGTCCCAAGGGCAGAATAAGTCTGCGTAACGTTACATTTTACAGACACTCATATAATAGACACACGCTACCCTAACCGTGACACAAGGAAGGTATTGTTGCCGGATAAAGCCGCCATTTTAGCGTCACTGTGCTGTTAATTCAGTTTGGGACAGAACGCTGCTCTGCTGACTCTGAGGGACAGTTAGAGATTGCGATTTTGTGTACTGTGCTTTAGGCAGGCTACTTTACCAACCGCTGTGTACATCTTCCTTTTGCCTTGCAGTGTTTTTTTCACAGCTCTGCAAGGTGTGTGTGTGAGTGCAGGTGACGCGCTGCAGTTTGCTCGGCATACAACGCTGTATGTAGGCATCTACACATGTCACTCTCACACTCTTTTTTTTTTTTTTTCTTTAGTGTAATTCTTGCTGCTCCATTCAATTGAAATTATAGTGTGACGTGCTTCCATCCGTATCCAATACATTGGTTGAAAACACTGTAGAAGGACACAAAAAGCCCTTTCACAGCTAAGAGTTGTGTTCACTGTAGTCTGAGATTTTAATTTATTCAATTTTGATCACGCTCAAGTTACTTCTTCAAGCAATGCTGCTTGTACTCTGCTGAGCGTGTCTTACTGCCTCATCCTTGTCATTTTTCTCGAATTGGTGTACATGTACATCAAAGTAGTCTTCATTTTGATCGAAATCCAAGCAGGTACCCGGACACTCTATGGCTGCTTTTATACGGTGGACTGGCTCCAACATTCAATAAGACTTAAGATGCAATCGGGCACCTTGTCAAGGCCCAATCCTCTTCTCCCTTTGATATAATAATAATAATCTTTATTTATATAGCGCCAACATATTCCGCATCGCTTTACACTTTAACAGTTTCAAAACACAAGTCATAGGTAACAACGTTAACAATACAATAATTAAAGCAAAATAAGCGACCCTGCTCGTGAGAGCTTACAATCTACAATGAGGTGGGGGAGATACAAAGTACAGGTGTGTATATATAATGGTGCATTTCCAATGATGGTCCAGCCATCTTGAGGGAGTGAGGCATGGATGGAGATAGTGAATGGGCTCCACATACACACTTAAACATAGAACGACTTTGGTTATTGAATGTGATAGGCCACTCTGAACAAATGTGTTTTGAGGGAGCGCCTGAAACCAGGCAAATTGTGGATAGTCCTAATTTCTTGTGGTAGAGCATTCCAGAGGATTTGCGCAGCGCGAGAGAAGTCTTGGAGTCGAGAGTGGGAGGTACGGATTACTGCAGAAGTTAGTCGAAAGTCATTTGCAGAGCGCAGCAGTCGGTTAGGCCGATAGATAGAAATGAGGGAGGAGATGTAGGGGGGTGCTGCACTGTGGAGAGCTTTGTGGGTGAAAACCAGTACTTTGAATTGGATCCTATAATGAATGGGCAGCCAGTGTAAGGACTGGCGAAGAGCGGACGCGTCCGAGTACCGATTAGCCAGATGGATGACCCTGGCTGCTGCATTAAGGATGGACTGGAGAGGGGATAGTCGAGTAATGGGGAGGCCAAGTAATAGAGCATTGCAGTAGTCCAAGCGGGAGTGGATCAATGCTACAGTGAGGGTTTTTGTTGTTTCCATGGTGAGAAAAGGGCGGATTCTAGAGATGTTTTTTAGGTGTAGACGGCAAATATCTAACAAACAGGTCATGCTGGAGAGACTTGCACCTACTACCACTCAGGGTCTTCAGCTCCTTTGTGAGAAACTAATGTTTGGCCAGCCAGTATATCAAATAAAGTTCATGAGAAATGGGAACTGTGGTTGGCTTCACTTTTGGTACTGGGTGCTAATACCAAACCATGGTGTGCCATTCAATGGATATTCCTGGCTGGTTGGAGACAAGCTCATTCCCACAGAAAAGTACCAGAAAGCTAAGGAGATGGTGGCCTCTCTCAACATGAAGGAGTTTGCTCGTTGTCTAGGAGACTGACCACCCCTGCTGTGTACCTTGTCAACGTTGTGTTGAAGCTTGCAAGGATTAAGAGGTTACAGTGGTAAGTCTGGTTTTTACTAAAGATCCTGCTGTGTATTATAGTTTTTATGTTTTAAAAAAAATTATCTTAGGAATGTTAAATAAATTTCTTTTTTTTTTTTTAAATACAATGTATCTTATGAATGTAATAATTTTTTTTTTTAAATAATATCTTTATGTAAATAACTTTTTTTTTTTTTTTCAGGTATTTGATCTACCGTAGCTAGTTGCTGATCGTTGACTCTACACCCCTCTCCCCAGAATGTTACTCGGGTTATGGGGAGAAAATCACCGCTATTCCAGACTGATTTCATGTTAATGTGTCTGGCTCTTACACAGCACACAGCACTTGATGTTAGTTTATCTTTTTCCTAAATTATTTGTTACACTGCCCTTCTCACATTTTATTTGCACTTTTTTTTTTAAGCACAAGTTTTTTTACACTTCCTTGTTCTGTAAGTAGGCTTAATAGTTAAATGTTTTATACTAGATGTAAATATGTAACATGTAAATTTTATATTAAGATTTTGCAAATTATTAGGTCCACACCATCAGGCTCTTTCGTCCCCTCTCCCTCAGAGTAGCGGTAATATATCGGACCCCAGGCTCGCCCACACAGTTCCTTGACCACTTCTCTGCCTGGCTGCCGCACTTTCATGTCCTCAGAAGTACCAACCCTTATCCTTGGAGACTTCAACATCCCCATTAACAGCCCTACTTCCACACTCAAAACACATTTGTTCAGAGCGGCCTATCACATTCACTAATCAAAGTCATTCTATGTGTAACTGTGTGTGTGTGTAGCCCATTCACTATCTCCATCCATCCCTCACTCCCTGAAAATGGCTGGACCATCATTGTAAATGCACCATTGTATATAAACAACTGTACTTTGTAGCTCCCCCTCCTCATTGTAGATTGTAAGGTCTCACGAGCAGGGGCGGCTTATATTGATTTAATTATTGTATTGTTAACGTTGTCACTTATGACTTGTGTTCTGAAACTGTTAAACTGTAAAGCGCTGCGTAATCTGTTGGCGCTATATAACTAAAGATTCTTATTAAGCGTTCACGGGTCCATGTGGAGGTAGACCGTGACGGCTCCTGCAACGATGTTTCTGAGGAACTGGAGAAGGAGGAGTCAATGTGTACAGACTTGATTCCCGCAATCCTTGTAGTTGCCTGAACACGTACAGCGCCACTCGCAAGATCTGTACCCGGCTCCACAACATTGACCCAATGGGCAGTAAGGGAAAGGTATCGTCCCTGGCCATGGGTACTGGTCCACGCAGCGGTGGTCAGGTGGACATTGCTACTGACGGAGTTTAGTAGCGCATGTTTAATTTTAACCTCAACAACATGCTTTTGCAGACCAGGGACGGCTTGCCTGCTGAAATAAAATCAGCTTGGCACATTGTATTGTGGGACTGCCAATGCCATTAAGTTCCGTAAACTGTCAGTCTCCACCAGCCTGAATGACAGCATTTCAAGGGACAGGAGTTTTGCAATGCCAGCATTCAGAGCCTGTGCTCGTGGATGGTTTGCCGAGATTGGGCCTACACCCGATACGCCACAACCTGACACCCACAGTAAACAAGCCATAAAATCTCTGAAGATAACCCCAACATTATTATTAAACCAGCAGATAAGGGGGGTGCTATCGTTATTATGAATAAGACCCAATCTATTGCCGAAATTCATAGACAACTGTCAGTTAACCTAACCTACAGACAACTCAATTGTGACCCTACATTTTAAATCTGTCAAAAAATTGATCGTATCCTGACAAAACATCTTTAATTGATCACCATAGACTGTAAGACTATGACATTCCTTAATATTCAATACCCCATCACCCCTGTTTTCTACACACTCCCAAAAATCAACAAAAAAACTACATTATCCACCCGCATACCCTAGAGGGATAATTCTCCGTGTTCTACAGTATCACCCAAATGTTTAACATGTTGCCTAATTCCTATGTATATATATTCTTCACCCTATGTATATATTGCATATATTATACATTGTCATTGACTGTAAATTTTTCTATCTCTTCCAGCGACTATTTGATAAAGGCCACTGCGTTGCCCAAAACGTCAGTCAGTAGTCTCATAGCTATTTTCTTTTTTCACATCAAGTGTGCAATAAAAATTTCAAATTTAACCATGACATATGCAGTTAAACTTGTGCAGTGATTCTCTATAGACTGTACATCTTCAGTGTGTCTTTGTAACTCAACTACGTGTTTTCTCCGCACATGTTTACACATATTTGTGGTATTGAGGTTACTGACACTTTACCTCTTTTTACTTTTTGATTACACAGCTTGCATTTGACATAGCAAATATCATCTGCAAGTGTGTGAAAAAAGGACCACGCAGTGCAAGTCCTGGGAGCGTCCGTTTAGACTTTTGTAAGAGAAATCCGAACAGGTGCCAAAATGGAGGCTACAGGCAACAGAGTATGCAGCCTAACTCTCCCTCCTGTTTGTACCGTTGGGGCAATCGCTTCCTCAGAGCTGCTACCACCACCTTCCTGTTCCTCATGCCATGTTGGGTCTTGGACCTCATCATCTCCACTAACCTCTTCCAACACCTGCTGCTGTTGGGTGGTCTGGCCACCACCATGCTCAACAGAAACTGGCAACTGAGTCTCATCATCATCAGATGCGTTCTGCGGTGTGCTGACCATCGGCACTGTCTCACCCGCCTCTTCAGATTCAGAGAGACACAGCTGTTGCGCATCACTGCATACTCCCTCTTCTTCACATTCCAGAATGCTGCTTGGCTGTGCCCCTGTTTGCAAACCAACAGATTCTGAGAACAGAAGCAGAGACTCAGCTGGCTCCTGTACAGAACTCTCTGACTTACTGGGCAATTTGGCAGGCGGTGAAGAGACAGATGGTTGATCAACAGTGCTGTGTTCCTGAGAGGAGGTGGAAGCAATTGAAGTCAATGCATTGGACCCTGGGCTCCAACACCGCCAGTTGTTGCCTGTAAGTGCTGTTAGCACAGTCAACACTTGCTCCTGTGTTACTCCTGGGGTTGAGTAATGGCAGCTGTTCCCCTGCTGTGTGTACGACAAAAAGTCATGCTGCCTCCACCCTGTCCTCCTCTCATCCCTGGGCTCCAACACCGCCAGTTGTTGCTCGGAAGTAATTGGCACGGGTACTGACTCATGCCCACCCTGGTTACAGCACCACAGCTATTTCCTGGCAGTGTCAACGTAAATTAGCCTCCAATAAGTTGTCCTGTCATGTTGCATTCCGGTTATCCGACTCTATGGTGCCTGCAGTTTAGGTGATTCCTATGTGTGCTGTGGGATATGTAAATAAAGGCTCTTTCCGTTGTGAAAATAGGACAAGCACCCACTGTAGGACTGTGTGATTTGGTAACTGCAGACGGCTTGCGGCCTGTCAACTTACATTTTCATGGGTGCCTTATGGTACCCGTCCGAGTTCCAGTACCGTCAGCTGGTTCCCACAGTGCCTTTGGCCTAGGTGCCTCCATCTCGGTATCCGAGTTCCTGCAATGTCTGCTTGTCCTTGGTAGTGCTTTGGAGCACAGGTACCTCCTGCTCAGTAACCGTGTCCCAGTAACGTCAGCTGGTCCTCGGTTGTGCCATTGGCTCTTTTCCTTCTGCTGCCCCTCCGGGTTCCAGCACAGTCAGCTGGTCCTCGTTACTTGCATTGGCTCTTGTACCTTCTGCTACCCGTCGGGGTTCCAGTGCCGTCAACTGGTTCTCCGCAGTGCCTTTGGCCTAGGTGCCTCCATCTCGGTATCCGAGTTCCTGCAATGTCTGCTTGTCCTTGGTAGTGCTTTGGAGCACAGGTACCTCCTGCTTAGTAACCGTGTCCCAGTAACGTCAGCTGGTCCTCGGTTGTGCCATTGGCTCTTTTCCTTCTGCTGCCCCTCCGGTTCCAGCACAGTCAGCTGGTCCTCGTTACTTGCATTGGCTCTTGTACCTTCTGCTACCCGTCGGGGTTCCAGTGCCGTCAACTGGTTCTCCGCAGTGCCTTTGGCCTAGGTGCCTCCATCTCGGTATCCGAGTTCCTGCAATGTCTGCTTGTCCTTGGTAGTGCTTTGGAGCACAGGTACCTCCTGCTTAGTAACCGTGTCCCAGTAACGTCAGCTGGTCCTCGGTTGTGCCATTGGCTCTTTTCCTTCTGCTGCCCCTCCAGGTTCCAGCACAGTCAGCTGGTCCTCGTTACTTGCATTGGCTCTTGTACCTTCTGCTACCCGTCGGGGTTCCAGTGCGGTCAACTGGTTCTCCGCAGTGCCTTTGGCCTAGGTGCCTCCATCTCGGTATCCGAGTTCCAGCAACGTCTGCTGGTCCTTGGTAGTGCTTTGGAGCACAGGTACCTCCTGCTTAGTAACCGTGTCCCAGTAACATCAGCTGGTACAAGGTTGTGCTACAAATACAAGATACAGAACAAGAGACACAAGAACAATAAGCAGAAGATCTAAAAGCAGAAGAACATGAAGTATAAGACCAAAATGAAGAACAAAATATATGCTCTAAATTATAAGCAGAAGAAGACTAAGCAGTGTATGGGGGTGAGTCCGTTCCTCCTCGTGGTGCCCCTGGTAAATGCCTGATGCTGCAGGCTAAACTGAACACGGACAAATACTGTTGTAATTTAAATCTTTTGTGGCAGCAAGAACGGAACGATGAAAAAATCATACTTTTACAGATTACAAGTACAGGAATCTATGTCACAAATAAGAATATGATGAAGAAGATGAAGGACTATAATATGAAGAAGAATAATAGTTTAAAAAGAACAATATGAGTAATGTTAACAAAAAGATGAAAAGCAAGAAGTTTTAGAAGAAGATAAAGAAGGTGAAGATGAAGAATAATTTGATGACAAAGATGATGCTGCTGAAGATTATGAAGGAGAAAGTGTGGCAAAAGTTAAAAAGGTGAAGAGCATGGAAGTTGTGAAACAAACATATTTGCCAAAATAGAAAAAAGGTTAACAACATTGTCAATTTCTTCGTCAATCCGAACGTATTTCCTAAAAAAAAAAAATTAATGCTATTCCATTGGATTGGGTTAAACATCTATGCCTTTAATGTCTCCTCAACCTCCCCCAATACATTCTACATTACTCTTTGTTGTTTTCCTTCATGTACAATTAACCTACAAGGCAAGAATGGTTTTTTTTTTAATTTCGATATTTTGTTCCCATAGACTTACATTGGACTTCCGGTATCGGTATCGGGTATCGCCGATATTTTTTGGGTATCGGCGATACCATTCCGATTCCGATACTTTTGGATATCGGAAAGTATCGCTCAACTCTACTCACCACACACCTAGATAAGTACCTTAGGGGGTCTAGTTTCCAAAATGGGGTCACTTGTGGGGGGTTTCCACTGTTTAGGCACATCAGGGGCCCTCCAAATGCGACATGGCGTCCGTTCGCAATTCCAGCCAATTTTGGTTTGGAAAAGTCAAACGGCGCTCCTTCCCTTTCGAGCCCTGCCTGCGCCCAAACATTGGTTCCCCCCCACATACGGGGTATCAGCGTACTCAGGACAAGTTGGACAACAACTTTTGTGGTCCAATTTCTCCTCTTATCCTTGGGAAAATAAAAAATTGGGGACTAAAACATCATGCTTGTGGAAAAAATATGATTTTTTTTCTTCACGGCTCTACATTATAAACTTGCGTGAAGCACTTGGGGGTTCAAAGTGCTCACCACACATCTAGATAAGTTCCTTAGGGGGTCTAGTTTCCAAAATGGGGTCACATGTGGGGGGTTTCTACTGTTTAGGCACATCAGGGGCCCTCCAAACGTGACATGGCGTCCGTTCGCAATTCCAGCCAATTTTGGTTTGGAAAAGTCAAACGGCGCTCCTTCCCTTTCGAGCCCTGCCGTGCGCCCAAACAATGGTTCCCCCCACATATAGGGTATCAGTGTACTCAGGACAAGTTGGAAAACAACTTTTGTGGTCCAATTTCTCCTCATACCCTTGGGAAAATAAAAAATTGGGGACTAAAACATCATGCTTGTGGAAAAAATATGATTTTTTTTCTTCATGGCTCTACATTACAAACTGGCGTGAAGCACTTGGGGTTCAAAGTGCTCACCACACATCTAGATAAGTTCCTTAGGGGGTCTAGTTTCCAAAATGGGGTCACATGTGGGGGGTTTCCACTGTTAGGCACATCAGGGGCCCTCCAAACGCGACATGGCGTTCGTTCCCAATTCCAGCCAATTTTGGTTTGGAAAAGTCAAACGGCGCTCCTTCCCTTTCGAGCCCTGCCGTGCGCCCAAACAGTGGTTCCCCCCCACATATGGGGTATCAGCGTACTCAGGACAAGTTGGACAACAACTGTTGTGGTCCAATTTCTCCTCTTATCCTTGGGAAAATAAAAAATTGGGGACTAAAACATCATGCTTGTGGAAAAAATATGATTTTTTTTCTTTACGGCTCTATATTACAAACTTGCGTGAAGCACTTGGGGTTCAAAGTGCTCACCACACATCTAGATAAGTTCCTTAGGGGGTCTAGTTTCCAAAATGGGGTCACATGTGGGGGGTTTCCACTGTTTAGGCACATCAGGGGCCCTCCAAACGCGACATGGCGTTCGTTCGCAATTCCAGCCAATTTTGGTTTGGAAAGTCAAACGGCTCTCTTTCCCTTTCGAGCCCTGCCGTGCGCCCAAACAGTGGTTCCCCCCCACATATGGGGTATCAGCGTACTCAGGACAAGTTGGACAACAACTTTTGTGGTCCAATTTCTCCTCTTACCCTTGGGAAAATAAAAAATTGGGGACTAAAACATCATGCTTGTTGAAAAAATATGATTTTTTTTTTCACGACTCTACATTCTAAACTTGCGTGAAGCACTTTGGGGTTCAAAGTGCTCACCAAACATCTAGATAAGTTCCTTATGGGGTCTAGTTTCCAAAATGGGGTCACATGTGGGGGGTTTCCACTGTTTAGGCATATCAGGGCCTCTCCAAACGCGACATGGCGTCCGTTCTCAATTCCAGCCAATTTTGGTTTGGAAAAGTCAAACTGCGCTCCTTCCATTCCGAGCCCTGCCGTGCGCCCAAACAGTGGTTTTCCCTCACATATGGGGTATCGGCGTACTCAGGAGAAATTGCACAACAACTTTATCGTTTCATTTTCTCCTTTTTCCCTTGTGAATATAAAAAAATGTTTGTAATAGATAATTTTTGTGACTAAAAAGTAAAATGTTCATTTTTTCCTTCCATGTTGCTTCAGCTCCTGTGAAGCACCTGAAGGGTTAATAAACTTTTTGAATGTGGTTTTGAGTACCTTGAGGGGTGTAGTTTTTACAATGGTGTCACTTTTGGGTATTTTCTGCTATATAGACCCCTCAAAGTAACTTCAAATATGAGGTGATCCCTAAAAAAAATGCTTTGTACATTTTGATGTAAAAATGAGAAATCGCTGGTCAACTTCTAACCCTTATAACTTCGTAAGAAAAAAAAATTTTGGTTCCAAAATTGTGCTGATGTAAAGTAGACATGTGGGAAATGTTATTTGTTAACTATTTTCTGTGACATATTTCTCTGTTTTAAGGGAATAAAAATTCAAATTTTGAAAATTGCTAAATTTTCCAAATTTTTGCCATATTTGCGTTTTTTTCATAAATAAACGCAAGTTATATGGAAGAAATTTTACCACTAACATAAAGTACAATATGTCACGAGAAAACAATCTCAGAATCGCAACGATCCGTTGAAGCGTTCCAGAGTTATAACCTCATAAAGAGACAGTGGTCAGAATTGTAAAAATTGGCCCGGTCATTAACGTTCAAACCACCCTTGGGGGTGAAGGGGTTAAGATCCATAATGTGTTCCACAAGTCGTTATTGAAGAGGTTTGTCAAGCCAGTGGTTCCTATGACTGCGCCTCCTGACCCTGTTTTGGTTGAGGGCAATCTGGAGTATGTGGTTGAGAAAATATTGGATTCTCGTTTTTCTAGACAGAAACTCCAGTATTTGGTTAAGTGGAGAGGTTATGGTCAGGAGGACAATTCTTGGGTGTTTGCTTCGGACATCCATGCTAGGAGACTGATCCGTACCTATCACCGAGCTCATCCTGATCGGCCTGGTTGCACAATTGAGGGTTCGGTGACCCTCCTCAAGGGGGGGGTACTGTTATGAATGTGCTAGAGATGGTTTCTGAGCAGAGGCTCCCTCTGGTGGTTACAGACAGTACTGAACCTTTCAACAAGGAGTGGCAATCTGATATAAGGGAGGTTCCCTCCCATGATGGTTGCCGGTGATCAATTGTTCTTTTCTCAATTGTGGTTCCTGGTTCATTTGGAAGATTGCTGGAGTCCTGCCTGCATCTCCTGCTTTCTGATAAGATATTTTTTGCTTTTCTTTTTGTGCTTGCTTTTTGCACTGTTTTCTGCACTTTTGTGGAGGTCAGCCAGGTCCCCTCCTGGGGCCTGAGCTCCTCACAGTTTTTCTGCAGCCACTGCTATTTGCTCATTTGCTTTTTCCTGTTTTTTCAGCGGCTGCGGCTTGGTTTTTGTTCACACTGAGATCTGATTTAGTGGGTGGCGAGATCGTGTGATCTCAGTATTTTTGTAATCAGAATTGTTGGATTTTTGTAGGGTTTTCTGGGTTGCAGAAAGTAATCTCTCCTGTCCTATCCTATTTAGTCAGCTTGTGGCCCCAGCGTTTGCTCAGTCTATTTTCTGCTATGTTTGTATTTTCATCTTGTCTAACCGCCATTATATGTTTGGGAGCTTCCTTTTTTCTTTGGGGATCTGCTCCGGGGCAGATAGCTTTCATCTTTCTGCCTTTAGGTGTAGTTATCTCTCAGGCTGTGACGAGGCGTCTAGGATCAACGTAGGAACGCTCCACGGCTACCTCTAGTTGTGTCGTTAGTTTAAGAATCTGCAACCCATCAGTTACCAACATCTCAGGTGTTCGGCTGCTCTGCTGTTGTTCCTGTCCTCCTCAGCTACCGAAACATAAAAGGAGACTCTCAGCAATATACTCCTTCATGACTTGGTGCTCGGGCCCGAACAGATTAAACAAATGAGCCTTGAGAATTTTAGCCCCAGGAACTAAGTCAATGGCACAATCGAATGGTCTATGTGGTGGTAGCGCCTCTGCCTCGCTTTCGGAGAACAACTCTTCAAAGTCTTTTAGGTACTCCGGAATACCCTCCAGACTGACAGACAACACAGATACAGATTTTAAAGGGATGAACAATGGCACAGAATTGCAACACAGACTGGTACAATTGGACCCCAATTGGAAAATTTCTCCAGATAACCTAGTCAATAATGAGGTTATGGCGTTGAAGCCAAGGTATACCTAGAACCAGATCCGCAGGCAAATTATTCAGGACAAAACAGCTTACGTTTTCCACATGAGCAGGACCCACTCTTAGTGAAAAAACCTCAGACACAAAACAGATTCCCTCTCAGGTGAGAGGAGAGGAGTCAATAGCCACCACCTTGATGGTGGATTCAAGCCTAACTGTCCCTATCTTATAAAGAGTCACAACACGAGAGTCAATTAAATTGATGGTAGATCCACAGTCATCAAAAGTGATATTCACAACAGGACCACCAACAAGTTCCAACTCCACCTGGAGAAGGATATTAGCAAATGAGGAAAATTGCACCTGGGAGTCTGGGCAACCTCTTCGATCGTTACCCAGACTTAGGCCTTTCCCGACATCTTAGATGAGGAGCCATAATTTCATTGTGGACAAAATATCTTTCACGTGAGGGTGTTGGTAAAGGCATCTGGACATGAACTCTGCAGACTACAAAGAGTCAAATGTTCAATGTCCTCACCAGGAAGAACACTAACCATCCTCTCCTCATGAAGCATAGCCTCCTCCTCCTCCTCCTCTTCAGGCCATCCAGGCTGGGCAGGCATGAATCTGGGATTGGGTGTCCCCTCTGTAGCGTACAGCAAAAACTCCTGTTCTTCCTCCTCATCCTCCTCCTCCTGTTTCTCATCATCAAACAATGCGGCCTGAGAATGCTGTGTGAGGCTGGGCTGTGTGGTATCAGCCACTGTACAATCTTGATCCATAGCCATCTGCTCAGCATTCAAATCTCCCTCTTTGAGATTCTCCAGCGATCATTTTAATAGACATAGCAGCGGGATGGTTAAGCTGACAATAGCGTCATCAGCGCACACCATCTTGGTGCAGTACTCAAAGTTTTGAAAATCCACACATATGTCATCAATCCACACCCACTTGACAGTTGTTATGTGTGGGGGCTGAGTGTTACTCAGACGGGCACTGAGAAGCTTGAATTCAGACACTGCTATATAAGCTTGTTAATAGACCGGGCTTATATCTAACAAGGAACTTGTGGCAGCCTACCATTTTGGGGTTACTGGGAGTTCCTGGCAGTGATGGAACGGAGGTTTATATATATATTCCCGGCCTGGGACTGGTGATATAAATAGCACCCTCACTGCAGAGAGCCTCGACATCCAGTGCGTAACAGGGCAGCCTGTCTGGCAACTACTTATCCTAATTGCAGTTCCCTGACTGACCTGAGGGTAATGGGGGCATAAGAGAGCTGTGACTGCGTAATCTCTTTCACAGATTGGTGATGGCGGTGGGATATCTGTATCTCCTGGCTCTAGTTTATCACACCAGGCATTCCGCCCACCTACTGGGGTGCTTGGCTGCTATGTGCTTTTGCATGCTGGTGGTGCTCAGGTTGGCAGTGTTCTTGCCTCTTCTTAGCTTGCTTTGGCAGAGGATGTAAATTACAGTTGTTTTGTCTGAAGGAATTTCAGAAAAAAACTGCCATGCGGGGGAACAACGCACCATTGGCCTGTTATCTAGCCAAGTATGGGGGGCTCTGTAGAATCTAAGGGCCCGCAAAGTCAGGGTCATATCCCCTCTGTATCAGTCTGTCATTATTAGTTTGTTTACTGTAAGTGATATCTGTAATTTTTATGTAACCTCTAGGGTTGAGCATTCCGATACTGCAAATATCGGGTATCGGCCGATATTGGCTGTATCGGAATTCCGATTCCGAGTTCCGATATTTTCGTCTTATCGGATACCGGAATCGGGATTGTCACTGTCAGTGTCCGTCGGTCGGGTCTGTCAGGAGTCAGCGGCACTTACCTGTCAGAAGATCTCCGGCGGTCACGTCCTGGACTGCTTGATGGCCGCAATCTTCTTTCCCGGCGGTCACATGCAGTTTCTCGCGATAACTGCAGTGACTGCTGGGTAATCCCGGCCGTAAAGCAGTCCGTCCGATGACGTCACCGCCGGGGAAGCAGGTAATCAGCTGTGCTGCGTTGCAATGACAGGCTCTGCCTGTCATTGCGATGTAGCAGAGTTTGATCGTCGTGGGACTGTCGTTATGGACTGCGTCGGACAGGTGGTATACTGTTGGTTTGTTTTTTTTCTTTTTTTACAGGAGATCGATGGCGTCGCTGGAATGAGAGTACAATAAAATTAATGAAAACTGTGTTGTCTCTTTTATTTCATTAAAAGACTTTTTTCTTGCTTTGTCTTTTTTTTATGCATTTAATAACTTTGGGATTAATAATGGATCGGTGTCTTATTGACACCTCTCCATTATTAACCGGGCTTATTGTCACCGTGCAATCAACGGTGACATTAACCCCTTATTACCCCGCTTGCCACCGCTACAGGGCAAGTGGGAAGAGCCGGGTAAAGTGCCACAATTGGCACATCTTTTGATGCGCCAAATGTGGGGCTGCTGTAGCCTGGTATTATCAGGCTGTTGAGGGCCAAAATCCATGGGCCTTGACAGTCTTTTAATACCAGGCCGCAGCAGTCTGCATTTTACTTGGCTGGTTAACAAACATAGGGGGGATCCCCACGCCGTTTTTTTTTTCGAGGGGATCCCCTATTTTTGTTAACCAGCCAAGCTAAGCAGACTGCTGTGGCCTGGTATTATCAGGCTGGCAAGGTCCATGGATATTGGATCCTTACCAGCCCGAAAAACCAGGCCTCAGCGGTCTGCTTCATCTGGCTGGTTAACAAAAATAGGGGGGACCCCATGCCAATTTTTTTCGAGGGGATCCCCTATTTTTGTTAATCAGCCAAGATATGCAGACTGCTGTGGCCTGATATTATCAGGCTGGCAAGGTCCATGGATCTTGGCTCCTTAACAGCCTGAAAATCCAGGCCTCAGCGGTCTGCTTCATCTGGCTGGTTAACAAAAATAGGGGGGACCCCACGCCAATTTTTTTCGAGGGGATCCCCTATTTTTGTTATTCAGCCAAGATATGCAGACTGCTGTGGCCTGGTATTATCAGGCTGGCAAGGTCCATGGATCTTGGCTCCTTAACAGCCTGAAAATCCAGGCCTCAGCGGTCTGCTTCATCTGGCTGGTTAACAAAAATAGGGGGGACCCCACGCCAATTTTTTTCGAGGGGATCCCCTATTTTTGTTAATCAGCCAAGATATGCAGACTGCTGTGGCCTAGTATTATCAGGCTGGCAAGGTCCATGGATCTTGGCTCCTTAACAGCCTGAAAATCCAGGCCTCAGCGGTCTGCTTCATCTGGCTGGTTAACAAAAATAGGGGGGACCCCACGCCATTTTTTTTTTCGAAGGGAACCCCTATTTTTGTTAATCAGTTCCCTCTGACGTCACTGATTGTGTCCCTGGCTGACCTGAAGTGAAAGTGGAAAGCAATCAATTAAGCTTTCCACTTAAGGGCCCGTCTCACATAGCGATATCGCTACCGAGATCGCTGCTGAGTCACTAGTTTTGTGACGCAGCAGCGAGCTCACCAGCGATATCGCTGTGTGTGACATTCAGCGACGATCAGCCCCCCTGCCGGGTATCGCTGATCGTCGCTGAAATGTCAGGACCTTTTTTTGATCGCTGGTTTCCCGCTGACAGGCACGCATCGCTGCGTGTGACAGGCGGGAGACCAGCGATCCGCTGGTAACCAAGGTACACAGCGGGTTTCCAGGCGCGGGGCTGTGCCTAGAAACCCGCTGTGTACCTTGGATACCAGCGCCCTGATGCAGGGAGCTGGTATCCAAGGTACACAGCGGGTTTCCAAGCGCTGCGCGGTGCCTGGAAACCCGCTGTGTACCTTGGTTACCAGCGGATCGCTGGTCTCCCGCCTGTCACACGCAGCGATGCGTGCCTGTCAGAGGGAAACCAGCGATCAAAAAAAGGTCCTGACATTTCTGCGACAATCAGCGATACCCGGCAGGGGGGCTGATCGTCGCTGAATGTCACACACAGCGATATCGCTGGTGAGCTCGCTGCTGCGTCACAAAACTTGTGACTCAGCAGCGATCTCGGTAGCGATATCGCTATGTGAGACGGGCCCTTAAGCAATGTTACCCGCAGTGTCGCTGTCCCAGATCGCTGCCTGAGCTGCCTGTTTGGCAGCTCAGCAGCGATCATGTAGCGATACACCAGCGATCCTGACAAGTGCATATCGTTGTCGGGATCGCTGGTGTATCGTTATGTGACACCCAGCCTTTACTCTCCTGTCAGGCAGGAGAGGAACTCATTCATTTGGGGTTTACTGTGAGGCTGCAGCATTAGCTGCGGTCCCTGCAGTAAACATTAACCCTTTCTGAAGGATTACACCGTGGGACCTGACTGTGCATGGGATAGGTAAGAATAATTTTGCTTTTTTATTTTATTTTTATTACAGGAAATGGTTTTTGCAGTAAAATAAAATATGGTCAAAAACATGTGTCTTTATTTCATTAAAATGATTTTTAATTAAAGTGTGTGTGTTTTATTTTTATTTCATGCAATAGGATTAATAATTGATAGTTGTCTAATTGACAGCTCTCAATTATTAACCTGGCTTAAGGTCACCTTTCAATAGCAAGGTGGCTTTAACCCCATATTAACCCATTCGCCACTGCTACAGGGCAATGGGAATAGACGGGCAAAGTGCCAGAAAGGGCGAATCTAATTATAGATTTGTCTTTCCTAGGGTGTCTGGGGGCAGATGTTAGTAGCCGGGGGGGGGCAAAAATAATGGTCCCTCTCTGGGCTATTATTATCTGCCCCCACTCACTGGCTTTGTCTGTCTGGTTGCGAAAATAGGGCGGGAGCCCACGCATTTTTTTTCAGCAATTTTACACCTCATATATATATATACATGTCATTGAATTTGTGACACATATATATTATATATATATATATTATATTTGTAGTTCATACACTTCTACATAGTATAATAGCCGCTAATTCAATTGCCGGCTTTTGTGAAAATGCAGAACCCGACATGAAATGACACTTGGTGTACATAGGGTTAACCATGTCTTTTCATGTCCTTTGCTATCTAATTTGCACAAACAATTAAATCAGTCTATGTGTGCAAAATTTCACACCTGTAGGGGTTAATTAAAGGTGTAAATTCGTAGCAAAAAAGTCCGTTTTTTTTACAACGAATTTACACCTTTAATTAACCCCTACAGGTGTGAAATTTTGCACACATAGACTGATTTAATTGTTTGTGCAAATTAGATAGCAAAGGACATGAAAAGACATGGTTAACCCTATGTACACCAAGTGTCATTTCATGTCGGGTGCTTCTGTCTTTTCACTGAAGCCGGCTTTACCCGGCAATTGAATCAGAGAGGATATTTTACTATGTAGAAGTGTATAAACTATACATATATGTATATATATATATGTCACAATGACATGTATATATTATATATGTATTCTATGTGTGTAAAATTTAGTGTTCACAAGGAAAGAATGGGGTTTTTTTAGTTGCGATATTTTGTTCCCATAGACTTACATGGGACTTCCGGTATCGGTATCGGGTATCGCCGATATTTTAGTGATATCGGCGATACCATTCCGATTCCGATACTTTAGGATATCGGAAAGTATCGCTCAACTCTAGTAACCTCTTCTCATGTACAGCACCATGGAATCAATATTTCTATATAAATAATAATAATAATAATAACAGTTGACTGAGTTCTCCCTCTGGTCAAACAACTTCCTCTTCTTGCCTGTTTTTCTGATACAGACCAATCCCTGTCTGCACTGCTGTTCTCGCTAGGCCTACCACTGTGCCAGGTTGGATCAGTGGCCTCATCATCAACCACATCATCTTCAATATGATTCTCCTTTTTAGTTGCGATTTTAGGCTGACTTGATGGCAACTGTGTGTCATGATTATTCTCCACCTCTTCAGACATGAGTTGACCTTCCCCAATGTTGCTTTCCTGGCCATGGGTTCTCTGCTCACTGCACTCCACCTTCTCATGACCCTCTTAAATGGTGCACGTTGAGAGGCCTGACAAATTAAAAGGGAACGTAAACAGTTCCTCAGAGTAGCCAGCGTTGGGGTCGTATGTCTCCTGAGACTCTTGATGGTGGGAGGAAGGTGGACCAGGTTGAGGAATCAGAAGCCCAGTCTGTTAGCTACTGAGACTGGAACATGTGGAAGACTTCGTGGTGCTGCTTGTCAACACATTGGAGCCTTTTTCTGCCATCCAACCCACATCATCCTGGCAATTGTCTGGGTTCGTCAGTGATGTTCCACACTGACCACATTTTAACAGGAAGCTAGAATGAGAACCAGTCTTCTTCTGACCTGTAACACGGCCTTCATGGGTACCACCAGATCCACGTCCCTTAACGTCACCCTTTCTCATATTGAATGCTTTATGCTTAAGAAAAAATAAAATTCTCGACAAGTACCTTAACAGAGGTGTTATGTACAAATTCAATATATCTAGCAATGTGTGGCAATTTTTTTTAAGATATCAGCTTTGTTACACATGGCAACAGCAGACTCACAAAAATTGTGCCAGTCGTACAACTGCTAGATAAAGATACACTGTTCATTAAACCAATAGAAAATGTGCAGGCTTGTGCAGACTGGTCAAAGACACCCCTGTCTCTTTACCTTGAAGAGGCTGCTTCTAAGTAAAATGAGGCTTGTACACATTCATGATATGGGTTTCAGGACTGACGGACTTACCACAATCCTGATCCTGGTTTGCATACTCTGTATTCAGAATTTAATTTGAATGCTTTTAGTGTCTGGTAGAATCCAGTTTACTGACATTGATCATACAGCTCCCCAACTCCTGCATTATATTCACCTTACAGCTGCTTAACCTGTTATGACAGTTGTTCCATTGGGATCCAGTGGCAAAAATAAAATGTGGAGCTTTCAAAACGCAAGTTTCACAGCACCTGCTGGACCTGTGCTAATTGTCAGCAAGTGCCGCATAATGACATGGTGGTGGTCATGGTGGTGGTGGATTGAAAGCTCTCCCAAATGTATGATACAGGGCCACCTGAGGGCCCTTACCAAGCTCAGGTTTCACGGTATGTGCTGACACTCTGCTATATGTCAGCGAAGGCTGCAAAATGACATGGCAATGGACATGGTGGTGGCAGGTAAAGCCCAAAATTAAAATGGTCATGTTTTAGCTAGCATTGTAAAGTGATGGGGAATATGTATTCCACTATCTTGCTAACTAATTGGCATGAGGGAGGGACCTCCCAAATGTAGGAGTGAGAGCTCTCCCAAATGTATGATACAGGGCCACCTGAGGGCACTTACCAAGCAAAGGTTTCACGGCATCTGCTGGCACTCTGTTATTTGTCAGCGAAGGCCACATAATGACATGGCAGTGGACATGGTGGTGGTGGTGGACAAAGCCCAAAATTCAAATGGGCATGTTTTAGTTGGTATTGTAAAGTTGTAAAGTGATGGGGAATATGTATTCCACTATCTGGCTAACTATTTGGCATGAGGGAGGGACCTCCCGAATGTAGGAGTGAGAGCTCTCCCAAATGTTTGATACAGGGCCACCTTAGGGTCCTTACCAAATTCAGGTTTCACGGCACCTGCTGGCACTCTGCTAATTGTCAGTGAGGGTCGCATAATGACATGGTGGTGGACAGGGTGGTGGTGGCGGACAAAGGCCAAAATTCAAATGGGCATGTTTTAGCTGGCATAGTAAATTGATATTGAATATGTATTCTCTAGCTGGCTAACTATATGGCATGAAGGAGGGACCTCTGGAAAGCAGGATTGAGAGCTCTCCCAAATGTATGATACAGGGTCACCTGAGGGCCCTTACCAAGCTCAGGTTTCACGGCATCTGCTGGCACTCTGCTATATATCAGCGAAGGCCACAAAATGACATGATGGTGGACATGGTGGTGGCAGGCAAAGCCCAAAATTCAAGTGGACATGTTTTTGCTGGCATTGTAAAGTGATGGGGAATATGTATTCCACTATCTTGTTAACTATTTGGCATGAGGGATGGACATCATCCCAAAGGAGTGAGAGCCCTCACAAATGTTAAAAGGAAAAACAAAAGCCAAAACACTTCGTGTGAACATATGGTAAAGGAGATGTATAATTTTTTTTTTTTTATTTAGCGATATATACATGTAATTATGAAGGAAAAAATGTTTCTTAGCATTTTTCCCTTTAAAAAGATTATTGGTTTGGTTTGGAAGGTCTTTTTAAAATCCGTATTATCGGTGCAATACTCTGACAACATTATTCCCAGATACCATATGTGAGTCAGAAAGGTGTGAAGGCATCTTCTCCTTGCTGTTCCCATTTGGTTTAGGCTGTCCCTTATCCATTTTAGCTTTTTTTATCAGGCCCCAGACCTGTTTGTTGGGTCCAGCAGAAAAATATTCGGCTTTCCCATTGACTTGGATTGGATTCCTTGTTTGGTACGAATACACGGATATTAGAAATTATTCATGCCGATTTTCCAAAATCTGAATATTTCACTATTCAATCATCACTAGTAGTAACATAGAGACAAAGGATTTATAAATGAAGGACTCAGGTAGAATATGTCTGGGGTCAACACAATAAAATATTCGGATCAGGAAATGACATTCCTAAGTTAAAGAAAAGGGGTTTATATCCCAATAGATGAAGATGTAACTATCCCCTACAATTATAAATATAGCAGCATGTAAGGTTCAGTTTAAAGATCGTATGACCCAAATGCCTAAGAGTAAACATGGAAAAACCTCCAACTGACATGTAACTTATCTAAGGAATGCATTCTGCAGCAATGCAGTCAAAAAATACCAGCCCACAGCTGCCTGTTTTCCCTCAGAAGTTTTTTTAAATTATTATCTGTTACAATTCTGTCATGCCATGATGGATGAAGGAAGAGTCCACAGCCTTAACCCCTTAACGACTGCCGATACGCCTTTTAACAACAGCAGTTAAGGTACTTATTCCTCAGTGCCACTTTTTAACAGCGCTGAAAAATAAGGTTATGGCCCCCCCCAGCATTAGAATTTCTCTGGGTTCTCGGCTAGGTGAAAAAAATTGGCTCCTCCAAGTGCCCCGTTACCTGCTATATCCCCCGGTCTCTCCGGATGTTTCCTTCAACCCTCGGCATCTTCTTCTGGGAAAAAAATTACAGGCCCATGCGCAGTGCATCATCCGAGATCTGCCGGCCGGCACCCAGGAACAATAAGAGATTTCTCCTATTGGTTAATTTTGATCCTTGTGATAGACCCTATCACAGTGATCAAAATAAAAAAAAATAGTAAATCAAATGCCCGCTTTATCATCATCTTATATAGGTAAAAAAAATAAAATAATTGTTTTTAATTTTTTTCCATTTTTACATTAGAGTTTGGGTTAGGGTTAAGGTTGGGGTTATAGCAAGGGTTAGGGTTGGGCTACGGTCAGGGTTATGGTTGGGTTTATAGTTGGGGTTATAGCTAGGGTTAGGGTTGGACTAAGGTAAGGGTTGGGACTAGGGCTTGGGTTCCGGTTATAATGGGGTTTAGATAGGGTTAGGTTTGGGTTAGAGTTAGCGTTATGTTTGGGGTTATAGTTGAGGATATAGCTAGGGTTAGGATTGGGCTAGGGTTAAGGTTGAGCTAGGGTTAGGATTGGGGCTTGGGTTAGGGTTGTGGTTAAGGTTTTGGTTAGGGATTTGTTGGGGTTAGGGTTGATGTGTTGGGGCTAGGGTGGTTTTGGGTTTAGGGTTGTGATTAGGGTTATGGTTAAGGTTGGGAATAGGGTTAGGGGTGTGTAGAAGTTATGGTTGGGGTTACGGCTATATAAAGTTGGAGTCAGAATTGAGGGATTTACACTGTTTAGGTACATCAAGGAGTCTCCAAACGCCACATGGCACCCGCCACTGATTCCAGACAATTTTGCTTTCAAAAAGTCAAACCGTGCTCCCTCCCTTCTGAACCCTGCCATGTGCCCAAACAGTGTTTTTCCCCCATATATGGGTTATTGGCGTACTCAGGAGATATTGCACAACAAATTTTGTCATCCATTTTCTCCTGATACCCTTGTAAAAATAAAAAAGTTTAGATCCAAAATAAATTTTTTGTGAAAAAATAAAATTTAATTTTTTTCCTTCCACACTGCTTTAGTTCTCGTGAAGTATCTGAAGGGTTAATAAACTTCTTGAACGTGGATTTGAGTACCTTGAGGAGTTCAGTTTTTAGAATGTTGTCACTTTGGGTTTTTTTCTGTCATATTGACTCCCCAAACTCATTTCAAATGTGAGGTGGTCTCTAAAAAAAACGATTTTGTAAATTTTATTGGAAAAATGAGAAATCGCTGGTCAGCTTTTAACCCATATAAGGTCCTAACAAAGAAAATTGATGTTTCCAAAATTGTGCTGATATAAAGTAGACATGTGGGAAATGTGATTTATTAACTAATTTTTGCAATATGACTTAAGGGCACATAAATAAAAATTTAAAAATTTAAAAATGTTCAAAATTTTTGCCAAATTTCCATTTTTACATAAATAAACGCAAGTCATAACGATTAAATTTTACCACTAGCATGAAGCACAATATGTCATGAAAAACCATTCTCAGAATCAGTGGAATCTGTTGAAGCGTTCCACTAAGAACTTTGTGTTCGGGGTTTAGTGCCGGAAACTAGAAGTCCGCTACAAATTCCAAACTTTCCACTTCTGGTTAGCTCATCTCTAATGGTGAACAATGCTTAGTTTATTATCAATAACAAGAGCAAGCCTATAGGCATTTAAAACTTTCAAATGGAAAACCCAGGTGTGAACATACCATTACTGCAACCTGAGCAGCTTCATAGAGGCCCAAGAGGTAAAAGGGTCCACTTCTACCTCCAAAGCAGATGTACTTGTGCATTCTGACTCTAGCTATCAGACTGCAAATGGCCAATTAATGGTTCTTGAACTGGGACCCTTGTTTATATGTTTGGTACAGGGAAAACACTTTAAACAGCTTGCCTATACAATCTGTGATCCAATTTGCTGTAAATACAACAAGTTCACTATCAAGTTTAATTTATCAGTAAGAAGTACATGACTGCATTAATGCTTTGCTGCCACCTTCTGTTCACTATACATGATTACATCTTGCAAAAACAGAACTTGTTTTTAGCACCATCTTCAAAGGCACAGAATTCAATGTCATACTAAATTATTGCAACTTTATGAACTTCTAACTCTTCTTCTGCTTTATCAATTGCTCACCACCTTGTTATAGCATGTATGTTCACTTAGCATTTAGTTCTCTCTTCCTTTATAGCAACATTGGATATGGTAAACAAAAAGAAAAAGGAGTTTTTCCCTAAAATATGAAAGACTTTTTCTAGTCTTGTCCTTCCGATCCTGCAGACATTGTGTTGCAGCAACATATTGCAACATTAATTATTCTATTACGATCTACTAAGAGGTGATTCAGCTTTCCTAATGGACATCTTCTTACAGACTTTTCCCGCTTTGAACAGTTGATCTGAAAACATGGCTTCATTCAAGGTGATTTTATTAATTCTTGTTCAGTGCCAATTCAATACCAGTGTGACTTGAATTGTTGATCTATAATATATCGTATAAAGAGCTGAGCGAACAGATCGGTCAGTTCATAGCTGATTTTGCCAAAGTCAGTTTCGCGAGCGACCCGACAAGCGTCAGGCATGCTTTGCAAACGCGCAAGTCGTTCCATGCTTGCAGGCGCCTTTTTTCAGCCAATGAGCAAGGACGTACACTGTGGGCAACGAGATGACATGGGCAGCGTCCACCACCATCTTAGAGAAGGGCATTGCAGTGATTGGCTTGCTTTGAGGGGCGTCATAGTATCTATAAGAGGCCTGACAGCAGACCTCCATTTTACTTCTGCCGATCTTAACAGAAGGGAGAGGTTGCTGACGCTGTTTATCAGTAGGGAGAGAGTTAGGGCTGGAAAGAGAAGTTCTTATGTGCTTGTGCTGATAGCAATTGTGCTGTACAGTTAGTGTGCAGTGACAGGGGAGGATTTTCTTGTGTGCAGCAGGGCTAGTTATTAGGCTGCCTGATAGCTGTATTGCTGTGTATACACTACTGTGCAGACTGCTTTTTACACAGCATTAATAATTTTATTCTTTTTTTCTGCACACTACCGACCATTCATTTTTTCCCACACTGTATAGAGCTGTACGCTCCTCACACATTACCGTGTACTGGCTGGTATCATGGACAAATACATGCATACAAGGACAGAACAATGGAAAAGGACACCATTGTAGGCATTTACTACAGGCCGCCTGTGCAAGCTGAAGATATGGATGAACTCTTTATGCATCAAATGGCCAAGTTCTCCAAAAAATATGACATAGTGGTCATGGGAGATTTCAACTATCCAGACATTTGTTGGGAATCTCTCTCAGGCAAAACTAACAGGTCCAGGAAATTCTTATCCTCTCTTGCTGACAACTTTATCTTCCAAAAGGTAATGGAGAAAACAAGGGGATCTGCTACCTTGGATCTAATCCTCATAAACAGGGAGGAAATGGTGGAGGAGGTAAGAGTGGCTGGGACTCTAGGAGGTAGTGACCATGCTATTTTAGAATTTTGGATAACAAGAGGAGGAAGACCTGTGAAGACTCAGACGTCAAGGTTAGATTTCAGAAAGGCAGATTTTAAGGAACTCAGAAAGAGAATTGGAGGGATCCAATGGCTGGATATCCTTAAGGACAAAAATGTCCAGGAAGGATGGAAAATCTTGAAAAATGAGATTCTCAAAGCACAATCGTTAACAATTCCGAAAAGAGGGAAGAATGGGAAGCATTTAAGGAAACCAGGATGGATGAACATAGAACTTAAACACATGCTAAAAAGGAAGAAAGAAATGTTTATCAAATGGAAAGAGGGAGGCATATCTAAAGAAGAATATAATGCCGTCTGCAGAACCTGCAGGGCACAAATCAGATTATCTAAAGCTGACAATGAATTAAGGCTTGCAAGTGACGTCAAAAGCAACAAAAAAGGATTTTGGGGATACGTCAAAAGTAAAAGAAAAGTCAAAGATGCTATAGGATTTTTACAGGATGAAAATGATGAAATGGTAAGTCAGGATGTTGAGAAGGCTGAACTTTTAAATTCCTATTTTGCATCTGTTTTCTCTCAGAAAGGAAATGTAACATCAACTGATCTTCACTGTCCTATTAAAGGAATAGAAGAATCCAGGATATCTATAAACAGAAAGACAGTGAGGAAACACTTAGCTAACATAAATGAATTCAAGTCTCCAGGTCCAGATGAATTACACCCCAGGGTACTGAAGGAGATAGCAGAAGAAATTCTTGAACCACTGTCCATAATCTTTGAAAATTCTTGGAGAACAGGAGAAGTTCCAGAAGACTGGAGAAGAGCAAATGTTGTTCCTATCTTCAAAAAGGGGAAGAAGGTGGACCCAGGGAACTACAGGCCGGTGAGTCTGACTTCTATACCAGGAAAGATCTTTGAACAAATTATTAAGGAACATGTATGCAAGTACCTGGATAAGAATGAAGTGATTAAACAGAGTCAGCATGGGTTTGTAACTAATAAGTCATGTCAGACTAACTTAATTTCCTTCTATGACAGAATCACTGACTGGGTGGATCAGGGAAATGCTGTAGATATAGTATATCTTGACTTCAGCAAAGCATTTGACAAAGTATCTCACACAATCCTTATTGAAAAAATGACTAAGTATGGAATGGACAAGGCAACTGTTAGATGGATTCATAACTGGCTTAGTGATCGGACCCAAAGAGTGGTTGTAAATGGCTGCACATCCAGTTGGAAGAATGTCTCAAGTGGGGTACCACAAGGCTCTGTTTTGGGCCCTGTATTGTTCAACATCTTTATCAATGATTTAGATGAAGGAATTGAGGGTAAACTGATCAAATTTGCTGATGACACAAAGCTAGGAGGGGTAGCTAATACTAGAGAAGAGAGAGAGAGGATTCAAAAAGATATACATAAACTGGAGCAGTGGGCAGCAACTAACAGAATGGATTTTAACGGGGAAAAATGCAAAGTACTACATCTGGGCAATAAAAATGAAAAAAGCATATACAAAATGGGAGGAATAGGGCTAAGTAACAGCACATGTGAAAAAGACTTGGGTATACTAATTGATCACAGACTTAACATGAGTCAACAGTGTGATGCAGCAGCAAAAAAGGCAAATGCAATTCTAGGATCTATCAACAGAAGCATACAGTCTAGATCACGTGAGGTCATTATTGCCCTGTACTCCTCTTTGGTCAGACCTCATCTGGAATACTGTGTCCAGTTTTGGGCACCACATTTTAAAAAAGACATCAACAAACTGGAGCAATTTCAGAGAAGAGCCACCAGAATGGTGACCGGTCTGCAAACCATGTCCTATGAGGAACGGTTGCAGGATTTGGGAATGTTTAGCTTGCAAAAAAGAAGACTGAGAGGAGACTTAATAGCTGTCTACAAATATCTCAAGGGCTGTCACATTGTAGAAGGATCATCTTTATTCTCATTTGCACAAGGAAAGACTAGAAGCAATGGGATGAAACTGAATGGGAGGAGACACAGATTAGATATTAGAAAAAACTTTTTGACAGTTAGGGTGATCAATGAGTGGAACAGGCTGCCACAAGAGGTGGTGAGTTCTCCTTCAATGGAAGTCTTCAAACAGAGGCTGGATAGACATCTGTCTGGGATGATTTAGAGAATCCTGCTTTGAGCAGGGGGTTGGACCAGAAGGCCCAGGAGGTCCCTTCCAACTCTACCATTCTATGATTCTATGATTCTATGATTCTATCTGTATGTGACTCCGGAAATATATACAGAGATTTCAATTTTCCCCTAAACTGTATAGAGCTGTACGCTTCTGAGACAGTACCGTTTTTCTGCTTTTTGTATTACGGTCAAATGCATAATGAGTGAGCGTCTGTGTGTGACTCCGGAAATATATATGGATATTTCAATATTCCCCTAAACTGTATATAGCTGTACCCTTCTGATACAATACAGTTTTTCTGCCTTTTGTATTACGGTCAAATCCATACCGAGAGAGCGTCTGTGTGTGACTCCAGATATATATACGGAGATTTCAATTCTCCCCTAAACTGTATACAGCTGTACGCTTCTGATACAGTACTGTTTTTCTGCTTTTTGTATTCTGGTCTAATCCATACTGAGTGAGCGTCTGTGTGTGACTCCGGAAATCTATACGGAGATTTAAATTTTCCCCTAAGCTGTATAGAGCTGTACGCTTCTGAGACAGTACTGTTTTTCTGCTTTTTGTATTACGGTCAAATTCATACTGAGTGAGCGTCTGTGTGTGACTCCGGAAATATATACGGACATTTCAATTTTCCCCTAAACTGTAAAGAGCTGTATGCTTCTGATACAGTACCATTTTTCTGCTTTTTGTATTCTGGTCTAATCCATACTGAGGGAGCGTCTGTGTGTGACTCCGGAAATATATACGGAGATTTCAATTTTCCCCTAAACTGTATAGAGCTGTACGCTTCTGAGACAGTACCGTTTTTCTGCTTTTTGTATTGCGGTCAAATCCATACTGAGTGAGCGTCTGTGTGTGACTCCAGAAATATATACGAAGATTTCAATTTTCCCCTAAACTGTATACAGCTGTATGCTTCTGTTACAGCACCGTCTTTCTGCTTTTTGTATTCTGGTCTAATCCATACTGAGTGAGCATCTGTGTGTGACTCCAGAAATATATAAGGAGATTTCAATTTTCCCCTACGCTGTATACAGCTGTACGCTTCTTAGACAGTACCATATATCTGCTGGTATTTTTGGTACATTTTCCCAAACATGAGGAAGTATGGTGGAAGAGGCTGCGGACGTGGGCGGGGGGGGCAGCTGGTACTTATGGTGGTGGTGGTGCATCTGCTGGTAGTGCCAAAAGCACAATAGCACCTAAGGCAGGAGGTGTTGAGCCTGTGTCATCGTCTGGCTCCAGAAGTCCTGGAAGGCTCCCTTTTCTGGGAGTAGGTAAACCGCTTTTAAAGCCGGAGCATCAGGAACAGGTTTTGGCTTATATTGCCGAAACATCCCCCAGCTCTATCGCCTCCTCTTCTGAATTTTCAAAAACTGCAAGCACTGAGTCATCAGTGCAGGCTCCTGGTCAGGAATGACACCTTTCCTTTTGTCTTTCAACCCCAACAAAAGTGAAGGATGCGGCAGGCCACACTTCAGATTACTCCCTGGAGCTCTTTTCACATATCATGCCTGGGTTATCAAGTGAAATCCTGAATTCCCCAGTCCAAGAAGAATATGACATAGAGTGCACTGATGCCCAGCCAGTGCTATATGATTCTGCTGGTACATTCACCCAGAGCACTGCATTGCCCTCGCAGTCTACTGAGCCAGATTCTGACCCTGATGAAACTCAGGTGCCCCTTCCCACATACTCTACCATACGGTGACACAGAGGAAGGTATGGATGAAATTGAAGAGGAGGTGATGGATAACCCAGTTGTTGACCCGGATTGGCATCCATTGGGGGAAGAGGGTGCCGCTGGTAATAGCTCAGAAGAGGAGGAGGATCCGCAGCATGCATCGACATCGCAGCTGCAGTTACCTGGCAGGCCCGTAGCAGTCCAAAAACGTGTTAAAAAAACAAAAAGAGTTGCCGGACAGCTTGGCCAGATGGTCAAATTAGCACAGCGTGCAAGCCCTGAAAATTTTTCCCATAGTAGGAAGAGTGCAGTGTGGCACTTTTTTGACCAAAATCCTATTGATGAGGCAAAGGTTATCTGTAAGAAGTGCGAAGGACCTTTAGCCGAGGGAAAAATCTCCGAAATTTGAATACCAGTTGCATGCTTAGACATTTAAACACTATGCACTTGCAAGCGTGGACGGACTACAAAGCCTTAGGTAGCACATGTGCACCTGCTCCGACTGAAGGTAGCCAGCAACGTTACATCGCTTCCCCCACTGTAAGCCAACCGGTTAGCACACCACCAGCAAGAAATGTTGAGGTGTCGTCAGAAGGCCAAAGCAGTCAGGGAATCACAATGTTTTCCAATGAAAGACTGAATCTAGCCCATCACCACCACCATCACCATCACCAATCCCCTCTCAGTCCGCCATGTCCACCGCTAGTTCCCCATATGCAGCTCTCAAGTCCAGCTTACCCTAGCAGACACTCTGAGTAGGACAATAAAGTACTCATCCTCTCATCCGCGTACACTGGCTTTGAACGCCTACATTGCCAAACTGATCTCATTAGAGATGATGCCCTTCCGTTTGGTTGAAAGCGCAGCGTTTCGAGAGCTCATGGCTTAGCTGTCCCACACTATGACCTACACAGTCAGCACTTCTTTGCTAGAAAAGCCATCCCTGCCCTCCACCTGCATGTGAAAGACCACATTGTCCATGCACTCAAACAATCGGAGAGTGGAAAGGTGCACCTCACAACAGATGCATCTGCTAGTAGGCATGGCCAGTGCCGTTATGTGTCCATCACTGAGCACTGGGTTAATGTGGTGGATGCAGGGTCCACAGGAGACAGCGGCGGTGGGACAGTGCTGCCTATCCCACGGTATAGGCAACAGTTGGCTGTAGGCATTCGACCCTCCTCCTCCTCCAGAAGCAAAAGCTCGTCGACAGAGTGCAGTCACACGAGCACTCCATCCGCAGCTGCCAGTGTTGCACACGAGGTATCCTACTATCAAACAGCTAGTGGTAAGCGTCAGCAGGGTGTTTTAAAGATGATGTCTTTGGGCGACAACAGACACACCGCGAAGGTACTGGCCGACTACTTGCAGTGAGAAACTGAGTCATGGCTGGGCAGTCTACATCTTGAGCCAGGCACATACCTTGCCTGGCTCACACCTTGAACCTGGTGGTGCAGTGCTTCATAAATAATTATCTGGAGTTACCAGCCCTGCTTCATAAGGTGCGAAGACTGTGCTCACACATCCTTCTCTCGCCCGTAGACTCCAGTCGTATGCAGAGGCTGCAGCGATCGCTCCACCTCCCCAAGCACCGCCTAATCATAGACATTGCAACAAGGTGGAACTCCACAATGCACATGGTTGAGAGGCTGTGCGAACATAGGCAGGCTGTAATGCATTTGTGGGAGCGTACACGGGCAGGCAGTTTGAGGGCAGAAATCGAGTTGTCGGGTGTGCAGTGGTCAAAGCTGAAAGACCTCTGTAAAGTCCTTCAGTGTTTTGAGGAATGCACATGGCTGGAAAGCGCAGACAATGCCATCATAAGCATGAGCATCCCACCTATGCGTCTGCTCATGCAAACTTACGCACATTAAGGATCAGACGTCTGCAGCCGAGGAGGAAGAGGAGGAGGAGGAGGGAAGCCTTGATGAAAGTCAGCCATTTTCTGCTCAGGGAACTTGTCCTGGACGAGGTGGAGGAAGAAGAGGCGGAGGAGGAGGATGAGGGGGATGATTATTTTGGGGAGGAGGATGATTCTCAGGGGGCAAGAGAAAATGTTGGCTTGCCAAGGTCATGTACAGGGTTTGTGCATGACTGGAGGGATGTGGATTGGGCAGAAAGTGCTCCTCCACCCACCACTGGCAGTGCATCATTGACACCTGGAACATTTGCCCACATGTGTGATTATGTCTTGTGGATCCTAAAAAGGGACCCTCGCATTGCCAAAATTATGAAGGATGACGACTACTGGTTGGCCAGCATCCTCGTTCCACGCTATAAAGCCAAATTACAGAAAATCATGCCACAGGAGATACTAGAGCTAATATTGGCGAAGAAACAAGCAACTCTGGTAAACCGTTTGTTAGAGGCATTCCCAGCACACAGCATTGGTGCAGGTTCTACCACGAGCCGTACTGGGCAACATGGAAGAGGTATTCATGGTGCACACAGCCAAAGCGGTGTTGGAGACCACTCCATGACCATGTTGTGGACTAATTTCTCGAGTACCGCTCACACGATTGGTAAGACTGAATCGATTGCAACAGACATGAGACAGCAGTTGTCAACTATGGTTCAAAATTACCTCTCCTCCCCTATCAATGTTTTCCCTCACAGTTCATTCCCCTTTGACTACTTGGCCTGTAAACTGGACACCTGGCCTGAATTGGCACAATATGCCTTACTAGAGCTCGCTTACCCTGATGGTAATGTGCTATCAGAATGAGTCTTCAGTGCTGCTGGATCAATCCTGGCAGAAAGACGGACCTGGCTGTCGACCCAAAATGTAGGTTATCTCACCTTCATTAAAATGAACCATGTCTGGGTTTCAAAGGATTTTGTACCACCTTCCCCTGATGACACATAGGTTGCCAGCAAAATGGCTCGCTTTTATCTCCTCTGCCTCCGACTTCTCCAATTCCTCCATTTGCAGCTGCTGAAAGTCCAGTCTACACCTCAACATATGCCTGTTTTTCCACCTCCCTAACTGGGCTGTACCCCCCCAGGGCCGGCGTCAGCACCTGGCGCACCCGGGCAAGTGCCGGGACCCTGAGCAGGTGGGGGCCCACTCGCTGTCACAGACACCGGCGTACTATGAGGGGCCCTATGCCAGTGCCGGCGCCCACGAGTGGGCTCCCCCGCTTGCTCAGGGCCCAGCACTTGCAATACTTACATCTCCCTGCTCCACCGCTGTGACGTCTTCCGCGTTTCCTGGCAGTGACATTCAGGTCAGAGAGCGCGATGATGTTACGTCTATGCGCCCTCTGCCTGAACAGTCACAGTGCAGAGAGCTGGAAGATGGCGACGCTGAGGAGTCCAGAGTAGAGCAGTGCCCAGCGAGGAGAGGTATTTCATTTTTTTTTAATGTTTGGAGCAATATATGGGGAGTATTACGCCATGTTCCAAATTATTCTGCAAATAATATTTTTCTCTGATTTTCCTAAGTGGTTGTTGCAAATGACAGTTAGTCTAATAAAAGTCATCATCACCCATTGAAGTATATGTGGCGCCCCTGAGGGTTCAGTCGCCACAGAGATATTGCACCTCATCCAGAGGTGTGATGCTCCACTCTCAGGTAAGGAGGGAGCACCACCCAGGGCTCTAACACCTGCACCCAACACAGACTATAGCAGCTGGGCACACTGGACGTACCCTACGGGAGGATGTTCTTGTCCCTGGCTGGGTAGTAAAGAGTACATGGGTGGGTGGAGTTAGTAAGAAGGATGGGAAATGAAGCTTACAGTGCAGGAAGCAGCAGAGAGGCTGCAGAGAGAGACGTGAGGAGAATGTGAAAGGAAGCAGACCTGCTGACAGGCACCAGTGGCGGAGTCGATGACCCTGGTGCTAGGCAATGTGCCCGTGGACAGGAATGGTCCTGTTCTTGCACAGCCATCAAGTGGTAGCTCCCAGGTACTGCCCTGGAAGCAGCAGAAGCAGTGAAAAGAACAAGTAAACATGACTGTAAATAGTTAAAGTTAACCCAGTAGGGTTTTGCAAGTTTATACTGATTTTATAGGATAAGTGAGACTTGGAGATCATGAACAGTGAATGGTCCAAAAACTTTCCATTGTAAATAGTTCTTCACCTCTTTAGATGCTCTTTCTTGGTTTTACATGCACTTTTAGAAAAATAAGTTCCATCATTGCACAACCTCTGATCTGAAGAAAAACCCGTTAGGTGTGGTCGAAGATGAGGTCCTTTGGGGGAGACTAGTTAAGTCTTGCAGCCCACCCAAGACCAACGTTGGAGGTTTTGAACGGGTCCTCCACAAAGCACAAGGACATTAGAAGATACCCCGGCTGGGGTAGTATCTGCCACCTACCTCATTTGATAACAGCTTTGATTGTGTATTAATTAAAATGTTAATATATTTGTATATTATGCTTAGAGTGAAAGTAAGAATTGTTTTATATTACATAGTCATTGCATAGCACTTGTAGATAATGTGTATGATAGTTGTTGGTAACAGGTACCACTTGATATAAATTTGTACAGACAGTTATTTGAGAACTTGAAGCACTTTTTGTAAATAAGTTTTATTGTTGCAGGGACAAGAGGTCTAAATTAGGTAGAGAACCTACAGTCATGGCCAAAAGTTTTGAGAATGACACAAATATTAATTTTTACAAAGTCTACTGCTTCACTTTTTCTAATGGCAATTTGCATATACTCCAGAATGTTATAAATAGTGATCAGCTTAACAGCAATTACTTGCAAAGTCAATATTTGGCTAGAAAATGAACTTTATCCCCCAAAACACATTTCAACATCATTGCAGCCCTGCCTTAAAAGGACCAGCTAACCTATTTTCAGTGATTGCTCCATTAACACAGGTGTGGGTGTTGATGAGGACATGGCTGGAGATCAATCTGTCATGATTAAGTAAGAATAACACCACTGGACACTTTAAAAGGAGGCTGGTGCTTGGCATCATTGTTTCTCGTCTGTTAACCATGGTTATCTCTAAAGAAACACGTGCAGTCATCATTGCAATGCACAAAAATGGCCTAACAGGGAAGAGTATCGCAGCTAGAAAGATTGCACCTCAGTCAACAATCTATCGTCGAACTTGCTGTTCAGGATGAAGAGCCCGCAGGCAGGATGTGTGTTCAGTGCATCTAGCATGCAGACTTGTGAGGCGAGGAGGAGCTTATTTGGCGGATGAGCAAGGCCTGGTCTCAAGGAGGGCAGCAAAGAAGCCACTTCTCTCCAGAAAAAACATTATGGACAGACTGATATTCTGCAAAAGGTACAGGCAGTGGACTGCTAAGGACTGGGGTAAAGTTATTTTCTCTGATGAATCCCCTTTTCGATTGTTTGGGACATCAGGAAAACGCCTCATTCGGATAAGACAAGGTGAGCGCTACCACCAGTCTTGTCTCATGCCAACTGTTAAGCATCCTGAAACCATTCATGTGTGGGGTTGCTTCTCAGCCAAGGGAATCGACTCTCTCACAGTCTTGCCTAAAAACACAGCCATGAATAAAGAATGGTACCAGAATGTCCTCCAAGAGCAACTTCTCCCAACCCTCCAAGAGCAGTTTGGCGATCAACAATGCCTTTTCCAGCATGATGGAGCACCTTGCCATAAAGCAAAGGTGATAACTAAATGGCTCAGGGAACAAAACATAGAGATTTTGGGTCCATGCCTGGAAACTCCCCAGATCTTAATCCCATTGAGAACTTGTGGTCAATCATCAAGAGACGGGTGGACAAACAAAAACCTAAAAATTCTGACAAAATGAAAGCATTGATTGTGCAAGAATGGACTGCTATCAGTCAGGATTTGGTCCAGAAGTTGATTGAGTGCATGCCAGGGAGAATTGCAGAGGTCCTGAAGAAGAAGGGTCAACACTGCAAATATTAACTAGCTGCATTAACTCATTCTAACTGTCAATTTAAGTTTTTGTTACTCATATGTTTGCAAATATATTTCTGTCTGTGATAAAAACATCTGTCAAACACACACATAAAAACCAGAGGGCAGCAGATCATGTGAAAATATAATATTTGTGTCATTCTCAAAACTTTTGGCCATGACTGTATATGGAGCATTATACAGTACAGACCAAAAGTTTGGACACACTATTAAAGTTCGAGTTCCCGCTGCTGCACAAGGGAGTCTCGAACCAGTCCCACTGCGGTCCCCCATTCATCCCCGTCCGCAGTGGAGCCTACTCAGCCTAGACGTCGGTCCCAGCGTCTCACCCAGTCTAACAGTGTGCAAAGGATTACTGCTGCTCCTCCAGGCTCTGCTATTGTGGCCAGTACAGGTTAGCGGCGAGCAGACGTCTTTAGGACAAAGTCCTTGTTTTCCCCTTCTAAGCATGCCCAGAGTGAGATCTCTCATTGGAGATCAGGGGTCACATGCTCAGGTACTGCAGCAGCTCCTATTGGTCCACCAGGAAGGTCCTGTGACTACTGGTGTTCTGGAACAAGTTTAATTGGTCCTTGTTTCTGGCAGGTTCTGTAGCTGTTACTATAAAAGGGTGGATGCATATCGTCATATGCTTTGCGCCAGTGTGGTCATGCGTGTGTGTGGTTAGGGCCCGGCTGAAATAAGCCCCTAGAATACTGACTTAATCGGTGAGGAGTTTGGTATGCTAGCTGGTCAAGGTCAGTGTCCTAGATGCCCTAGATTACTGGCATAACCGGTGAGGAGTTTGATTGCCGTATTCAGGGCCTGGCTTTCAGATGCCATAGATTGCGGGTGTCTCCCGCGAGGACATTAGCGCATGATCACATTCTATGTTTGCTTAGCAGTCAACTGTGTACCAGGGTGCCTGACAGGACACAGAAGTTTGTCTCAGCGGCTCTGTGACGTAACAGGGTTCGCTTTCAACGCTAGACAGCGCCCTAGCGTGTTTATTTTGCGACTCAGTGGTGTTAAGTGAGTTCGCACACATCGTCATATAGCGCTGCGGCACTCCTTCTAGCGGCTCTGTGGAATAACAGAGTTCGCACATATTGCCACAGCGCATTACGGCATTTATTTGGCCACTCTGCGGGATAACAGAGTTCGCTTCTTTCCCCATTTTACTAGCAGCAGGCTCCGCCTGCACGGTGGACCCCGGGCTGCAAACGCACCTTTTTACATCATATATTTGGTGCGTTCCGCAGACCCTAACATAATACTAGCGCCAGGGTCTGGCTAGTAAAATGGCGGATGACCAGCGTCTACTGCAGTACATCCAGCAGCTGGAGGGTAGGTTGGCGGCTCTTAAGCGCACAACCTCAGCTGTGGATGTTACCGCAGTCGCTGTTCAGGCTGCTAGCGTGGCTGCAGCCAGTTTGTCCTCTGCCACTACATTATCCACCTCCCGCTTCCTGACAAGTTGCCGGTGACAACAAGCAATGTCGGGGATTCGTGAGTCAGTGCTCTATACAGCTCGAGCTTCTGGCTGCACGCTTCCTCACGGATCGGGCACAAGTGGGTTTTGTACTGTCTCTACTCTCGGGCAGAGCGTTGGAGTGGGCAACACCGCTGTGGGAGCGCGACGATCGTGTGGTGCAGAGTGCTCCTCGGTTTTTGGAGGCTCTGAAAAAGGTCTTTTTAGGACCTCAGATCACGCACGATACGGCACTCCAACTGCTGGCAATGTCACAGGGCTTGTCCATGGTCAGCCAGTTATCAGTCCAATTTCGGACTTTAGCCTCTGAATTAGAGTGGCCAGATAAAGTTCTTATTCCAGTGTTCTGGAGAGGACTGGCAGACCATGTAAAGGACGCTTTGGCTACCAGGGAGATTCCTGCCACACTGGAAAAACTCATTTCTATATCTACCCGCATCGACCTCAGTTTTCACGAGCGGAGGTTAGAGCGGACCCAGTGTAGGCAGGGGTTTCGGCTGGCACCCACCTTTGCCAAACCTCTGGAATTTCCCGTTCGGGCGTCCGACTCCCCAGAGACCGTGGAGACTACTCGAGTGGGATCTAAGTCTCGGACCACTCGAGTATCCGTGGTCTGTAGAGTGTGTCAGCAGCCAGGACATTATGCCAACCGATGTCCCCAGCGAATGAGTAAACGGTCATGTTCCGTGACCATGGGTGCAGGGTCATTAGACGCGAGGGATTTTGCTCCGAAAATGCTCCTTAAAGGGTTAATCTCTCTAGGTTCATCCACTCTTCCCGCCAAGCTTTGTGTGGACTCTGGTGCAGAGGGGAATTTTATGTCCTACTCCTTTGCCTTTTGCCATTCCATACCACTGGTGACGCTCGCCGAGCAATATCGGTGAGAGTGTTGAATGGAGCAATCCTGCCCTTACAAATCACCCACCAGACTGTCTCTCTACCTCTGTCTTTGTCTCCTTCACATCAGGAGAATATATCCCTTTTTGTTCTTCCTGAGGGAATAGATGAGGTTTTGTTGGGATTACCCTGGCTTCGCCACCACTCTCCCCATATTGAGTGGTCCTCTGGGAGAATACTGGGTTTGGGTGATCATTACAGAGACAGATGTCTCAGAGAGGACGTTCAGGTTTTCACAACGGAGATACCCATAGATCTTGATTCTCTTCCCAAGTTTTATCAGTCATTCGCGGATGTATTCTCCAAAAAGGCAGCGGAGACTCTTCCGCCTCATCGCCCTATGACTGTCCTATAGACCTCTTGCCTGGAACGGAGCCCCCTTGGGGAAGAGTGTATCCTCTCTCTCTTCCTGAGACGGAGGCCATGTCACAATACATCCAGGAAAATCAGGCAAGAGGGTTTATTAGGAAGTCAGTGTCACCAGCAGGGGCAGGATTTTTCTTCGTGCAGAAGAAGAATGGAGAATTACGACCGTGTATAGACTATAGGGGTCTTAACGCCATTACCGCTAAGAACAAATATCCTTTGCCCCTAATATCTGAGCTCTTTGATAGGCTCCTGGGAGCAAGGGTATTTACTAAGCTGGATCTTCGTGGTGCCTATAACCTGATCCGCATCCGTGAGGGGGACGAATGGAAGACGGCGTTCAATACCAGAGATGGACATTACGAATATCTTGTGATGCCATTCGGGCTCTGTAATGCTACAGCCGTCTTCCAAGATTTCGTAAATGACTTCTTCTGGGACATGCTTGCCACCTCTGTGGTAGTCTATCTGGATGACATTCTCATCTTTTCTCCAGATATGGACACCCACCGGAGAGATGTTTGCAGGGTCTTTGACCTCTTGCGGGCAAATTCCTTATATACAAAGTTGGAGAAGTGTGTGTTTGAGCAGGAGTCTTTGCCATTCCTGGGCTATATGATCTCCACTCAGGGATTGGCTATGTAACCTGCCAAACTACAGGCTATAATGGATTGGCAAGAACCCCACTCTCTTAAAGCGTTGCAGCGCTTTATGGGGTTCATTAATTACTATCGCCAATTCATTCCCTACTTCTCTACTTTGGTTGCTCCCTTGGTAGCCCTCATCAAGAAAGGAGCCAATCCCAAATTGTGGTCAGAGGAGGTCTCCAAGGACTTTACTTCAATCAAGTCCCATTTTGCTAGAGCTCCTAGCCTACATTGTCCCAAGGTTGATAAGCCTTTTATTTTGGAGGTAGATGCCTCGTCCGTTGGTGCTGGAGCAGTCCTTTTTCAAAAGGATGCTCAAGGTCGTAAACATCCTTGCTTCTTCTTCTCCAAGACCTTCACACTAGCGGAGAGGAATTATTCCATTGGGGATAAGGAGTTTCTAGCCATGAAGTTGGCCTTTTCCGAGTGGAGACATCTCCTGGAGGGGGCTCGCTTATCCTTCCAAGTTTACACTGACCACAAAAATTTGGTCTATTTACAGACCGCCCAGCGGCTAAATTCCCATCAGGCCAGATGGTCCCTGTTCTTCTCCCGGTTCCATTTCACCCTCCATTTTCTCTCAGGGGAGAAGAACATTCGTGCTGATGCTCTGTCTCGCTCCGTGATGTCCTCTGAGGAGGTGGAGTAGGAGCCTCGGCTGATTGTCCCCACAGAGAGCCTAAGAACTGTGGCCCTGGTTTCGCTTGAGTCTGTGACTCCGGGCAAGACTTTTGTGCCCATCAATTTGCGACCGGAGGTGCTCTCTTGGGCACACTCGTCCAGGGTGGGTGGACATTTTGGGGCAAAGAGGACATCTGAGTTGCTGGCGAGGACATACTGGTGGCCACATATGGTCTGTGACGTCAGGGAATACGTTCAGGCGTGCGTGTAAGGTTCTTTGTCTCTGTTGACATGTTCCTTGAAACTCAGTTTTCCGTCGGCCATTTTGCTTTCTGTCTTTCTGCAGCTCTTGCCCTCAGTTAATATGGAGTTTCCAGTTTTCATGTTCCTGCCCTGATTCTTCCCTCTTGCTTCTTAAGCAGCCTCAGCTGAACAATCAGTGCTCCTGAATAAAGCCTCAGTCAGTCTGTGACCTGACTCCTGGAAACCTTGGACTTGTACTCCAGCTATTCCCTACTGAGGAACCTTGGAACACTTTTGGACTCTGGAAACCTGCTGTTTGGTGAATCCATGTTTGCAGAGGAATTACGGTACAGAGAAGAGATCCTGATCCTGCTTTGGAGATTTATTGTAGTGCTTGAAGTTACTCTGGCCTGCTGTGTCTCCTGTCGCTGTTCCTGCAAACTGTGTGAACTTTTCAGCATGCTTGTATGAAATAATACAAGTCATTTCATTTCAACCTATGTCTCCTGTGTTTTCCTCGCACCCAAGCACAAGACGCTATAGGAACTGTACACTATACATGACAAGATTCAGGAGCCAATGTTTAGTGTCTGCTGGGTCTGGGAAAGCCGTGTCTGCTGTGACTGTGGATATTAGATGTCCGTTTAATACCTTATGTGATGACAGTGGTTGTGACTTCTCACAACCATTCCAGGTGAGCGCATTCCCTTAAAATTTTACTCTGGAGTGTTACCACAGGTAAACACTAGTGTTGAGCATTCCGATACCGCAAGTATCGGGTATCGGCCGATATTCGCGTTATCGGAATTCCGATACTTAATTCCGATACTTTTTCCATATCGTATACCGGAATCGGAAGTTCCCATAATTCTTTGAGAGGCAATGTGATTTTAGTCAGCCAATGAGGAATCCTACGAAGTGTGGGCACATCCTGTAATGCTGCGGTCATCTTAACTAATGGCATGGCTGTGATTGGCTGCTGAAATGATGTCAGAATGCACTATAAAAGGCGCCGCCGCCATTTTAGCGTCACTGTGCTGTGAACTCAGTAAGGGACAGAACGCTACTCTGCTCACTCTGAGGGACAGTTAGATATTGCGATTTTGTGTACTACTGTGCTTGAGGCAGGCTAGTTTACCAACCGCTGTGTAAAGCTTCATTTTGCCAGTGTTGTTTTAACAGCTCTGTGCAAGGTGTGTGTGTGTGACAGTGCAGGTGACGCTGCAGTTTGCTCTGCATCCACCGCTGTTTGTAGGCATCTGCACGTGTCACTGACTCTTTTTTTTTTTTTTATTTTTTTATTTTGTGGAATTGGTGCAGCTCCATTATATTAGAAAAAAAAATCAAATCTATTAGTGTGACGTGCTTCCATCCGTATACAATACATTGGTTGCAAACACTATAGAACTACACAAAGGAGCTTTTCACAGATTGTGGACAGTTGTGTTTCAGTGTTCACTTCAGTCTGTGTTTTTTACTTTTTTTAGTGCAGATCACGCTCCAGTTACATGTTCAAGCACTGCTGCTTGTACTCTGCTGAGCGTGTCTCAGTGGCTCATCCTTTTCATTTATCTCCAATTGGTTCTGCTACATTCCATTTAAAATAAATCTAATCTATTAGACTAATAGATTAGATTTATTTTAAATGGAATGTAGCAGAACCAATTGGAGATAAATGAAAAGGATGAGCCACTGAGACACGCTCAGCAGAGTACAAGCAGCAGTGCTTGAACAAGTAACTGGAGCGTGATCTGCACTCAAAAAAGTAAAAAACACAGACTGAAGTGAACACTGAAACACAACTGTCCACAATCTGTGAAAAGCTCCTTTCTGTACTTCTATAGTGTTTGCAACCAATGTATTGTATACGGATGGAAGCGCGTCACACTAATAGTATTAGTAATAGTATTAGTGTGACGCGCTTCCATCCGTATACAATACATTGGTTGCAAACACTATAGAAGTACAGAAAGGAGCTTTTCACAGATTGTGGACAGTTGTGTTTCAGTGTTCACTTCAGTCTGTGTTTTTTACTTTTTTGAGTGCAGATCACGCTCCAGTTACATGTTCAAGCACTGCTGCTTGTACTCTGCTGAGCGTGTCTCAGTGGCTCATCCTTTTCATTTATCTCCAATTGGTTCTGCTACATTCCATTTAAAATAAATCTAATCTATTAGTGTGACGCGCTTCCATCCGTATACAATACATTGGTTGCAACTTGCAAACACTATAGAAGTACAGAAAGGAGCTTTTCACAGATTGTGGACAGTTGTGTTTCAGTGTTCACTTCAGTCTGTGTTTTTTACTTTTTTGAGTGCAGATCACGCTCCAGTTACATGTTCAAGCACTGCTGCTTGTACTCTGCTGAGCGTGTCTCAGTGGCTCATCCTTTTCATTTATCTCCAATTGGTTCTGCTACATTCCATTTAAAATAAATCTAATCTATTAGTGTGACGCGCTTCCATCCGTATACAATACATTGGTTGCAACTTGCAAACACTATAGAAGTACAGAAAGGAGCTTTTCACAGATTGTGGACAGTTGTGTTTCAGTGTTCACTTCAGTCTGTGTTTTTTACTTTTTTGAGTGCAGATCACGCTCCAGTTACATGTTCAAGCACTGCTGCTTGTACTCTGCTGAGCGTGTCTCAGTGGCTCATCCTTTTCATTTATCTCCAATTGGTTCTGCTACATTCCATTTAAAATAAATCTAATCTATTAGTGTGACGCGCTTCCATCCGTATACAATACATTGGTTGCAAACACTATAGAAGTACAGAAAGGAGCTTTTCACAGATTGTGGACAGTTGTGTTTCAGTGTTCACTTCAGTCTGTGTTTTTTACTTTTTTGAGTGCAGATCACGCTCCAGTTACATGTTCAAGCACTGCTGCTTGTACTCTGCTGAGCGTGTCTCAGTGGCTCATCCTTTTCATTTATCTCCAATTGGTTCTGCTACATTCCATTTAAAATAAATCTAATCTATTAGTGTGACGCGCTTCCATCCGTATACAATACATTGGTTGCAAACACTATAGAAGTACAGAAAGGAGCTTTTCACAGATTGTGGACAGTTGTGTTTCAGTGTTCACTTCAGTCTGTGTTTTTTACTTTTTTGAGTGCAGATCACGCTCCAGTTACATGTTCAAGCACTGCTGCTTGTACTCTGCTGAGCGTGTCTCAGTGGCTCATCCTTTTCATTTATCTCCAATTGGTTCTGCTACATTCCATTTAAAATAAATCTAATCTATTAGTGTGACGCGCTTCCATCCGTATACAATACATTGGTTGCAAACACTATAGAAGTACAGAAAGGAGCTTTTCACAGATTGTGGACAGTTGTGTTTCAGTGTTCACTTCAGTCTGTGTTTTTTACTTTTTTGAGTGCAGATCACGCTCCAGTTACATGTTCAAGCACTGCTGCTTGTACTCTGCTGAGCGTGTCTCAGTGGCTCATCCTTTTCATTTATCTCCAATTGGTTCTGCTACATTCCATTTAAAATAAATCTAATCTATTAGTGTGACGCGCTTCCATCCGTATACAATACATTGGTTGCAAACAATATAGAAGTACACAAACGGGCCTTTCACAGCTACTGAACATGGGTTTTTAATTTTTAACTAAAATATGTATTTTTTCAAATGACACAAATATAAGTAATGTTGAAGAGGAATAGTCCTACATCCATTGTTTGCACAATATTACAGGTGTACATCATGTCCCTTAATCAACAATGTATTATTATATTTACTTGTATGCTTTTATTTAAAAGCCAAGAACACAGAAGGATAACCTTCGCACTGCAGCTGTTGTCAAAGTTCAACCCACATTATGCACTTCCAACATTGCAGCATTTGAGGCATGATGTGAGTTGGATTGGTCAAAGTTATGGAGTGAGAAGGTTCACCATCAGTACCCTATAGCATAAGTATGCTTTTGTGTTAGCATTTGTGTTAGACATGTGGATATCTGCCATAATATGTCACAATTATTTAGTTACAGATTTGTTACCAACACTAATCATTGAATGGTTTTAAATTTGACGTTTCACTTGTTTACAGCTTAGAAATAAGGGTGTAGCCTGATATCTATGTGTAGCACTAGCCACTTTAACATGTCATGTTTTTTTAAACATGTGTAGGTAGGTAGCAGTAATTTTTGCCGGACACACAGCAGGGGAACAGCAGGCGTTACTGAACCCCACTATCACTATAGCTTGTGTATTGGTCTGTGGACACGACACTTCTGAGCAGCAACTGGCAGTGTTGTAGCCCAGGGAGTATAGCTCAGGTGGTAGAAAGATGAACATAACAGGAGACATGGAAAACGTTGTCAACCAGTTAGTTAATCTGAAACCGGACAGGCAAATTCAGGCGAGATCCATGCCTAGTTCATTTTCAGAAAAGTAAGCCGTTCTACATTATCGTAGGATAGTCGCATGCAACGGTCTGTTAGTACACCACCTGCAGCAGTAAAGACGCGCTCCGATAATACACTGCCAGCAGATCAAGCCAGCACCTCCAATGCATACTGGCTAAGCTCTGGCCATGTATCCAGCTTAGAGACACAAAACTTGAATGGGGAAGAGCCATCTGGGAGTACACTGAGAGGGCAAGACATGTAGTCTGTCACCATCTTACGGAAATGTTGCCTCCTGCTGACTGGAGCCGTCTCGGATGGTGTAGACATTGGTGGCGCTGCCACAAAACTTCGACACATTTGGAACATACTGTTCTTGCCCTGTGCAGAGGCGCTGCTTGTGCTCCCTCTTGTTGCAGAGCTGTCTCCACTGCCTCGACGCACAGAGCTGCTTTGTAAATCAGTAGCAGCAGCAGTGCTCTCGGCTGGAATGGAGAACATTATGGATTGCACCAGTGTGTCTTGGTACTTCCGCATTTTACGCTCCCGGTTCAACGGTGTGATGAGGCTTTGTAAGTTGTCCCGGTAGCGAGGGTCTAGGAGGGTGTACACCCAATAATCAGACGTGGTGTGAATGTGTTCGATGCGGCGGTCGTTTCTCAGCCACTGCAGCATGAAATCAACCATGTGCTGCAGACTCCCAACTGGCCAAGAAACGTTGTCCCCTGCAAGAGGCGTCATCTCCGCCTGCTGTGCATCACCCCACCCTTGGTCTACATACTGACTAGAGCATTGTTCTACCTCCCTCTGGAGCGATGTCTTCCTCCTCCATTGACTCCTCCTCATCCTCCTCACAAAGTCCTTCAAATACATATAAATTTACAAAATTTAAAACTCAAAATTTAAAAACTTTGTATCATAATTCTGTAACATCAGTTTATGGAAACACAATAGCATTACAAAAGGATAGACAAAAAATGTACATTATGTGCTTTGTAAATACATTAAAAGTTTGTAATGGTTATGAAAATATAGACAGCGACTCTGGAGGTTCAATTGTTGATACAGCATGGTACTTTGAAAGTCCTCCAGCCCTTTGTGAGGAACCACGTTGCGCTGACTGTCCAGAAGGTGATGGAATTTGTGACTCCTCATCCTCCTCACAAAGTCCTTCAAATACATATAAATTTACAAAATTTAAAACTCAAAATTTAAAAACTTTGTATCATAATTCTGTAACATCAGTTTATGGAAACACAATAGCATTACAAAAGGATAGACAAAAAATGTACATTATGTGCTTTGTAAATACATTAAAAGTTTGTAATGGTTATGAAAATATAGACAGCGACTCTGGAGGTTCAATTGTTGATACAGCATGGTACTTTGAAAGTCCTCCAGCCCTTTGTGAGGAACCACGTTGCGCTGACTGTCCAGAAGGTGATGGAATTTGTGACTCCTCATCCTCCTCACAAAGTCCTTCAAATACATATAAATTTACAAAATTTAAAACTCAAAATTTAAAAACTTTGTATCATAATTCTGTAACATCAGTTTATGGAAACACAATAGCATTACAAAAGGATAGACAAAAAATGTACATTATGTGCTTTGTAAATACATTAAAAGTTTGTAATGGTTATGAAAATATAGACAGCGACTCTGGAGGTTCAATTGTTGATACAGCATGGTACTTTGAAAGTCCTCCAGCCCTTTGTGAGGAACCACGTTGCGCTGACTGTCCAGAAGGTGATGGAATTTGTGACTCCTCATCCTCCTCACAAAGTCCTTCAAATACATATAAATTTACAAAATTTAAAACTCAAAATTTAAAAACTTTGTATCATAATTCTGTAACATCAGTTTATGGAAACACAATAGCATTACAAAAGGATAGACAAAAAATGTACATTATGTGCTTTGTAAATACATTAAAAGTTTGTAATGGTTATGAAAATATAGACAGCGACTCTGGAGGTTCAATTGTTGATACAGCATGGTACTTTGAAAGTCCTCCAGCCCTTTGTGAGGAACCACGTTGCGCTGACTGTCCAGAAGGTGATGGAATTTGTGACTCCTCATCCTCCACCTCTTCCAAAACCTCATGCCTTAGTGCTTGCAGTGTTTTTTGAAGCAGGCAGATAAGGGGGACAGTCAGGCTGACTAGTGCATCATCTGCACTCGCCATCCGCGTTGACTCATCAAACACACGCAAAACGTGGCAGATATCCTTCATAGAGTTATTCGCCACTCATTACACTGGCAGTGGCTGCCCATTCATTATAGGATCCAATTCTAATTACTGGTTCTCACCAACATAGCTCTCCACAGCGCAGCACCCCCCTACATCTCCTCCCTTATTTATATTTATCGGCCTAACCGACTGCTGCACTCTGCAAACGACCTTCGACTAACCTCTGCACTAATCCGTACCTCCCACTCCCAACTCCAAGACTTCACCCGCGCTGCGCCAATCCTCTGGAATGCTCTACCCCAAGAAATTAGGACTATCCGCAATTTGGATGGTTTCAGGCGCTCCCTCAAAACACATTTGTTCACAGTGGCCTATCACATTCACTAATCAAAGTCATTCTATGTGTAATTCTGTGTGTGTAGCCCATTCACTATCTCCATGCATCCCTCACTTCCTTAAAATGGCTGGACCATCATTGTAAAAACACCATTGTATATAAACACCTGTACTTTGTATCTCCCACACCTCATTGTAGATTGTAAGCTTTCACCAGCAGGGGCGGCTGATTTTGCTTTAATTATTGTATTGTTAACGTTGTTACTTATGACTCGTGTTTTGAAACTGTTAAACTGTAAAGCACTGCGGAATATTATGGCGCTATATAAATAAATAATATTATTATTCTTATTATAGAGGCCCACTCAGTAGTGGTGAAGTGTGAACGCCGCAAATTGCGAGTTGACTGCGCCTGATGCAGCTGATACTCCATTACTGTTGGCTGCTGCTCACACAACCGCTCCAACATATGTAACGAGGAATTCCACCTGGTGGGTACGTCACATATAATGCGATGTTCATGAAGGTGAAATCTGCGTTGCAGAGCTGCAATCAGCGATCTGGCCATGCTGGAACGTCGCAAGTGAGCGCACTCTAGGCGGACCTTGTGCAGCAGTGCATCAAGATCCGGATAGTCCCTCAAAAAACTCTGCACGACCAAGTTGAGCACATATGACAGACATGGTATGTGAGTGAGGTTGCCAAGGCCCAGAGCTGACACCAGATTTCGGCCATTGTCAAACACTACCAAGCCTGCCTGTAGATTCTCTTCCAAAAACCACACGTCGCTCTCCTGCTTTATGGCATTACAGAGCTCCTGCGCTGTGTGGCTAAGATTCCCCATGGAAATTAATTTCAGGATGGCCTGTTGACATTTGGACATGGCTGTGCTCATATCGGTCGCAACAGGTAAACGTTCACGGGTCCATGTGGAGGTAGACCGTGACGGCTCCTGCAGCGATGATTCTGAGGAACTGGAATAGGAGGAATCAATGTGTACAGACTTGATTCCTGCAATCCTTGGAGTTGGCAGAACACGTACAGCGCCACTCGCAAGATCAGTACCCGGCTGCACAACATTGACCCAATGGGCAGTGAGGGAAAGGTATTGTCCCTGGCCATGGGTGTTAGAACCCTCTTGTTAGGTTTTGTTTCAGTTTGCTGGTCACATGACCTTTTTTCCCTATTTAGTCTGGCTCCGCCCTTCTGGCTTTGCTTGACTTCATTGTATTATCTACTGTTAAGCTAGCCGGGTGCTTAGGTGCCTTAATCTGTGAGTTTTGCTTGATGTTAGGATCACAAAGTATTTATTTTTCTGTTTAATTATCCATGCTACAATTTATGTTAGGAGGTGTCCACCTTTTCTCCCAGTCCCTAGATCTTGTAGGGATTACTCCCTCGCAACTATAGGTCTTCGTTCACACTAGATGAGGACTTTAGGGGGTCTGGTCGCAGGATCAGGTTCCCCGTTACATCGTAGGGATTCAGCTTAGTTGTATTGTAGGGACAGAATTCCCTTCTTTCCTTACTGGTTGTAGCAGATCATAACAATGGGTACTGGTCCACGCATCGGTGGTCAGGTGGACCTTGCTACTGAGGGCTTTTAGTAGCGCATGTTTAATTTTTCCCTCAACATGCTTTTGCAGACCAGGGACGGCTTGCCTGCTGAAATGAAATCGGCTTGGCACATTGTATTGTGGGATTGACAATGATATTCAGTTACGGAAACTGTCTGTCTCCACCAGCCTGAATCACAGCATTTCAAGGGACAGGAGTTTTGCAATGCCAGCATTCAGAGCCTGTGCTCGTGCATGGTTTGCGGAGTATGGCCGTGTTTTATCCCATGCCTGTGCTACCGCTGGCTGTTTTGTGGCCTGGGAGTGTGAGGATGACAGGGAACTTGCTGCTGTGTGTGGAATAACAGTTTGTCTCTGGACAACAGTGGCCGAGGTTCTTCCATGGCGATCCTGTGAGGAAGCATAACCAGCTGTGTGTGAGCTCGATGAAGAGGCTTCAACACAACCTGAAGATGTAGGTGCTGCTGTAGGTTGGCCTACATCTCCAGTGTGTCTTTGTAACTCAACTACGTGCTTTGTCCGCACATGTTTCCACATATTTGTGGTATTGAGGTGACTGACACTTTTAGCTATTTTTAATTTTTGATTACACAGCTTGCATTTCACATAGCAAATATCATGTGCAAGTGTGTGAAAAAAGGACCACGCAGTGCAAGTCCTGGGAGCGCACGTTTTGACTTTTGGAAGACAACTGCTCCGAACAGGTGCCAAACTGGAGGCTACAGGCAACCGAGTCTGCAGCCTAACTCTCCCTCCTGTTTGTACCGTTGGGGCAATGTCTTCCTCTATCTTCCTTCTATCACTAACCATTTCTCTAGGCCTCTCCCAGCTTTCAACCAAAGTACTGGTTCTCACCCACAAAGCTCTCCACAGTGCAGCACCCCTCCTACATCTCCTCCCTCATTTCTATCTATCGGCCTAACCGACTGCTGCGCTCTGCAAACGACTTTCGACTAACCTCTGCACTAATACGTACCTCCCACTCCCGACTCCAAGACTTCTCCTGCTCTACGCCAATCCTCTGGAATGCTGTACCCCAAGAAATTAGGACTATCCACAATTTGCATGGTTTCAGGCGCTCCCTCAAAACACATTTGTTCAGAGCGGCCTATCACATTCACTAATCAAAGTCATTCTATGTATTCTGTGTAAGTGTGTGTGTGTCTCTAGCCCATTCACTATCTCCATCCCTCAGTCCCTTAAGATGGCTGGAACATCATTGTAAATGCACCATTGTATATAAACACCTATACTTTGTATCTCCCCCATCTCATTGTACATTGTAAGCTGTCACGAGCAGGGGCGACTTATTTAGCTTAAATTATTGTATTGTTAACGTTGTTACTTATGACTTGTGTTCTGAAACTGCTAAACTGTAAAGCGCTGCGGAATATGATGGCGCTATATAAATAAATATTATTATTATTCCTCTGAGCTGCTCCCACCACCTTCCTGTTCTTCATGCCATGTTGGGTATTGGACCTCATCATCTCCACTACCCTCTTCCAACACCTGCTGTTGGGTGGTCTGGCCAGCACCATGCTCAACAGAAACTGGCACCTGGGTCTCATCATCATCATCAGATGCGTTCTGCGGTGTGCTGACCATCGGCACTGTCTCACCCGCCTCTTCAGATTCAGAGAGACACAGCTGTTGCGCATCACTGCATACTCCCTCTTCTTCACATTACAGAATGCTGCTTGGCTGGGCCCCTGTTTGCAAGCCAATAGATTCTGAGAACAGAAGCAGACACTCAGCTGGCTCCTGTACAGAACTCTCTGACTGCCTGGGCAATTTGCCAGGCGGTGAAGAGACAGATGGTTGCCCAACAGTGCTGTGGTCCTGAGAGGAGGTGGAAGCAATTGAAGTCGATGCATTGGCTGAGATCCAAACAACAACGGCTTCAATTTGTTCTTCCCGCAGCAGGGGGGTACTCCGAGCTCCTACAAAAGTGCGCATAAAGGAACGCTCACGGCCCGGGAAAACTGGTGGATGCTGTGTCACTGGGGGCCGCAGCAGCCACAGAATCCCCACGTCCTCTCCCTGAAGAAACTCCACGACCACGTGCCTTACTCCCTGCCTTCTTCATCTTGGTAGATTGATAAAGAAAGTCTGAAAAGTTATAAGGCCTAAGTGTGGTTATTCCGCAGAGACTGCAGTGAACACTGCACACAACTGTTCAGTAGGTGTGAAAGGCCCCTTTGTGTACTTCTATAGTGTTTGCAACCAATGTATTGTATACGGATGGAAGCGCGTCACACTAATAGATTTTATTTATTTGTAATAGAGTGGAGCAGCAACAATTAGAGAAAAATTTCAAGGATGTGCCAGTGACACACGCTCAGCAGACTACAACCAGCAGTGGTTGAAGAACTAACTGGAGCGTGATCTGCACTCCAAAAAGGAAAACCTCAGACTACAGTGAACACTGCACACAACTGTTCACTACCCAACGCGTCTCAGCAGGAAGGCAGTCTGTGCGTCAAAACAAAGGCGCAAGCATACATCCACGTACCCTGTTTATAAAGCTATATAAAAAAAAATTATGTAGTAGTGACGCACACTTCATTGAGGTACAGTATTACATCGCCATTCACCATCTGTGGCTATGCAGTCTCATCTATATATACCTTATCTATCCGTTGTCATGCTTGCAAGTCGACAGTCAGGCATAAATAGCAATTTTCACTATGCACTATGCACTTTTTAAAGGTTATGTTTGTTAATAAACATGATTATTGCCACATATTATGAGTATTACATGATGGAAATTGTATAATTTTGTATAAACTGTTTAGTGACATTATTCAGCAAATGTAACATTTTAGTAATGTCACAGATAACTTGTAATGCTGATGATGTTTTGAAGTCAGACATTCATTGTCTATACAATAAAAATGGTGTACATACTGTTACTTATCCATCATTAATGGATTCAGATATGTACTTGTATGCTTTTATGTACAACCGTATAGCAGATTCCTTAACTAATTTATTTTGTGGTTTGCATTGCTGTTCAACATGTTAATGTATGTGTTTATGTTTGTCAATTCTTTATTTATCTAGATATTAGTTTAAATGAAATCATCATCTTATGGTAGTAAAGGTTATCTTTCTCTTGTTTGAAGTATAGACATTTAAAATTGACAGGTAACAAGGAAATTACTTGATCTAGTATTTAAACATCCTCCTTGACCCTGGGCTCCAACACCGCCAGTTGTTGCTCGGAAGTGCTGTTAGCACAGTCAACACTTGCTCCTGTGTTACTGGGGTTCAGTAACGTCAGCTGGTCCTCGGTTGTGCCATTGGCTCTTTTCCTTCTGCTGCCCCTCCGGGTTCCAGTACCGTCAGCTGGTTCTCCGCAGTGCCTTTGGCCTAGGTGCCTCCATCTTGGTATCCGAGTTCCAGCAACGTCTGCTGGTCCTTGGTAGTGCTTTGGAGCACAGGTACCTCCTGCTTAGTAACCGTGTCCCAGTAACGTCAGCTGGTCCTCGGTTGTGCCATTGGCTCTTTTCCTTCTGCTGCCCCTCCGGGTTCCAGTACCGTCAGCTGGTTCTCCGCAGTGCCTTTGGCCTAGGTGCCTCCATCTTGGTATCCGAGTTCCAGCAACGTCTGCTGGTCCTTGGTAGTGCTTTGGAGCACAGGTACCTCCTGCTTAGTAACCGTGTCCCAGTAACGTCAGCTGGTCCTCGGTTGTGCCATTAGCTCTTTTCCTTCTGCTGCCCCTCCGGGTTCCAGTACCGTCAGCTGGTTCTCCGCAGTGCCTTTGGCCTAGGTGCCTCCATCTCGGTATCCGAGTTCCAGCAACGTCTGCTGGTCCTTGGTAGTGCTTTGGAGCACAGGTACCTCCTGCTTAGTAACCGTGTCCCAGTAACATCAGCTGGTACAAGATTGTGCTACAAATACAAGATACGGAACAAGAGACACAAGAACAATAAGCAGAAGATCTAAAAGCAGAAGAACATGAAGTATAAGACCAAAATGAAGAGCAAAATATATGCTCTAAATTCTAAGCAGAAGAAGACTAAGCAGTGTATGGGGGTGAGTCCGTTCCTCCTCGTGGTGCCCCTGGAAAATGCCTGCTGCTGCAGGCTAAACTGAACACGGACAAATACTGTTGTAATTTAAATCTTTTGTGACAGCAAGAACGGAAGGATGAAAAATTCATACTTTGACAGATTACAAGTACAGGATTCTCTGTCACAAATAAGAATATAATGAAGAAGATGAAGCAGAATATGAATAAGAATAATAGTTTAATAAGAAGAATATGAGTAATGTTAACAAAGATGAATAGCAAGAAGTTTAAGAAGAAGATAAAGAAGGTGAAGATGAAGAATAATTTGATGAAAAAGATGATGCTGCAGAAGATTATGAAGGAGAAAGTGTGTGAAAAGTTAAAAAGGTGAAGATGAAGAGCATGGAAGTTGTGTAATATACATATTTGCCAAAATATAAAAAACGTTAACATTGTCAATTTCTTCGTCAATCCGAACATCTTTAAAAAAAAAAATATTTATGCTATTCCATTTGATTGGGTTAAACATCTATGCCTTTAATGTCTCCTCAACCTTCCACAATACATTCTACATTACTCTTTCTTGTTTTCCTTCATGTACAATTAACCAACAAGGCAAGAATGGGTTTTTTTTAATTTCGATATTTTGTTCCCATAGACTTACATGGGACTTCCGGTATCGATATCGGGTATCGCCGATATTTTAGTGATATCGGCGATACCATTCCGATTCCGATACTTTAGGATATCGGAAAGTATCGCTCAACTCTAGTAAACACTATTGTTTTTTTTTTTTTTCCTTTCCTCTTCTCCTTCCAGCACTTCTGCCTTAAAAGATCTGGAAGATGGAGGCCCGCATAAAGGAACTTTGCGGAGTGACTGATACAATCCTTTCAGATGTACAGACTTTAAAAACCCGTTTTGCAAGCCTACAGGACCTCACTAATCATAATTTGCAAGTGTTTGGACAGACTACCCAGGAATTGCGAGCCAGGATCGAGGCTCTAGAGGAACGAGCCCAGGCTCCTGCCATAACCCCGCGTTCTGGGATCCCCAAATTACCTCCTTTTCGTTTTGGCGGTGAACGTGAGAAATTCAGGGGATTTATTAATCAATGCAATTTATTTTTCTCTGCACATGCTTCACAATTTCCCACCATCCCATCCAAAGTGCTTACTATAATCATGTTGCTTAACAATAAGGCTTTGATGTGGGCAAACCCTCTGATTGAGACTGAGGATGATTGTTTGAATCACCTTGATGCTTTTATTTCAGCCATGGGGCAGGTGTTTGATGACCCCAATCGAGGTGCAACAGCTGAAGCAACCATGTTAACTTTGCGCCAAGGTAAGCGTTCAGTAGCCGAATATGCCCTGGATTTCAGGAGATGGGCTCTTGATACCACTTGGGACACTTCCGCTAAAAAATCTATTTTTTCGGAAAGGGTTGTCTCCACTGATTAAGGATGAACTTGCTCGTGCCGACCCTCCCACTGCGTTAGGTGACTTTATTAACTATTGTATCCGTATTGATGCTCGTCTGACTGAACGCAGACAAGAGAGATGGTTCAAAAATAATCGCACTAACCTTTTACTACCTCCCTCCTCAGCTAAGGAACCTTTGAGTAGGATCACAAGGGAACCAGAACCTGAACCCATGCAGGTGGACTCTTTACAAAGACGGGTTAGTGATGCACGCAAAGAACATCGTATAAAGGAAAATCTATGTTTCTACTGTGGTAAGTCAGGGCACTTCATTATAAACTGCCCCAGCCGTTCTCGTAAGACTACTGCAGCAGTCATTCACTGTGAGTGTTGCGAGAGGAGCTCTGTCATGTCCGAGCCTCAGGCTCCAGAGAGATCTGCTGCAAGAGATCTTGATTTCTCAGACTTAAACTCTGTTAGTTCTGGGGACGATGACGGTATAAACGCTGCAATTTTTCAAGTTTCCTCAGCGGTGTCCCAGCTGAGTTGTAAAAGAAACAATTCTCTTTGCTTCCTTTCCATCAAACTCTGGGTTGACTCAGTCTGGGTGTCTAGCTCTGCTATGATCGACTCAGGAGCAACTGGAAATTTTATGGATATCTCCTTTGCTCTGAAACAGGGGATACGTTCAGTGAAGAAGGCTACTCCAGTACAGATGGAGACTGTGGATGGCTCTCTACTGACTTCTGGACCAGTGGATCAAGAAACAGAGCCTTTGAGGGTCCTTATGGGTAAAGATCATCAGGAGAAAATGTCTTTTATGCTTATCTCTTCTCCCCACTTTCCCATTATTCTAGGGCTACCATGGCTGCAGGCGCAGAATCCTATGATTAACTGGGAGACCAAGGAATTACACTTTCCGGAAAAACAGATGAGTCAAGGAGTTTCAGCTTGCTCTGTTCCTAAAGGAACCATGTCAGTCCCTGAACTACCAGCTGTATACCAGGACTATGTGGATTTATGTGACAAGCAGAACGTATGTCAGCTTCCTCCTCACCGTCCATATGATTGTCCAATTGAATTATTGCCTGGAGCCGAGATACCTTTTGGTAAGATCTACCCCCTAGCGGGGCCCGAGCTAAAAGCTTTGAAGGATTATATAGATGAAAATTTAGCCAAGGGCTTCATACGCCCCTCTTCATCTCCCGAAGGTGCACCCATCTTCTTTGTGAAGAAGAAAGATGGATCTCTGAGACCCTGCATAGACTATAGGGAACTCAGTAAGGTTACTATTAGAAACCGTTATCCATTGCCTTTAATCCCTGAGTTGTTGGAGAGAGTGCGGCATGCCAAAATTTTCTCTAAACTCCGTGGGGCCTATAACTTGGTCCGTATTAGACCTGGGGATGAATGGAAGACTGCTTTCAGGTCACGCTATGGACACTTTGAATATCTAGTTATGCCTTTTGGTCTGAGTACCACCCCAGCCACTTTCCAACACTTTGTGAATGATATCTTCAGCGATCTCCTAGATACATTTGTGGTGATTTATCTGGATGATATTCTAATTTTTTCTAACTCCACAGAGGAACATCATGGACATGTGAGAATGGTCTTAGAACGCCTAAGACAAAACCATCTCTACATCAAACTTGAAAAATGTGAATTCCATAGGACCGAAATTCAATTTCTGGGGTATGTACTATCTACGCAAGGGATTAGTATGGATGGAAGCAAGATCCAAGCCATTAAGGATTGGCCAATTCCTAGAAATGTGAAGGAGGTGCAGCGTTTCATCGGGTTTGCCAACTTCTATAGACGTTTCATTAAGAATTTTTCTGAGGTAGTGTCACCTATCACCCAACTTACCCGGAAACAGTCTAGGTTCTCCTGGACCCCGCAAGCTCAGGAAGCATTTTCCTGTTTAAAGGATAAATTTACCACCGCACCTATCTTAGTACATCCCAACCCGAGCTTGCCTTCATAATAGAGGTGGATGCTTCAGACTGTGCCGTTGGAGCTATACTCTCTCAGAGAACAGGTGAGAAGAATGTCTTGCATCCCTGTGCCTTCTTTTCCCAGCAGTTGTCTTCGGCTGAGAGGAACTACGATGTGGGCAATAGAGAATTGTTGGCCATTATTGCCGCCTTCAAGGAATGGAGACACCTTCTTCAGGGTGCTGCACAGCAAATAGTCGTCCTGACAGACCATCGTAACCTTGAATTTATCAGGTCGGATAAGTGCCTGACTCCTCGCCAGGCTCGCTGGAATCTTTTCCTAAACCAATTTAATTTTGTCATTTCTTATAGACCAGGATCGCGCAATGGAAAGGCTGATGCACTCTCTAGGATTCAATCAGCAGAGACACGTCCACTTACTCCTCCTAAGACTATTCTTCCTGACTCTAGATTCCTGGGAGTGATTCATAATCAAGACCTACTTAAGGACATCAAGGAAGCATACCATGCGGATTCTTTGTTGGCTCAACCCCCAAGGGACGTAAGTCTTGTCTTTAAGAATGGTGTGTGGATTCAGGGACAACGTCTGTATATACCTGAAACAGTCAGATTGAGAGTATTGCAACTCATCCACGATTCCAAGATAGCCGGGCATAGGGGAATTCTAAAGACACAAGAATTTCTTTCTCGTTTCTTTTGGTGGCCACTTACAGGAAAGATGTCTTAAACTATGTCACTTCATGTGAAGTCTGTGCAAGATGCAAAACACCTCGCTCCTCACCAACTGGTCTGTTGCAACCTCTTCCCACCCCGTCCCGCCCGTGGGGATCCATTTCTATGGACTTCATTGTGGAGTTACCAACCTCTCAAGGGAAGAACACCATTCTAGTGGTGGTTGACCGTCTAACAAAGGCAGCTCATTTTATCCCTTGTGTCGGCTTACCCACTGCAAAACAGACATCAGATTTGATGATTAAGAATGTGTTTCGCTTACATGGAGTACCGGATGAGGTCATTTCGGATCGAGGGGTGCAATTCACTTCAAGGTTTTGGCAAAATTTCTGTGCAGCATTGGACATTAAAGTAAACCTTTCTTCTGCTTTTCATCCCCAGACTAATGGACAGACAGAACGAACCAATCAGACCCTGGAGCAGTATCTCCGCTGTTTTATCTGCCACCTACAGGATGATTGGGTGGATCTACTTCCACTGGCTGAGTTCTCTTATAACAACTCTCAGAGCGCCTCCACTAAGCAGTCTCCTTTTTACTCCAATCTAGGTTATCATCCTAACATTCTTCCTCGATTTCCCATAGATACGCCCTTGCCGGCAGTGGCTGAAAGAATCACTTCTTTACAAAAGAATATGGATCTTCTAAAGGAAAATCTAGAATTGGCTCAGGAAAGGTACAAGAAAGCAGCAGATAAATTTCGTAAACCTGCACCAGCTTTCAAGGTAGGAGATTTGGCCTGGCTGTCAACCAGAAATCTTAAATTAAAGATTCCATCATCTAAATTGGGACATAAGTACATTGGACCTTATAAGATCAATAAGATTATAAGTGCTGTTGCTTGTCGTCTTCAACTGCCCAGAACTATGAGAATCCACCCTGTCTTTCATGTATCCCTACTAAAGGCTGCAACACCCAATACGTTTCCTGGACGTTCTTCTCCTTGCCCTGACCCAGTGCTGGTCGATGGTCAGGAAGAATTTATGGTGGAAAGGATTCTAGATTCCAGGTTGTACAGAAATCAGTTGCAATATTTGATTGAATGGCAGGGCTACCCAGTGGAGGACAACTCATGGGAACCAGTCAATAATGTAAATGCTCCTCGCCTGCTCCGCCAGTTTCATCAGAGGTACCCTGACAAGCCTGGTCTGAGGTCATCCGGAGTTTGTCCCTAAGGGGGGAGTAATGTAAGGTTCTTTGTCTCTGTTGACATGTTCCTTGAAACTCAGTTTTCCGTCGGCCATTTTGCTTTCTGTCTTTCTGCAGCTCTTGCCCTCAGTTAATATGGAGTTTCCAGTTTTCATGTTCCCGCCCTGATTCTTCCCTCTTGCTTCTTAAGCAGCCTCAGCTGAACAATCAGTGCTCCTGAATCAAGCCTCAGTCAGTCTGTGACCTGACTCCTGGAAACCTTGGACTTGTACTCCAGCTATTCCCTACTGAGGAACCTTGGAACACTTTTGGACTCTGGAAACCTGCTGTTTGGTGAATCCATGTTTGCAGAGGAATTACGGTACAGAGAAGAGATCCTGAACCTGCTTTGGAGATTTATTGTAGTGCTTGAAGTTACTCTGGCCTGCTGTGTCTCCTGTCGCTGTTCCTGCAAACTGTGTGAACTTTTCAGCATGCTTGTATGAAATAATACAAGTCATTTCATTTCAACCTATGTCTCCTGTGTTTTCCTCGCACCCAAGCACAAGACGCTATAGGAACTGTACACTATACATGACAGTGCGTCTCTTGCGCCAAGAATAAGTCCCCTCGACAACGGCCAGCTGGGTTACTCTTTCCTTTACCGGTGGCAGACAGGCCCTGGAGATGGTCGGGATGGATTTTGTGGTGGGCTTACCCAAGTGTCGGGGCTGCACCATCATCTGGGTGATAACTGACCACTTCTCCAAAATGGTGCACTTGGTGCCATTACCACGGTTAGGCCTCTTTCACACATCCGTTTTTTTGTGTCAGGCATGATCCGTCGAACACCTGAAGGGACGGATCCGGCACTGAAATAAAAAAACTGATGCAATGGATCCATTTTTTTGCTGGATTCCAACCTGAACTTTTGAACCCAGAAAAAGAGAGTTTTGGATGTCCGGAGACACTGGAAAATGTAGTAGTAGTAGTAGTAGTAGTAGTAGTAGTAGTAGTAGACCCTGATTTCCAGAATCCGGATCAGACTTTTGACGGATTGCACAAAAGTCTGATCCGGTTCCATTCACTTCTATTGTTTCCGGCCGCCTGATGCGCCGCTTCAGGCACTATCAGGCGGCTCCGGTAAACAAAAAAAACGTTACACGCACCGTTTTGTCCGGCCGCCGTAATGTACATTTCCGCCGGATCCAGACAAAAACGGATACAACGCAATGACATCAGGCACGATCCGGCGCTAATGAAAGTCAATGCTACAAAAAACTCATCCGGTACCGGATCCGTTTTTTTAGCAACACGCCGGATCATGCCTGAAGTCAAAAAACGTATTTGTGAAAGAGGCCTTACCGTCTGCACGGGCCTTGGCAGCAATATTCATTAGGCATATTTTCCGCCTACACGGTATGCCAGACAAAATTGTCAATGATCGAGGTCCCCAGTTTGCGTCTCGGTTCTGGAGAGAGCTGTGTCGTTTACTCAGCATTGAGTTGAATCTCTCCTCTGCATACCATCCCGAGACAAATGGGTTGGTAGTGAGGGCCAACCAGACCTTGGTCACATAATTGCGACATTTTGTCTCTGCCAGGCAGGATGACTGGGCATCCTTGCTACCGTGGGCTGAGTTCACTCTAAATAATGCTGTGGCTGACTCCACCGGACAGACCCCATTCCTCCTGAACTACGGTCAACATCCGCGGGTACCGGTGCCCATGCCCGTGTCTTCCGCCGATTCCAGGGTGGCAGACTGGGCTTTTGAGGCACGGGACATTTGGGACCGCACCCAGGATGCCATTTAGGCCTCCAAAGAGAGGATGAAGTCTTCGGCCGATGCCCATTGGCGCCCCGCTAATACAATTTGCGCCATGTGACCTAGTGTGGCTCTCTGCCCGAAACATCAGGCTACGTGTAGAGTCCACCAAGTTGCCACCTTGCTTTTTGGGTCCCTTTAAAGTTCTTGAGCAGGTGAATCCGGTGGTTTACCACCTAGCCCTTCCGCCTCGCCTTGGTATCACTGATACCTTTCGCTTGTCCTTCCTGAAACCCGTGGCCATTTCCCGGTTTTCCGAGTCATCTGCCGGGACGTCGGGTTCATCTACCAATGATCATGAGGTGAACGCCATTGTTGGGTGCAAGGTGGTACGAGGCAAAAAATTTTATTTGGTGGATTGGAGGGGTTATGGGCCTGAGGATAGGTCTTGGGAGCTTGCCGAGCATGTTCACGCTTCGCAGCTTTTCGCTGCCTTTGAGCGCAGCGAGGCTCAAAGAAGGGGGGGCCTTAGGAGGGGGGGTAATGTTAGGGTTCGAGTTCCCGCTGCTGCACAAGGGGAGTCTCGAACCAGTCCCACTGCGGTCCCCCATTCATCTCCATCCGCAGTGGAGCCTGCTCAGCTTAGACATCAGTCCCAGCGTCTCGCCCAGTCTAACAGTGTGCAGAGGATTACTGCTGCTCCTCCAGGCTCTGCTATTGTGGCCAGTACTGGTTAGCGGCGAGCAGATGTCTTTAGGACAAAGTCCTTGTTTTCCCCTTCTAAGCATGCCCAGAGTGAGATCTCTCATTGGAGATCAGGGGTCACATGCTCAGGTACTGCAGCAGCTCTATTGGTCCGCCAGGAAGGTCCTGTGACTACTGGTGTTCTGGAACAAGTTTAATTGGTCCTTGTTTCTGGCAAGTCCTGTAGCTGTTACTAAAAAAGGGTAGCATGGCTGGGCCGCCAGGCGCTAGTATCAATCGTCATATGCTTTGTGCCAGTGTGGTCATGCGTATGTGTGGTTAGGGCCCGGCTGAAATAAGCCCCTAGAATACCGACTTTATCGGTGAGGAGTTTGGTATGCTAGCTGGTCAAGGTCAGTGTCCTAGATGCCCTAGATTACCGGCATAACTGGTGAGGAGTTTGATTGCCGTATTCAGTGCCTGGCGTCCTGACGCCATAGATTGCGGGTGTCTCCCGCGAGGACATTAGCGCATGATCACGTTCTATGTTCGCTTAGCAGTCAACTGTGTACCTGGGTGCCTGACAGGACATAGAAGTTTGTCTCAGCGGCTCTGTGACGTAACAGGGTTTGCTTTCAACGCTAGACAGCGCCCTATTTTGTGACTCAGTGGTGTTAAGTGAGTTTCACACATCGCCATATAGCGCTGCGGCACTCCTTCTAGCGGCTCTGTGGAGTAACAGAGTTCACACATATTGCCACAGCGCGTTACGGCGTTTATTTTGGCGACTCTGCGGGATAACAGAGTTCGCTTCTTGCGCCATTTTACTAGCAGCAGGCTCCGCCTGCACGGTGGACCCCGGGCTGCGAACGCACCTTTTTACATCATATATTTGGTGCGTTCCGCAGACCCTAACACACACCTTCTCATTTAAAGATTTTTCTGTATTTTCATGACTATGAAAATTGTACATTCACACTGAAGGCATCAAAACTATGAAGTAACACATGTGGAATTATATACTTAATAAAAAAGTGTGAAACAACTGAAAATATGTCTAGGTTCTTCAAAGTAGCCACCTTTTGCTTTGATGACTGCTTTGTACACTCTAGGCATTCTCTTGATGAGCTTCAAGAGGTAGTCACCGGAAATGGTTTTCATTTCACAGGTGTGCCCTGTCAGGTTTAATAAGTGGGATTTCTGGCCTTATAAATGGAGTTTGGACCATCAGTTGTGTTGTGCAGAAGTCTGGTGGATACACAGCTGATAGTCTTACTGAATAGACTGTTAGAATGTGTATTATGGCAAGAAAAAAGCAGCTAAGTAAAGAAAAATGAGTGGCCATCATTGCTTTAAGAAATGAAGGTCAGTCAGTCCGAAAAATTGGGAAAACTTTGAAAGTGTCCCCAAGTGCAGTTGCAAAAACCATCAAGCGCTACAAAGAAACTGGCTCACATTAGGACTTTTTTGTTAAGTATATAATTCCACATGTGTTAATTCATAGTTTTGATGTCTTCAGTGTGAATTTACAATTTTCATAGTCATGAAAATGCAGAATAATCTTTAAATGAGAAGGTGTGTCCAAACTTTTGGTCTGTACTGTATATGGGGACCATTATATTTGGAGCATTATATGGGGCTCATCATACACTGGAGCATCATATATGGGGCCCATCATATACTAGAGCATCATATGGGGTTCATTATTTATGGGGCATTATATAGGGCCCTTTATATATGGAGCATCATATGGAGCCCATTCTGTATGGAGCAATATATGGGGCCCATCATATACTGTATGGAGCTTTATATGCGACTCATTATACTGTATGGAGCAATATGTGGAGCTCATTATACTCTATGGGGACCGTCCTTTACTGTATGGCACATTATATGGGGACCATCATATACTGTAGCATTATGTGGAGCTCATCATATACTGTATGGAACATTATATGAGACCAATTATGTATGGAGCAATATATGGGGCTCATTATTTTGTATGGAGCAATATATGTGGTTCATTATACTGTATGAAGCATTATATTGGGCCCATAATTCTGTATGGAGCATCATATATGGGACTCATTATTCTGTATGAGGCAATATATGGGGCTCATTATTCTGTATAGAGCAATATATGGAGCTCATTATTCTGTATGGCGCACTATGTGGTGCTCATAATACTGTATGGAGGACTATACTGTCCGGTTTTTGAACTATTGTAGAATTTACAATAGATATCACCCATGTAATGTAAGAAGTGAAGTATTTGGCATTGTACTATACCTATATTTCTCTGCCGTATCGGAGCATCATTAATTGTGGTATGTGTTAAATGGGCCCACTGAGACTCTTTCACCCGGGACCCACGAAAACCTGGAGCCAGCCCTGCCCTCCCCAACAACTTTAGCCAAATAACCCCAGTTTTCAATGCGTTACTATTAATATAAAGTAAATTAAGGTTGACAAGCTTAAGTAATAAGAATTGATGTCGTTGGCATTGAAATGGACACTGTAGGTGTGTTTACTGTCCTCCACTGACTGCTGACTTTTCTTCCCAATTGACTTGTATTGGGGTCGGTTAAAGTTTCAGTCGGACCTTCAACTTTTTCCGTTAGTCAGCCAATTTCGTTTGACTCGACTTTTGGAAAAGTCGGGTGGTGCGAAATCCGACTCGATCCTCCCGGAGGCAAAGGCGCTCATCTCTAGTAGTAACATCACCTTAAAAACAGCCTTTTTTATTCTTCAAACACTGTCATCAAGGAAGGCAGTATTAAACCCCTCAGTGTTAATTTTACTGCTAAATCAATATCCTTAAATCAAGGCTAGTGTGTCACACAAACTGTGCATCCTGCATTAAGAGAGTGGCAAGTTATTTTTTTCTTTCTTTCTAAGCCAAAAGAAAACTTTCCATAATCTAGAAATGTAAACACAAATGTCTACCTTGAAAAATGTGCAAGTAAAAGATTAAAAAATGTTTTATTTTTAGGTTTTGATCTACTGTTCCTTGTAGTAGCTCAATATTAGAGCAGTTAATGCCATGTAACAGTCAGGAGACAATACATGTATGATAGATTAAAATCTAACTTTTATTAGAGTTAAAACAATTAGGGTTTAACAGCAGCATTTGACATGTTAACAGCTGTAGTGAAGCTCCACTCTACCTGTAGCTGTTAGAGCCAGCCATCATCTGCCTGCAAAAATGCAGGCTCAGCTTGAAAAGCCCTCATCTGAGACAGGGAGTTGGCATATGAGAAACACAGTAAGTCATATGTCAATAAGGGGTTAAAGTCAGTACTATGAGGGTATGTGCACAAAAATTATTTTTCAAGCTAATTCTGCCTGGAAGCCGCCTAAAAAAGCGCTTCAAAAGAACTGCAGAAAGTGAACATAATGCACAGCAATGTAAAAACGACCTTGCTGTGCACATGTTCAGTCTTTTGTTTCTTTTTTTCACAGTTCCAGAATTCAGAAACTGTAAAGCAGTAAATGAAGTAGTATGTACATTCTTGCTTGTTATATATTAAACTATAGAAAAAAATTGCGTCAAAATTCCAGCAAAGTCTCTCCAGGAAAAAGACTCCTGGCTTTTTTCTGAAGTGTCTCTAGATAGGAAAAATTTAGCAGGTCCATTGACATCATAAAGATGCGATGTGCACATACTCTAGATCACTTTTGATGGTTTGGGGGCCATAGTATAGACATTGTATTGTAAACCAAGACCGTTAAGCTACACTTCTTGTTACAATCATTTATTCTATAGAGATTTGCTCAAATGTGGGAGATTTGATGCAAACATTTCTGCAGCTGCAAAACTTTTCAATAAATCTTATTTTTGCAACATGTGCATGGATTTTTCCAAGTCACATTATGATGAATGGGACAATCAGATACATTTACACCTACACATAACACCCATAAGAGATTTCAAGACTTGCTTTTTTAAAGCTATAAGCATGAAAGGGTTAGACCATTTTTCTTGTTAGTGCAGCTTTTCTCATAAATAGTGATGAGCGAGCATATTCGTTGCTTGGGTTTTCCCGAGCATGCTCGGGTGTTCTCCGAGTATTTGGTGTGTTTGGAGATTTAGTTTGTGTCACCATAGCTGCATGATTTGCGGCTGCTAGACAGCCTGAATACATGTGGGGATTGCCTGTTTGTTAGGGAATCCTCGCATGTATTCAGGCTGTCTAGCAGCCACAAATCATGCAGCTACGGCGACACAAACTAAATCTCCAAGCACGCCCAAATACTCGAAGGACACCCGAGCATGCTCAGGAAAACCCGAGCAATTAGTATACTCGCTCATCATTACTTATAAACTCTGTTCAGTCCATAAAATGGCTGCTTTTGGATGAATGTGTGATCAGCATGTAAAAAGCCTCACATGGGAAAGCTGCATTTCCATTGGAACTGTTGGTAACGGATTATTCTGGATACTCTCCAAGCATATGACAACAGAGCTTCTTTATTCAGGAACAAACAGGAACAATATATGATAAGCTTAATAGATCAGGAATAAATCATTTGTGTCTCTATCTGTGCAGTATCTACAGCAGGCTGCTTCTCTCATACACAGACACAGGAAAACAATAAATACAGTCACATGCAATCCCCGTGTGAGCTTCTGGGAGTTTGTTTTTTTTTAAACTTTTTAAATAGCATACAAATCTAGGAACTAAACACTCATAGACAGGAATGGAGTTGTTGCACCAAACATATTCCAACAGGAACAGACTGAATAACTGGTCTGGTCCCTTATGCCTCCATTTGCAGCCATTTTATGGACAGAAATGCTAGTTAGTGTGAGAGAAAATCTGCATCAAAATGAAAAAGTAGCCAAGTCCCCCATCAATGACTTTATAGACTTTGTACCCTGGGGCACAGTTATGTTGACCCACAAAAGAGCTTTTCACAAATTATTCCCGCAAACTTACAAGTATAAAACTTTAAATACTGCTCCAAGCCTTGTCCAATGCTAAAATGTGGCATGGCTTAAGGATCACGCTATTAGCACTAAGAATTTATATTGTGAAATGTAGTCTCCTGGTTGGAGCACATTACCAGCACAATATCACAATAGGGCAGTACGGTGGATCAGTGGTTAGCACTGCAGCCTAGCAGCGCTGAGGTCCTGGATTCAAATCACACCAAGGACAACATCTGCAAAGAGTTTGTATGTTCGCCCCATGCTTGCGTGGGTTTACTCCGGGTTCTCCAGTTTGCTCCCACTCTCCAAAGACATACTGATAGGGAATTTAGATTGTGAGCCCCATTGTGGACAGCGATAATAATGTATATAAAGTGCTGTGGAATAAGATAGTGCTATATAAGCAAAGCAAAATAAATAAATATAAGTGAATTTGTATGCTGAAGCATTTAGACTTTCCTTGACTAAAACTAATTGGACTAGGCCAAACTCCTGATAAATAACCCCATATAATCACACTTCCTCCACCAAGATTTAAAGTTGGCACCTTGCTGTCAGGCAGGACATGTTTTCATAGTATTCTCTAGACCTAGACTCATCCATTAGTCAGATAAAGAAGCGTGTTTTGGCACTCCACAGAATACATTCTCACTGCTCCAGAGTCCAATGGTGGTGCGCTTTACAATATTCCTTCCAATTATTGGCATTGTGCATGCTGCTGTTAGTTGTGAATGGTGCATGCTGCTGGTTAGTCATGGAAATCCATACACGAGGCATCTAGCACATAGCTTTTGTCATGTTGTTAATGCCAGAGAAGTTTTGGAACTTTTATGCATCATGCACCCAAGAACTCGATGACTTTCCTCGGTATCTTTAAATGTCTGTCTGGCTTACTCTTTTCAATAATAAAACCCACAGTTAATTTTGAATATTTAGGAGGGAAGACATTGTTACAATGGTGGCATCTTATTATAGAATCATGCTCAAATAAAGTGAGCTCTTTAGAATGAACTATTTAACAAATGACTGCATGGCTATGTATATGACGTTATACACCTAAATTCAATTATTTAGAGTTTTTTTTTGCTTCTTAATAATTGTAAGAAATAATAAGCACACAGATCTACCTATCTGGACCTGACCTCACCTCCTTACTGACAAAAATCCCACAATGTCTGTCTGCTATTTCAGCTTTCTTTTCTGCTCGCTTTCTAAAACTGAACATGGACAAAATAGAATTCATCATCTTCCCCCATCTCACTCTACCCCTCCACCAGACCTATCCCTCAATGTCAACGGCTGCTCACTTTCCCCAGTCCCGCATGCTCAGTGCCTCGGGGTGATCCTCGACTCTGCCCTTTCTTTCAAGCCACATATCCAAACCCTAGCCTCCTCCTGCTGTCTCAAACTCAAAAATATTTCCCTGATCCGTGCATTCCTTGACCACAATACCACAAAAACACTAGTGCATGCCCTTATCATCTCCCGCCTTGACTATTGCAACCTCCTACTCTCTGGCCTCCCCTCCAGCACCCTGACACCACTCCAATCCATCCTACATTCTGCTGCCCGACTAATCCACCTGTCTCCCCGTTATTCCCCAGCCTCTCCCCTATGCCAAGCCCTTCATTGGCTTCCTATCGTCCAGAGGCACCAGTTCAAAACCCTAACTATGACATACAAAGCCATCCACAACCTGTCTCCTCCATACATCTGTGACATGGTCTCCCGTTACCCTCGCGCCACCTTCGATCCTCTCAAGATCTCCTTCTCTACTCTCCCCTTATCTCTTCTTCCCACAACCGCATACAAGACTTCTCCCATGCCTCCCCATACTCTGGAACTCTCTACACCAACACATCAGACTCGTGCCTACCATGGAAACTGTTGTGAATGGGTTTGAGATGAGTTCTGAGCAGAGGCTCCCTCTGGTGGTTACAAGCGGTACTAGTGAAGATTGTGAGGACTGGGAATCAGGTGTTACTGACTGGTCTTATATAAGGGAGTCATTTTCCCATCAGGGTTGCCGGTGATCAATTGTTCTGGTCTGAATCCTTCTTTCCAGTTTCCCTTGTAGCCTGCTGTGTCGTGTCTGCATCTCCTGCTATCAGATAAGACATTTTCTTCTTTTGTGTTTGTGCTATTTTTTTGCATTTTGTCCTGCACTTCTGTGGGGGCCTTCTGGGTCCCCTCCGGGGGCTTTTGCCCTCTCTGTTTAGTTCAGCCACTGAGTTTTGTACTTTTGCTTTTTCCAGTTTTTTCAGTGGCTGCTGTTTTGATCCCTTCACATACAGAGCATTCTCTCTCAAAATCTTCACTAGTACCGCTTGTAACCACCAGAGGGAGCCTCTGCTCAGAACTCATCTCAAACCCATTCACAACAGTTAAACAGCAGCCACTGAAAAAACTGGAAAAAGCAAAAGTACAAAACTCAGTGGCTGAACTAAACAGAGAGGGCAAAAGCCCCCGGAGGGGACCCAGAAGGCCCCCACAGAAGTGCAGGACAAAATGCAAAAAAATAGCACAAACACAAAAGAAGAAAATGTCTTATCTGATAGCAGGAGATGCAGACACGACACAGCAGGCTACAAGGGAAACTGGAAAGAAGGATTCAGACCAGAACAATTGATCACCGGCAACCCTGATGGGAAAATGACTCCCTTATATAAGACCAGTCAGTAACACCTGATTCCCAGTCCTCACAATCTTCACTAGTACCGCTTGTAACCACCAGAGGGAGCCTCTGCTCAGAACTCATCTCAAACCCATTCACAACAGGAAACCTTCAAAAAGAACCTGAAGACCTACCTCTTCCGACCAGCCTACAACCAGCAGTAATCCTCAGTCCACTGAACTGTCGCACAACCAGTTCTACCCTCTCCTAGTGTATCCTCACCCATCCCCTATAGATTGTGAGCCTTTGTGGGCAGGGTCCTCTCTCCTTCTGTACTTATGTGTGTCCTGTATTGCTCATATTTATTGTACTTGTCTATACTTGCCCCCTCTCACATGTAAAGCGCCATGGAATAAATGGCTCTATAAAAATGAATAATTATAATAATAATATAAGCAAACTGAGGGTTTTGAAGCATTCTAATAGGTGTTTTATCACACTCCAGTACTGGATTCACAGGTACATTGCACAGTACTACAGCATAATGTCCTACATGCGGTTTGTGTTCTTGCTTTTTCTGCACATGTGCTGCAGATTGATAGGGATGCAAATGGAGTGCCCCCTAGGGCCTGGGGTACTTAGACCGGGCCAGGCAGTTCTTAAAGTGGAAGTCACGGCAGCGGTGACCCAGTCCATGGCCCTGTGCGTCCAATAAAATTGTCAAAGATGATGGTGGGGTAGTTTGTAGGGGAATTAGTTCGTGACGCCACCTGTGGTATTCGACAATTAAGGTGTTAGCGAACGTTGCAGCTTCAGTCCATTGGGGCAGATGATGATGCATTACAGTTGGTTCAATTCTCCACAGGCAGAGCTATTCCCCAGGGCAGTTATAGTGTTTAACCCCTTCATGACCCAGCCTATTTTGACTTTAAAGACCTTGCCATTTTTTGCAATTCTGACCAGTGTCCCTTTATGAGGTAATAACTCAGGAACGCTTCAACGGATCCTAGTGATTCTGAGATTGTTTTTTCGTGACATATTGGGCTTCATGTTAGTGGTAAATTTAAGTCGATAATTTTTGCGTTTATTTGTGAAAAAAATGGAAATTTGGCGAAAATTTTGAAAATTTTGTAATTTTCAAATTTTTAATTTTTATTCTGTTAAACTAGAGAGTTATGTGACACAAAATAGTTAATAAATAACATTTCCCACATGTCTACTTTACATCAGCACAATTTTGGGAACAACATTTTTTTTTGTTAGAAAGTTATAAGGGTTAAAAGTTGACCAGCGATTTCTCATTTTTACAGCAAAATTTACAAAACCATTTTTTTTAGGGACCACCTCACATTTGAAGTCACTTTGAGGGGTCTATATGGCAGAAAATACCCAAAAGTGACACCTTTATAAAAACTGCACCCCTCAAGCTACTCAAAACTACATTCAAGAAGATTATTAACCCTTCAGGTGCTTCACAGGAACTAAAGCAACGTGTAAGGAAAAAATGGACATTTTAATTTTTCCAACAAAAATTTTCTTTTAGCATCAATTTTTTCATTTTTACATGGGCATCAGGATAAAATGGATCCTAAAATTTGTTGGGCAATTTCTCCTGAGTACACAGATACCTCATATGTGGTCATAAACCACTGTATGGGCGCACGTCAGGGCTCAGAAGGGAAGGAGCGCCATTTGACTTTTTGAATGGAAAATATGCTGGAATATTTAGCGGTTGCCATGTCACATTTGGAGAGTCCCTGTGTGCCTAAACATTGGAGCTCCCCCACAAGTGACCCCATTTTGGAAACTAGACCCCCTAAGGAACTTATCTAGATGCATAGTGATCATTTTGAACCCCCAGGTGCTTCACAAATTGATCTGTAAAAAAAAGAAAGTACTTTTTTTTCACAAAAATTTTCTTTTAGCCTCAGTTTTTTCATTTTCACATGGGCAACAGTATAAATTGGATCCTAAAATTTGTTGGGCAATTTCTCCTGAGTACACAGATACCTAATATGTGGTCATAAACCACTGTTTGGGCGCATGGCAGGGCTCAGAAGGGAAGCAGCGCCATTTGACTTTTTGAATGGAAAATATGCTGGAATATTTAGCGGTTGCCATGTCGCATTTGGAGAGTCCCTGTGTGCCTAAACATTGGAGATCCCCCACAAGTGACCCCATTTTGGAAACTAGACCCCCTAAGGAACTTATCTAGATGCATAGTGATCATTTTGAACCCCCAGGTGCTTCACAAATTGATCTGTAAAAAAAAGAAAGTACTTTTATTTCACAAAAAATTTTTTTTAGCCTCAGTTTTTTTCATTTTCACATGGGCAACAGTATAAATTGGATCCTAAAATTTGTTGGGCAATTTCTCCTGAGTACACAGATACCTCATATGTGGTCATAAACCACTGTTTGGGCGCATGGCAGGGCTCAGAAGGGAAGCAGCGCCATTTGACTTTTTGAATGGAAAATATGCTGGAATATTTAGCGGTTGCCATGTCGCATTTGGAGAGTCCCTGTGTGCCTAAACATTGGAGCTCCCCCACAAGTGACCCCATTTTGGAAACTAGACCCCCTAAGGAACTTATCTAGATGCATAGTGAGCACTTTGAACCCCCAGGTGCTTCACAAATTGATCCATAAAAAAAGAAAGTACTTTTTTTTCACAAAAATTTTCTTTTAGCCTCAGTTTTTTTTCATGTTCAAATGAAATGTCCGCGCGGATCAGCAAGCGAAAGGTCCGCGCGATCAGCAGCGAAATCCGCCGCGGATCAGCAGCGAAATCAGCCGCGGATCAGCAGCAAATCATATCCGCTAGGAAAAAAAAAAAATTCTTTATTTTTTTATTTGTCCCTACCTATGATAAAGGGGGGGTTCATTTACTTTTTTTATTTTGATCACTGTGACAGTTTATCACAGTGATCAAAATACATTTTTGAACACTGGGGGGCGCATTGCGCATGCGCCGGCCGGCGGGCGCACTGCGCATGCGCCCGCCATTTTCCAATATGGCGGCGCCCATGAAGAGGCCCGGGCGGACGCCGGGCCCGATCGTGGGACATCGGTGGATCGGGAGAGGTGAGTAGGGGGGTCGGAAGGCTGGGGGGGGGATAGGAAGTGGGGGCAGTGGACCAAAAGAGGAGGGGAGCTGTAAGTGACGTCGGTGACCGATCGCTGCCATCTTTCGGTGGCGGCGGCCGATCACCGCCGTGACTCGGTGTGGGGGGGGTCAGGGCTCAGTCTCCAGCCATGGCAGATGCTATTGCAGCATCGGCCATGGCTGGATTGTAATATTTCACCAATTAAATTGGTGAAATATTACACATTGCTCTGATTGGCTGTTTCACTTTTAATAGCCAATCAGA
>JARQOD010000001.1:750469296-750603819 GCA_033576555.1 Oophaga sylvatica | reverse complement strand
GGAAGTGCTGTTAGCACAGTTACATTTCCGTGTTAGGGGGTTTTCAAAATGTCAGTTTTCCCCCTGCTGTGTGAACGGAAAAAAGTTGCGCCTCCCCCATGTTCTTCTCTTGGGTTACAAAGCCTTTGTTTTGGAAGTGGTTAGCACAGTTCCCTTTTGTCCTGTGTTATGGGGAAATTTTCAGCTTTTCCCCCGGCTTGTAAACGGCAACAGTCCTGTGCCTCCCCCAGTTCTCTTCTAAATCCCTGGGTTACAACACCGCCAGTTGTTTCTCGGAAGTGCTGTTAGCACAGTTACACTTGCTCCGTGTTACTGGGGTTCAGTAATGTCAGCTTTTCCTGCTGTGTGAACGGCAAAAGTCCTGCTGCTCCACCATGTTCTCTTTCTCATCCCTGGGTACACACGCCAGTTGTTTCTCGGAAGTGCTGTTAGACAGTCTACACTTGCTCCTGTGTTACTGGGGTTCAGTAATGTCAGCTGTTCCCCTGCTGTGTGAACGGCAAACAGTCTGCTGCCTCCACCATGTTTCTTCTCATCCCTGGGTTCAACACCGCCAGTTGTTTCTCGGAAGTGCTGTTAGCACAGTCTACACTTGCTCCTGTGTTATGGGGTTCAGTAATGTCAGCTGTTCCCCTGCTGTGTGAACGGCAAAAAGTCCTGCTGCCTCCACCTGTTCTCTTCTCATCCTGGGTTACAACAACGCCAGTTGGTTTCTCGGAAGTGCTGTTAGCAGTCTACACTTGCTCCTGTGTTACTGGGGTTCAGTAATGTCAGCTGTTCCCTGCTGTGTGACGGCAAAAAGTCCTGCTGCTCCACCTGTTCTTTATCCCTGGGTTACAACACCGCCAGTTGTTTCTCGGAAGTGCTGTTAGCACAGTCTACACTTGCTCCTGTGTTACTGGGGTTCAGTAATGTCAGCTGTTCCCCTGCTGTGTGAACGGCAAAAAGTCTGCTGCCTCACCATGTTCTCTTCTCATCCTGGGTTACAACACCGCAGTTGTTTCTCGGAAAGTGTGTTAGCACAGTCTACACTTGCTCCTGTGTTACTGGGGTTCAGTAATGTCAGCTGTTCCCCTGCTGTGTGAACGGACAAAAGTCTGTGCCTCCCCATGTTCTCTTCTCATCCTGGGTTACAACACCGCCAGTTGTTTCTCGGAAGTGCTGTTAGCACAGTCTACACTTGCTCCTGTGTTACTGGGGTTCAGTAATGTCAGCTGTTCCCTGCTGTGTGAACGGCAAAAAGTCTGCTGCCTCCACTGTTCTCTTCTCATCCCTGGGTTACAACACCGCCAGTTGTTTCTCGGAAGTGCTGTTAGCACAGTCTACACTTGCTCTGTGTTACTGGGGTTCAGTAATGTCAGCTGTTCCCTGCTGTGTGAACGGCAAAACAGTCTGCTGCCTCCACCATGTTCTCTTTCTCCCTGGGTACAACACCGCCAGTTGTTTCTCGGAAGTGCTGTTAGCACAGTCTACACTTGCTCGTGTTACTGGGGTTCAGTATGTCAGCTGTTCCCTGCTGTGTGAACGGCAAACAGTCCTGCTGCCTCCACCATGTTTCTTTCATCCCTGGGTTACAACACGCAGTTGTTTCTCGGAAGTGCTGTTAGCACAGTCTACACTTGCTCTGTGTTACTGGGGTTCAGTAATGTCAGCTGTTCCCTGCTGTGTGAACGGCAAAAAGTCCTGCTGCCTCCACATGTTCTCTTCTCATCCCTGGGTTACAACACGCCAGTTGTTTCTCGGAAGTGCTGTTAGCACAGTCTACACTTGTCCTGTGTTACTGGGGTTCAGTAATGTCAGCTGTTCCCCTGCTGTGTGAACGGCAAAACAGTCCTGCTGCCTCCACCATGTTCTCTTCTATCCTGGGTTACAACACCGCAGTTGTTTCTCGGAAGTGCTGTTAGCACAGTCTACACTTGCTCCTGTGTTACTGGGGTTCAGTAATGTCAGCTGTTCCCCTGCTGTGTGAACGGCAAAAAAGTCTGTGCCTCCACCATGTTCTCTTCTATCCTGGGTTACACACCGCCAGTTGTTTCTCGGAAGTGCTGTTAGCACAGTCTACACTTGCTCCTCGTGTTACTGGGGTTCAGTAATGTCAGCTGTTCACCCTGCTGTGTGAACGGCAATAAGTCTGCTGCTCCACCATGTTCTCTTCTCATCCCTGGGTTACAACACCGCCAGTTGTTTTCGGAAGTGCTGTTAGCACAGTCTACACTTGCTCTGTGTTACTGGGGTTCAGTAATGTCAGCTGTTCCCTGCTGTGTGAACGGCAAAAGTCCTGCTGCCTCCACCTGTTCTCTTCTCATCCCTGGGTACAACACCGCCAGTTGTTTCTCGGAAGTGCTGTTAGCACAGTCTACACTTGCTCCTGTGTTACTGGGGTTCGTAATGTCAGCTGTTCCCTGCTGTGTGACGGCAAAAAGTCCTGCTGCTCACCATGTTCTCTTCTCATCCCTGGGTTCAACACCGCCAGTTGTTTCTCGGAAGTGCTGTTAGCACAGTCTACACTTGCTCCTGTGTTACTGGGGTTCAGTAATGTCAGCTGTTCCCTGCTGTGTGAACGGCAAAAAGTCCTGTGCCCCCACCTGTTCTCTTCTATCCTGGGTTACAACACCGCCAGTTGTTTCTCGGAAGTGCTGTTAGCACAGTCTACACTTGCTCCTGTGTTACTGGGGTTCAGTAATGTCAGCTGTTCCCTGCTGTGTGAACGGCAAACAGTCCTGCTGCCTCACCATGTTCTTTCTCATCCCTGGGTTACAACACGCCAGTTGTTTCTCGGAAGTGCTGTTAGCACAGTTACACTTGTCCTGTGTTACTGGGGTTCAGTAATGTCAGTGTTCCCCTGCTGTGTAAACGGCAAAAGTCTGCTGCCTCCACCTGTTCTCTTCTCACCCCTGGGTACAACCCCGCCAGTTGTTTCTCGGAAGTGCTGTTAGCACAGTCTACACTTGCCCCTGTGTTACTGGGGTTCAGAAATGTAGCTGTTCCCCTGCTGTGTGAACGGCAAAAGTCTGCTGCCTCCCCCTTTTTTTCCATGGGTTTCAACCGCTGGGGTTTTTTCCGAAGTGCGGGTTACCAGTCCTTTGGGCCTAGGGGCCTCCTGTCGGTTTCCGGTTAAGCAAGTCTGCGGGTCCTTGTTTCTTTCCATCCCTGCTTAAAACCCCGCCTGTCCCATTTAACGTCCACTGTCCTCGGTTTGGCCATTGGGCCTTTCCTTTGTAAACGGGCCAAACAGTCGCGGGTCCTCACTTTCATTCTCTGTACCTTCTGCTACCCATCGGGTTCCAGTACCGCAGTGGTTCTCCGCAGTGCCTTTGGCTAGGTGCCTCCATGTCGGTATCCGAGTTCCAGCAACTTTGCTGGTCCTTGGTAGTGCTTTGGAGCCGGGTACCTCCTGCTTAGTAACCCTGCCCAGTAACGTCAGCTGGTCCTCGGTTGTGCCATTGGCCTTTTCCTTTGCTGCCCTCCGGGTTCAGCACAGTCAGTGGTCTCTTATTTTCATTGGCTCTGTACCTTCTGCTACCCATCGGGTTCCAGTACCGTCAGCTGGTTCTCCGCAGTGCTTTGGCCTAGGTGCCTCCATGTGGTACCCGGTTCCAGCACGTTGCTGGTCCTTGGTAGTGCTTTGGAGCACAGGTACCTCCTGCTTAGAAACCCTGTCCAGTAACGTCAGCTGGTCTCTCGGTTGTGCCTTTGGGCTTTTCCCTTCTGCTGACCCTCCGGGTTCCGCACAGTCAGTGGTCTGTTACTTCCATGGCTTTTGTACCATCACCAACAGGACAAAAGGGTTAAGAAAACTACAAAAATACAGAACAAGAGGACAGAAGGAACAAAAAGCAGAAGATCAAAAAGCAAAAGGGAACATTAATTTTAAAAGGGACCAATGAAGAGCAAAATATATCCCTCTAATTTTGGCAGAAGAAGACTAAGCAGTGAAATGGGGGTGAGTCCGTTCCTCTCGTGGTGCCCTGGAAAATGCTTGATGCTGCTGCAGGCAAAACTGAACGGGGACAAATACTGTTGAAATTTAAATCTTTCGTGACAGCAAGACGGAAGGATGAAATTCAGAGTTTTACAGATTACAAGTACGGAATGTCTGTCACAAATAAAAATTTATGGAAAAGGAATGAATGGGAAAGAAATTAAAGGGAAGTAGAATATGAAAATATAACGTTTTTATAAGAAAAATAAAAAGGAATTTTTTCAAAGATAAATTTGAAAGAAGTTTTAGAAGATTAAAGAAAAGGTGAAGATGAAGAATAATTTGATTGAGAAAGATGATGCTGCTGAAAATTATAAAGGGGAGAAAGTGTGTGAAAAGTTAAAAAGGTTGAAGACCATGGATGTTTTTGAAACAGAAATTTTGCCCCCAAAAATTAAAAAAAAAGGGTTAACAAATTGTAATTTTTCGTCAATCCAAACGTATTTCCTAAAAAAAAAAAATTAATGCTATTCCATGGATTTTGGGTAAAATCTTATGCCTTTTAAGGGTTTTCCTCAAACCTCCCCAATACATTCTACATTAATCTTTTTTGTTTTCCTTCATGTTACAATTAACCAACAGGCAAGAATGGGTTTTTTTTAATTTCGATATTTTGTTCCCATAGACTTACATGGGATTCCGGTATCGGGTATCGGGTATCGCCCTATTTTTTGTGTATCGGCGATACCATTACGATTCCGATACTTTTGGGTATCGGAAAGTTAATCGCTCACTACCCTTTTTAAATGGTTTTTCCTTTTTTGAAACTTTTAACTCAAAAAAGGCTTTTTAATTTTTAGGAGCGGAACTTTAAAAAAGAGAAACCCAAAATTCATTTTTCAAAAACTGGGGAAAAAAATAAGGCCAATTTACTAGTGGGTTTAAAAATTTTTGTGCTGGTCTTAAGTTATTAACAGGTTTTTTTTCCCATCCAGGTTTTAATTTTTTTTTTGAATCTTGTTAAAAGAAATTTTTTTTTGGTGCAAACATTAAAAATTTCAAAAAACCCTTATAAAAACCCCCTTAAAAGTACAATTTTTATGAATTCAAAAAAAAATGCCAAAAAATTTGTGCTTTAATTTTAAAGTACCAGAGTTGAGCGATAAATTTCCGATATCCTAAAAAATCGTTTTGTAATGGTATCGCGATATCACTAAATATCGGCGTTTCCCCATCGATACCCCGGGAAATCCATGTAAGTCTATGGGAACAAAATATCGAAATTAAAAAAAAAACCCTCTTGCTTGTTGGAATTGTACATGAGGAAAAAAAAAAGATAATGTTTGGGAAAGTATTGGGGGGGGGTTGAGGAGAAAATTAAAGGCATAGATGTTTTACCCCCAACCAATGGAATGCATTATTTTTTTTTTTTTAGGAAATACGTTCGGATTGACGAACAAATTGACAATGTTTTTTACCTTTTTTTTTTTTTGGGCAAATTTTGTCTTTTTCACAAATTTCCTGGTCTTCACCTTTTTCCCCCTTTTCACCACACTTTCCCCTTTATAATTTTCAGCAGGCATCCATCTTTCTCATCAAATTATTCTTCATCTTCACCTTCTTAATCTTCTAAAACTTTTTGCTATTCATCTTTTTTTTAAAAAACCTTTTTCCCTTTATTTTGGGTTCTTATTAAACAGTTATTATTCTTCATATTCTATTTTCTTAATGTTCTTCCTATTCATCTTTTTATCTTATTCTTATTTGTGGACAGAACATTTCCTGTATTTGGGAAATCTGTAAAAATCTGATTTTTCATCTTCCGTTTTTTGCTGTCAGGGAAAGATTTTAATTACAACAGTATTTGCCCGGGCTTCATTTTAAAGCCTGCAGCGAATCAGGCATTTTCAGGGGCCCAAACGAGGAGGAACGGGACTCACCCCCATACACTGCTTAGTCTTCTTCTGTTTAAAGAATGTAGGCATATATTTTGCTCTTCATTTTGGTCTTTACTTAATTTCTTCTGCTTTTTAAATTTTTCCTTATTGTTCTTCTGTCTCGTCTGTACTTGTAGTTTTTTTAAACCCTTCTTTGTCCTGTGGTGATGTACAAAAGCCAATGAAGTAACGAGACCAGGCGTGCTGGAACCCGGAGGGTCAGCAGAAGGAAAAGACCCAATGGCACAACCGCAGGACCAGCTGCGTTATGGGGAAGGTATAAGCAGGAGGTACCTGGCTCCAACCCGGCCACAACTTGTACTGGTACACTGGGGGTCCCCAACCTCGGGCCTTTTGGGGAGGGTACAAAAAGGCCAATGAAAGTAAGGGGGACCAGCTGACTGTGCTGGAACCCGGAGGGTAAACAGAAGGAAAAGGGGCCAAGGCAAAAACCGAGGACCAGCTGACGTATACTGGGACGGGGTTTTACTAAGCAGGAGGTACCTGTGCCCCAAAAGCACTCCAAACAGGCCCCGACGTTTTCTGGAACCCCGGGGGTACAGGGGGAAAAAGGCCCAAGGCACCCCGAGACCCCTGCGTACTGGGACCCGGTTTAGCAGGAGGTACCTGTGGGGGGGTCCGCACAACCAGGCCGCAGACGTTGCTGGAACTCGGATACCGAATGGAGGAACTAGCAAAGGCACGCGGAGAACAGCTGGACGGTACTGGTAACCGGATGGTAGCAGAAGGTACCCATGGAAATTAAAGTTGAGGCAGCAGGACTGTTTTGCCGTTCACACAGCAGGGGAACAGCTGACATTACTGAACCCCAGTAACACAGGAGCAAGTGTAGACTGTGCTAACAGCACTTCCGAGAAACAACTGGCAGGTGTTGTAACCAGGGATGAGAGAGAACAGGGTGGAGGCAGCAGGACTTTTTGCCGTTCCACACAGCAGGGAACAGCTGACATTACTGAACCCCAGTAACACGGGAGCAGTGTAGACTGTGCTAACAGCACTTCCGAGAAAGAAACAACTGGCGGTGTTGTAACCCAGGGATGAGAAGAGAACATGGTGGAGGCAGCAGGACTTTTTTGCCGTTCACACAGCAGGGGAACAGCTGACATTACTGAACCCATAGTAACACAGGAGCAAGTGTTGACTGTGCTAACAGCACTTCCGAGAAACAACTGGCGGTGTTGTAACCCCAGGGTGAGAAGAGAACATGGTGGAGGCAGCAGGACTGTTTGCCGTTCACACAGCAGGGGAACAGCTGACATTACTGAACCCAGTAAACAGGAGGGCAAGTGTAGACTGTGCTAACAGCTACTTCCGAGAACAACTGGCGGTGTTGTAAGCCCAGGGATCAGAAGAGAACATGGTGGAGGCAGCAGGACTGTTTGCCGTTCACACAGCAGGGGAACAAGCTGACATTACTGAACCCCAGTAACAGGGAGCAAGTGTAGACTGTGCTAACAGCACTTCCGAGAAACAAACTGGCGGTGTTGTAGCCCAGGGATGAGAAGAGAACATGGTGGAGGCGCAGGACTGTTTGCCGTTCACACAGCAGGGGAACAGCTGACATTACTGAACCCCAGTAACACCAGGAGCAAGTGTAGACTGTGCTAACAGCACTTCCGAGAAACAATGGCGGTGTTGTAACCAGGGATCAGAAGAGAAGCGATGGTGGAGGCAGAGGACTGTTTGCGTTCACACAGCAGGGGAACAGCGACATTACTGAACCCAGTAAACACGGGAGCAAGTGTAGACTGTGCTAACAGCACTTCGAGAAACAACTGGCGGTGTTGTAGCCAGGGATGAGAAGAGAACATGGGGAGGCAGCAGGACTGTTTGCCGTTCACACAGCAGGGGAACAGTGGACATTACTGAACCCCAGTAACACAGGAGCAAGTGTAGACTGTGCTAACAGCACTTCCGAGAAACAACTGGCGGTGTTGTAACCCAGGGATGAGAAGAGAACATGGTGGAGGCAGCAGGACTTTTTGCCGTTCACACAGCAGGGAACAGTGACATTACTGAACCCCAGTTAAACACAGGAGCAAGTGTAGACTGTGCTAACAGCACTTCGAGAAACAACTGGCGGTGTTGTAACCCAGGGATGAGAAGAGAACATGGTGGAGGCAGCAAGGACTGTTGCCGTTCACACAGCAGGGGAAAGCTGACATTACTGAACCCCAGTAACACAGGAGCAAGTGTAGACTGTGCTAACAGCATTCCGTGAAACAACTGGCGGTGTTGTAACCAGGGATCAGAAGAGAACATGGTGGAGGCAGCAGGACTGTTTGCCGTTCACACAGCAGGGGAACAGTGACATTACTGAACCCAGGTAACACGGAGCAAGTGTAGACTGTGCTAAACAGCACTTCCGAGAAACAACTGGCGGTGTTGTAGCCCAGGGATGAGAAGAGAACATGGTGGAGGCAGCAGGACTGTTTGCCGTTCACACAGCAGGGGAACAGCTGACATTACTGAACCCCCAGTTAAACACAGGAGCAAGTGTAGACTGTGCTAACAGCACTTCGAGAAACAACTGGCGGTGTTGTAACCCAGGGATCAGAAGAGAACATGGTGGAGGCAGCAGGACTGTTTGCCGTTCACACAGCAGGGGAACACTGACATTACTGAACCCCGTAACACAAGGAGCAAGTGTAGATGTGCTAACAGATTCCGAGAAAAAACTGGCGGTTTGTTGTAACCCAGGGATGAAAAGAGAACAGGTGGAGGCAGAAAGGACGTTTGCCTTTCCCACACAGCAGGGGACACGTTTGACATTACTGACACCCCAGTAACACAGGAGCAAGTGTAGACTGTGCAAACAGCCCCTTCCCGAGAAAAAAAACGGCGGTGTTGTAAACAGGGTTGAGAAGAGAACAGGGGGGAAAGGCAGCAGGACTTTTTGCCGTTCCACACAGCAGGGGAACAGCTGACATTATGATCCCCCCAGTAACAAGGGGGCAAGTGTAGACTGTGCTACGCACTTCCGAGAAACAATGGCGGTGTTGTAACCCAGGGATGAGAAGAGAACAGGTGGAGGCCCGCAGGACTTTTTGCCGTTCAACAAACAGAGGGGAAAAACGGGGCTGACATTACTGAACCCCAGAAAACACGGGAGCAAGTTTTAAACGGTGCAAAACAGCACTTCGAGAAAAAAAACTGGGGGGTTTTGTAACCCAGGGTGAGAAGAGACAGGGTGGAGGCAGCAGGACTTTTTGTCCGTTCACACCGCAGGGGAACAGCTGACATTAGGGAACCCCTTTTACACGGGGGGCAAGTGTTAACTGTGCTAACAGCACTTACCCGGCAACAACTGGCGGTGTTGGAGCCCAGGGTCAAGGAGGTGTTTAAATACTAGTCAAGTATTTTCCTTGTTAGGGTGTCAATTTAAAAATGTTATACTCCAAACAAGAGAAATATAACCTTTGTACCTAGAGGGTGTTTTTTCTTTTAAAAATATATGTAATTAATAATTGACAAACATAAACAAATTACTTTAAACATGTTGAAAAGCAATGCATAACCACAATAAAAATCGGTTAAAAAATCTGCTATTACGGTTTAAATATAAGCATACAAGTACATATTCGGGAATCCATTATTGATGGATAAGTAACAGTATGTACACCATTTAATTTTTGCTAAATTATTATCCCTAAAAAAGTTTTAAAAAATCTAAAATTTTCCATCATGTAATATGATTTTTGTGCCAATCATTTATATTAACAAAAAACCGTTTAAAAGTGCATAGTGAAAACAGTATTTATGCCTGACTGTGGACTTGCAAGCATGACAACGGATAGATAGGTATATTAGAGGAGCTGCATAGCCCCCAAGATGGTGATAGGCCCGATTTTAATACTGTACCTCAATAAGTGTGCGTTACTACTACATCCTTTTTTTTTATTAGCTTTCTAAAAGGGTACGTGCATGTAGCTTGCGCCTTTTGGTTTGGACGCACAGACTGGTTCCTGCTGTGACGCGTGGGTTTTGGGAGCGTCTGTGCGTCTTATGAGGGCAGACTAACATTCACGGTGCGCATCGTTTTTCATCGCAAGGTCCCGACAACACAAAGCTTTGTCATGACTGCTTTACTCAGTAAACATGCCCTATGATGAAACATACACGCAAAGTGCCTATTTCATAACAAGCTACAAGAAAAATTTTTGGGGTGTGAGGTGTGACACAGTGTTTTGTTAAGGTACAGTATTATTTTGACATTGTACAGGGGTCGCTATCAGTTTTTAAATAGAATCTTCACCTATTCTATCAAATTGCGTTCTTTCAGCACCTCTTACGGTATTATTTTGCTATTGTGGGCTAGCCCTATTGACTTTTACAAGGTAATGCTGATTTTTTTAGCGAAAAATTGTTTACATGAAAAGGCCTTTTAAATTTTTGGGGGGTTTAATTTTCTAATCAAATATGTTTTTTTTAAAATACAAAATAAAAGTAATGGAAAAAGGCTATTCCACATGCATTGTTTGACAAATTACAGGTGTACAACACTCCCTTATCAAAAATTTGGTATTATATTTTCTTGTATGCTTTTATTTAAAACAAGAACACTGAAATAACCTTCCACTGCGCATTTAAAGTTCAACCCACATTATGCACTTCCAAAAATTTCAGTATTTAGCATCATGAGTATTGGTTTGTCTAAGTAGGAGTGACAAGGTTACCATCATATCCTAACATAATAGGCTTTTTTGTTTGCATTTTTTTTCGACTGTGCATATCTGTAATAATATGTACAAAATTTTTTTGTTACCGATTTGTGACAGAAAATCATTTTTGGTTTGAAAGTTTACGTTTCAAAAATTTAAAATTAGAAATCATGGTTACCCCCTTTATGTTCATAGACACTTTTAATGTCATTTTTTTTCACCATTTAGGTGTTAGCATAATTTTTTTCCCGGGCACACGCAGGGGGGAAAGCGGGGGACTGAACCCCACAAACACATCAGGGGGTTTTTTTATCTTGCATCTAACACTTCTGAGCAGCAACTGGCGCGGGAAGCCCAGGGTCAAAAGGGGGTGTGCAGAGGCCAGTATGAGACGTTTGAAGTGAATTTTTGTTAGCAGCAGTAAAATTTTTGCCCCACCACAGCAGGGAACAGCAGGGGTTACTGAACCCCCAAACCATCACGATTTTTTACTTGCATCAACACTTCTGAGCGCAATGGCGCGTTGAAGCCCGGTCAAGGGGGGTAGGGGGAAAGGGCCCGTTAAACGTTTGAAGTTGAAGTTTGTTAGCAGAGTAATTTTTGCCAACACACGCAGGGAAAGCAGGCGTTACGAACCCCAAAACACTCAGCGATTTTTTTTCATTGTGCATTAACACTTCGGCAGAACTGCGCTGTTAAACCCCAGGGTAAGGGGAGGGTTAGCACAAAATTTTGGGGTTTTTTTGCCTTGTTCTGCCATTGCAAATGTATGTATTTAAAAACAAAAAAAAATGAATTTTACTACGACAAAAAAATATAAATTTTAAAATTCAAGAATAGAAAAATATTTATACTACAGTCCTCTGGGTTGATAATTTTTAATGGCTAACTGAAAATATGGTAACAAATTAAAGCTTCGAGACTACCAGGTTTTTTATCAGGCTAAAGTAAACCAAAAGAAAATACTTTTTTCTACACCAACAGGAAAAGGGGAATAGCTAAGAAAGTGGGGGGGGAAAAAGGGGGGGGAACCGGCAACAAAAGGGAAAAGGATAATTTAAAACAGCGCCAACAATCACAGTAAATTAATAATTTACCTGTGGCAAAGTTTTTTGTATCCCCGGTCAAGCATCAGGATAGGAAATTCTGGTATAAAATATAACTTCAAATATGAGAAACGTACAAAGGTTTAAAAATTAAGCTCATCTCCTTTTTTCCCCTTTTTTTTTTTGGGGGAAATGAATAGATCACTGATTTATGTCATTCTATATCAATTAAGGAACCGTTAGCCTTTTCCAGGGTCATGAAAACCCCAAAAAAACGCCAAGGAGGGCAATCAAACTTCTATCCTTATTGAACTTTCCCAATTTTTTTTTTCATCCCTGTGAGATAATGACAGTTCTGATACACGCCTTTTACTTTTCTTACCTATTGCACTTTTCTTGTCCTGTTTTATAGAAAATGTGATGTTAATTTTTTTTAGTTAGTTTTCCCCCGATGAAGAACTGAGACCTTGAAAGCTTGCAATTTGTTTCCATTTTTCAGTTATCCAAAAAAAGGTACACCATGCTGTAAAAAGTCTAAATATTTTTCTATCTAGGGGCTAACACGGTACAAAAACACATTTTCTAATTTCAAAAGGAAAAATAAAGAAAAACAAAAAAAAACGCATTTAGCACATCCCAAAAAAAAAAAAAAAAAGGAACAACACAACCCCCAAAAAAATTTTTGGAACAAAATATAGTGTTTTTAAATTTAAGAATAAAGTAAATGTTTTTTTTTATGAATAATGCTTAAGGAAGCTATGTAAACATAACATAGTGAAAAAAAAAGTTTTTAAAAAAGTCACTCCATCCATCGAAAATTTTTTATGTGCATCACAACAACAATTATTTAAGTTCATAAAACGTAACTTTCTATAGCATGTATGACATTCCACATGGACTCATCAATGTGATTGATGAACAATAATGTAAAAAAAAAATAACCTTTAAAAAAAATTTTGCATTTTTGTCAAAAATTTAAAATGTTCCTGAAAATGTATAAAAAAAGGCTAGGATGCAAAGGTAATTCTATGCTGTTCAGACAGGACAGCCTCTGATGGGTAATCCCCATTTAACTGTAGCAATAAAAATTGGGCTGAAATCATCCCCCTTTTTTTTCTTGTGAGTTTGAAAGGGTAAAAAAAAGTCGGTTGCGCAAATTTTTCCTAAAACAACCTTCCACTGTCACGCGTGGGTGGGAGCGTTGGAAAATTTGCTGATATCAAATGTGATTTTGGCTGCTTATTGCGCACTAGGGCGCAAAAAAAATAAGCTAAAATTAATGTGTAATATAAAATTTAAAACCCCAAAAAATTTCGTTCCCTCTTTACAATGTACAAGATAACAAGCCAATGGTTGACGCTGATTAAATTGAATACATTTTTCATCAACATTGCCCCTGAGTAATATGCCTGGAAACCCAAACCAGTATTAATTTATATCTCTTGTTTGGTTTTTTTTCAACAGCACTTGCGGGGAAAAGTACCTATTGTCATATGCATGATGCACTTTCTAGATGTAATAATTTTTTTTTGGACTTTTTCCCCTGTTTACGCGGCCATTTATATATGGGGGTTTTAATTAAGTTGGCAGGGGTTTTTTATTTTTTTAAAGCTGTCATAAAAAAACCGTGATGTATGATGAGTTTTTTAAAAAACGTACTCCTTGAGTGCATTATCTTCGGTACAGATAAATTCCTTTTAAAAAACATTATTCATAATCTAAATGTACTTTTTGAAAATTTAAATTTTAAAAAGTGAAGAGTAGACTATGTTTTTATTTTTTTTTCCCCTTTCTAAAAGACATGTGCAGATATGCGCTGTGATGACAATTATTTTTTGCCCCAAATTTTTAAAAAAAAATTTTTCTTCTACCCCGCAAAATTTTTACAATTTCATGTTTTCACTAACAAGAGGGTGACGGCTTTCCCTTTTTGGGGCTTTGGTCATGTTTTTTTTCTTCCATGTTGGGAAAAAACCCTTCTTGCCTTTTCACAGCAGGGAACAGCGGCGTTTTCTGAACCCCAAACAGTAGAGTTTTTGTTTTTTTCTGTGGAAACCTTCTGAGCAGCAAGGGGAGTGTTGGAGCCCCGGGTAAGTTGGGGGGGTAAAAGGAACATAAAAAGCAGGATAACGTTGCGAACCCTTTTTTTTAATCGAAAACGGACGGAAATTCTGGCGAGTCCATCTTGTTCATTTTCGAAAAAAAGCCGGTCAAATTATGGAGGATAGTCCATGCGCGGTCTTTAGTACACCACCTCACCAAAAACGCCTCCGATAATACACTGGCGCGGGAAACCCCACACCTCCAATGCTACGGCTAAGCTCGGCCATGACCCCTTTTAGAGACCCAAACTTGAATGGGAAACCATCGGGGACACAGAGGCAACCAAAAGTATCGCCCCCATCGAGATACGTTGCCTCCCGCTGAGGGGAGCCCTCTGGAGGTGTAGACTTTTGTGGCCCCCACAAAACTTTGCCACATTTTGAAATACTGGTCTTTCCCTGGCAGAGGCACTGCGTGGCTCCCTTTTGTTGCAGAGCCTCTCACTGCCTCGACGCCAGAGTTTCTTTTTAAAAGCAGTGAACACAGTGCTCCGGCAGTAAGGTGAAAATTAGGGTTGCACGTTTTTTGGGGACTCCCGCATTTTACCCCCGGTTAACGGTGTGATGGTTTTTTTACGTTTTTCCCCCGGGGAGCGGGGCTAGGAGGGTGTACCCCCCTAATCAGACGTCGTGAGAATGTGGGCGATGCGGGGGCGTTTCTTAGGCACTGCAGCATGAAATCAACCTGTGCTGCGCCCCCCAAGGGAAAGAAACGCTGTCCTCTGCAAGAGGCGTTCTCTGCCCTCTGCATCACCCCACCCTCGCTCTCATACTGACAAACGTTTGTACCCCCCTCGGAGCGATGTCTTCCCCCCCCCTTTACTCCCCTTTCCCATCCTCCCCAAAGGAGCCTCCCCCGCCCTTTGGGGGGCCACGTTGCGCTGATTTTCCCAAAGGGAGGAATTTGTGACTCCTCTCCCCACCTCTTCCAAAACCCCTCCCTTTTTTCTTGCAGTGTTTTTTGAAGCAGGAAAAAAGGGGGACTCGCGATAGTGCTTCATCTGACTCCCATCCGGTTGACCATCAAACGCACGCAAAACGTGCACATGTCCTTCAAAGGGCCCCCATCTTAATGGTGAAGTGGGGGGGCCAAATTGGGGTTTTGATTGCGCCTGAGCAGCTGATACCCTAACTGCGGCTGTGTCACACAACCCTCCAACATTTAACGTTAAATTTCCCACCGGTGGAACGTCACATATGATGCGATGTTCGGAAAGGGCGCAATCTGCGTTGCAGAGCTGCAAGCCGTCTGCCATGCGGAACGCGCAAGTGACGCCTCGGCCCTTTCAGCATGCTCAAATCCGGATAGTCCCTCAAAAACTCGCACACCAATTTTGAGCACATGTCCGACATGGTATGTGAGGGGGGTTCCCAAAGGGCCCCCGACCCCGCCACCAGATTTCGGCCTTGTCACACACTCCAAACCCCGGGTGGATTTTTGCTGGCAAAAACCACACGTCGCTTCCGTTGATGGCATTCCGACCTCCCCTGTGTGGCTTCGTTTCCCCCCCGGGGGGAATTAATTTTCAGAAGGCCTTTGCCGTTTGGCCTGGCGTGTCATATCGGTGATCGGGGAAACCCCCCGGGGGCCTGGAGGTGCCTGACGCCTGCAGCGATGATTTGGGGGAAGGGGTAGGGGAGGGTCAAGGGGACAGACTTAAATTCCGCAATCTTTTGGGTTGGGAACATACACCCATCGCAAGATTGCCCCGGGGTCCACAACATTCACCCAATGGGAGTGAGTAAAAGGGGATGTCCCTGCCAGGGGAAATGGTCCACGCACGGTGGTCAGGTGGCCCCTTCTACTGACGGGTTTAGTAGGCTTTTTAAAAATTTTTGCCTCAACTCTTTTGCAACCAGGGCGGCTTGCCTGTGAAATAAAATGGCGGGGCACATGAGGTCTTGGACCCATCATTCCCCACTACCCTTTCCCCATCACTGCTGTTGTTGGGTGTCGGCCAGCACCACCAAAACAGAAACGGCACTGAGTCCACACATCAGATCTTCTGCGGTTTTGGACCATCGCACTGGCTCACCCCCTCTTCAGATTCAGAAAACAGGTTGCGCATACGCTACTCCCTCTTCTTCATTTTCCAAAATTGCGCTTGGGGGGCCCCTTTTCCAAGCCAACGTTAGAAACAGAAAAAGGACTCAGGGGGCCCGTACAGAGCCTCTGAGCCGGGAAAATTTGGCAGGCGGTAAGAACTGGGGGTTGTTAACAGTGCTGTGGTCCTGAAGGGGGGAAGGTATTGAAGTCGATGTTTGGCCCATCCAACCAACAAGGGGTTAAAATTTTTCTTCACCAGCGGGGGGTACGCTGAGCTCCTACAAAATGCGCATAAAGGAACGCTCACGGGGAAAACTGGGGTGTGTTACTGGGGGCGGCAGCAGCCACAAATCCCCACGTCCTCTCCCTGCCAATCCACGGCCTCACCCCGACCCCCGGGCCACCACTGACTCTTCATCTTGGGGGGAATTTTTAAAGAAAGTCAGAAAATTAAGGCCCAATTTTGGGGTTTTTCTACAGACTACAGTGAACCCTGCAGACAATGTTTGTATCTGTGAAAAGGCCCCCTTTTTGTATTTCTATAGTTTCAACCAATGTATTTTAACGGGTGGAAGCGCGCACATAAAAGTTTTTTTTTTTTCCACAAAATGGAGCACACCAATTTGAGAAAAAGGAAGGTGAGGGGTGACACACGCCAGCAACTAAACCGGGGGGGTTGAAGTAAAAATGGGGGTAATCGCACTCACAAAAAAAACCCCCGACTACATGAACACTGAAAAAAAATTTCACATCGGAAAATCCTTTTGTACTTCTATATGTTTGCCCAAGTATTTTATCGGGGGAAGGCTCACAAATAGATTAGTTTTTTCCACTAAAAGGGCACACCCAAATTTGGAAAAAGTGAAGGGGGGGGGCAGGACACACGCTCAGCAACTAAACCGGCATGGTTAAGAAAACTGGAGCAATCGCACTCACAAAATAAAAACTACAGACAAAACACTAAACACCAAAATTTACTACGTAAAAACTCCTTTGTTTATTCTTAGTTTTGAAACCAATGTATTTTTGGAGGGGAAAGGCGTCACCAAAAAATTAATTTTTTCCCCTAAAATGGCAGCCCAATTTTAAAAAAAATGTAAGGTGAGGGAGTGACACACCCCAACTAAACCGGCAGGGTTGAAGTCAAACTGGAGCGAATCGCACTCAAAAATAAAACTCACAATACAGTGAACACTGAAACACAAATTTCATACGTAAAAGCTCCTTTGTGACTTCTATAGGTTTAAACCAATGTATTGTATAGGAGGAACGCCACACTAAAATTTTTTTTTCCACTAAAGGAGCCACCAATTAGAGAAAAAAAAGGGTGAGGGTGACACACGCTCAGCAGACTACAACCGGCAGTGGTTGAAGTACAAACTGGAGCGTAATCTGCACCACAAAATGAAAAGCTCACAGACTACAGTGAACACTGAAACACAACTATTTCACTATCTGTAAAAAGCTCCTTTGTGTACTTCTATAGTGTTTGCAACCAATGTATTGTATACGGATGGAAGCGCGTCACACTAATAGATTAGATTTTTTCCACTAAAATTGAGCAGCACAATTAGAGAAAAATGTGAAGGATGAGGCAGTGACACACGCCCAGCAGACTACAACCAGCAGTGGTTGAAGAACTAACTGGAGCGTGATCTGCACTCAAAAAATCAAAACCTCACAGACGCAGTGAACACTGAAAAAAACAACTATTCACTATCTGTGAAAAAAGCTCCTTTGTACTTCTATAGTGTTTGCAACCAATGTATTGTATACGGATGGAAGCACGTCACACTAATAGATTTGATTTTTTTCTAATATAATGGAGCTGCACCAATTCCACTAAATAAAATAAAAAAAAAAAGAGTCAGTGACACGTGCAGATGCCTAAAACAGCGGTGGATGCGAGCAAACTGCAGCGTCACCTGCACTGTCCACACACAACACCTTGCACAGAGCTGTTAAAACAACACGGCAAAATGAAGCTTACACAGCGGTTGGTAAACTAGCCTGCCTCAAGCACAGTAGTACACAAAATCGCAATATCTAACTGTCCCTCAGAGTGAGCAGAGTAGCGTCTGTCCCTTACTGAGTTCACAGCACAGTGACGCTAAAATTGGCGGCGGCGCCTTTTTATAGTGCATTCTGACATCATTCAGCAGCCAATCACAGCATGCCATTAGTTAAGATGGACCGCAGCATTACAGGATGTGCCCACACTTCGTAGGATTCCTCATTGGCTGACTAAAATCACATTGCCTCTCAAAGAATTATGGGAACTTCCGATTCCGGTATACGATATGGAAAAAGTATCGGAATTAAGTATCGGAATTCCGATAACGCGAATATCGGCCGATACCCATACTTGCGGTATCGGAATGCTCAACACTACTCATAAGTTTTGACCAGCTCCACAAATGTATGGAGCATGGATGAGATGGTTCATTCTTCTGCTGCCTCCTGCTTTTGTTTGGAAAATCATAAAGGGAGGAGAAGTACGTGCCCCCATGAAAAATATCTGTTGATGCTCACTTGGACAAGAATTAGTTCATTATCTACCAAAAACTTTTGTACATAGTGTATCCAGGCCAAATGAGAATTTGGTGAACAAACAATTTGGAGTTCAACACCAGTCTCAATAGTAAATAGTGAACAGGAGAGACCCTTGGATGGAGTCCTGAATTCAGAAGTAGCTTCCCCATGGTGTTTATTCAAAAGCATAGTGCGGCCTCTGTCATTTAGCTCTTCAGTTATTTGTAGTTGGTCACAATTATTTGAACACATACCAGAATAGGGGAATATTTATTTTTTTTACTTATTTAGTGCAAGGTTATTGTTAAAAAAAAAGATGCAAGTTTATCAAGTTAAAATATTTATACTTACAACCCGACTTAAATCCAGTGGAGGGGCAAAAAATCATCGTGATAATCATAGACAATTTTCTTTGCCATGGAAAAAATTTTCTCCTTGCCTTATAGGTATATCCATGGATCAACACTCATGAAATCATAAAGGACTTTATCACGCTTTCAATTAGGTTCACAGCATGTTCTTGATGAAAGCCTGCAACCTGAAATCAAAAGCTGAATGAAAATAGCTAAAACAAGAAAAAAAAGAAAGGCTTCATAACAATGAAGAATGCTAGCTTCTTATACTGCCGTTTCATATTTGAGGTCCAGAATTTCAAATCTTATATATTCTTATTGTTGATTTAATGCTTTAATACTTTTTTCACCAAACCAGTACCTTTTAAAAGAAATTTGTCATCATATTTTTGCTACCTATGTGGCAGCAGCATAATGTAATAAAAGAGATCCTGAATCCAATGATGTATCACCAGTTTACTGGCTGAAGCAGTTGTGACAAATCAGTCATTACATATAGCATGAAGCAAGAACTCAGAAAACTAACCCCACTCATACACAGCTTCCATGTAAATTGTCCATTGACAGTGAGCGGTCACCGTGTTTGGATCAGGGCTTGTATGTACTATGGTCAGGACAATGATAATCTCCTTGTGATTAATCCTTCATTAAGGACATCAAGAGAAGTCATTATTATGGGGGACTTCATCTACCCTGAAATACATTGGGGAACAGAAACCTGTGTTCCAGCAAAGGTAATAGTTTTTGGCAACTATGAGAGACAATTACCTTTCACAACTAGTTCAGGACCCAACAAGAGGGGGCACTGCTAGACCTAAATTATCCAACAGCCAGACCGCATATCAAATATAAGGTTGAGGTTACTTGGGTAATAGTGATCACAAAATAATTAGTTTTCATGTATCCTTTAATAAGATGTGTAGTCGAGGGGTTACAAGGACACTAAACTTCAGGAAGGCAATTTCCAACGGATGAGAGATGATCTTAGGGCCATAAACTGGGACGATATCCTGAGACATAAAAAACCAAAGAAATGGGGACATTTATTAGCATCCGAATAGGACCTGTGCTCAATATAACCCTATGAGATAAACATGCTAGAAATAAGAGGAAACCACTATGGCTAAATAGAGCTGTAAGGGGCGCAATAAGTGACAAAAAGAAAGCATTTAGGGAATTAAAGCAAGTAGGTAGTGATGAGGCATTAACAAAATACAGAAGATTAAATAAATTCTGTAAAAAGCAAATCAAGACAGCAAAGATTGAGACAGAGAGACTCATTGTCAGGGAAAGTAAAAATAATCCCAAAATATTCTTTAACTACATAAATAGAAAGAAACTAAAAAAATATAGTGTTGGTCCCCTTTAAAATAGTCTGGGTGAAATGGTGGATGAGGATGAGGAAAAAGCAAATATGCTAAATTACTTTTTTTAACAGTATTTTCACAAGAAAATCCCATGACAGATAAAATGAGCAGTGATAAAAAAAATTCTCTATTAAATGTCACCTGCTTAACCCAGCAGGAAGTACGGCGGCATCTAAAAATCACTAAAATTTACAAATCCCAGGGCCCTGATTGGATACATCCCTGAGTACTGCAGGAATTAAGTACAGTCATAGATAGACCATTATTTTTAATCTTTAAAGATTCCATAATAACGGGGTCTGTATCACAGGACTGGCGTATAGCAAATGTGGTGCCAATATTCAAAAAGGGGACAAAAACTGGGAAATTATAGGCCAGTGAGCGTAATCTCTACTGTGGGTAAAATGCTGGAGGGTTTTCTAAGGGATACTATATTGGAGTATCTGAAGAAGAATAACCTCATGACCCAATATCAACATAGGTTTACGAGGGACCATTCTTGTCAGACTAATCTGATGAGTGTTATGTTTCGGTAGCTGAAGAGGACAGGAACAACAGCAGGGCAGCCGAACACCTGAGATGTTGGTAACTCATGGGTTGCAGATTCCTAAACTAACGACACAACTAGAGGTAACCGTGGAGCGTTCCTACGTTGATCCTAGACGCCTCGTCACAGCCTGAGAGAGAACTATACCTAAAGGCAGAAAGATGAAAGCTATCTGCCCCGGAGCAGATCCCCCTAGAAAATAGGAAGCCCCCAAACATATAATGGCGGTTAGACAAGATGAAAATACAAACATAGGCAGAAAATAGACTGAGCAAACGCTGGGGCCACAAGCTGACTAAATAGGATAGGAAAGGAGAGATTACTTTCTGCAACCCAGAAAACACTACAAAAATCCAACAATTCTGATTAGAAAAATACTGAGATCACACGATCTCGCCACCCGCTAAATCAGATCTCAGTGTGAACAAAAACCAAGCCGCAGCCGCTGAAAAAGCAGGAAAAAGCAAATGAGCAAATAATAGTGGCTGCAGATAAACTGTGAGGAGCTCAGGCCCCAGGATGGGACCTGGCTGACCTCCACAAAAGTGCAGAAAACAATGCAAAAAGCAAGCACAAAAAGAAAAGCAAAAAATATCTTATCTGAAAGCAGGAGATGCAGGCAAGACTCCAGCAAACTTCCAAATGAACTAGGAACCACAATTGAGACAAGAACAATTGATCACCGGCAACCATCATGGGAGGGAACCTCCCTTATATCAGACCAGTCAGTGAACCCAGATTGCCACTCCTCGCTGAAAGGTTCAGTACTGTCTGCATCCACCAGAGGGAGCCTCTGCTCAGAAACCATCTCTAACACATTCATAACACCCTCTCTTCCCACTCCCCTGTAGCGGTGGGATATGGGGTAATAAGGGGATAATATCACCTTGCTATTGTAAGGTGATATTAAGCCCGGTTAATAATAGAGAAGCGTCAATAAGACGCCTATCCATTATTAATATTATATTAATAAAGGGTTAAATAACACAACACACACGCATAAGAATAAATTATTTTAATGAAATAAAACACAAGACGGTTTTATTACTCTTTATTAAACGCTCAGATCCAAGCGACGCCCTCGATCTCCTGTAATAAAACGTAAAAAAATAAAACAACCGTATACTCCCTGTCCGACGCAGTCCAATTAATAACGAGTGTCCCACGACGGTCTACCTATAGAACAGTGACATCAGGTGATGCCACTGCTCTGTAGGGCCTCCCAGTGATGCACTAACAGGAGAAATGGCTCCTGCAGTGCATCACTGAGGTTACCTGAGTTCATTGTCTGACTTTATGGCAATGCTGCGTGGGAATTTTCTCACCCAGCATTGCCGTGAGAGAATGAACTGTAGTGACGTCATTCTCTCCCGGCGGCAGAGCGGTACACAGATGGATGGCGTCGGGGAATAGGTGAGTATGTGCTCAATGTTATGTGTTGTATGTCATTGTATGTCATGTGTATGTTATATGTTGTAAGTCATGTGTATGATATATGTTGTATGTCATGTATGTTTTGTTTTTGTTTTTTTTACATTCAGCACATAAGCCGGAAGATGGGACTACTACTGTTCCATCATTGGCTAATGTGTCAGTCACTGTCACTGTAGCAGGCATCGCCGGATGGGACTTGTAGTCCCATCCGACGATGCCTGCATACACAGATCATGCACACAGCACCGCACACCGATCCCACACACAGGCTCGCACACCGATCACGCACGCAACCCCGCACACCGATCCCGCACACAGGCCCGCACACTAATCACGCAGACACCGGCACACAATCACCGCCCACACACATAGCGCCGCACACTATACACGCCCACGCACCGCCCACATACTTCCCTCCTCCTGAACTGCAGCGGTTTCACCCCCAGAAAAACCGCAGATCTTTTTTAGATCTGCAGTTTTGCTGCGGAAGTGCCCGACTCAATGCAAGTCAATGGACGCCGAACAGCTGCAGTTCCGCACAAAGAATTGACATGCTGCGGAAAATAAAGCGCGGCGAAACCGTGTGTTTTTTTCCGCAGCATGTGCACAGCAGACATGCGGTTCCCATTGGATTACATTGCATGTGCACTGTGCTGCGGGTTGGATGCGTTTCCGCACATTGAAAAACGCAGCGGAACGCATCTAAAAATGCAACGTGTGCACAGTGCCTTAAACTGACATCCCAAGCAAAGAGAATTAATAGAGAGAAGCAGCCAAGAGGCCCATGGTCACTCTGGAGGTGTTGCGGAGATCCATAGGTCAGGTGGGAGCATACGTTCAGAGAACAACTATTAGCCATATATACCACAAATGTGACCTTTTTAGAAGAGTGGCAAGAAGAAAGCCATGTTTAATAGGAAGCCATAAGAATCCTAATTTACAGATTGCAAAAAGTCATGTAGAGGAGACAGCTAGCATGTGGAAGATGATGCTCTCGTTTGATAAGACTGAAGGAGAACTTTTTGAAGCTAAATGTAAACTGCTATGTGTGGCAGAAGAATAATATTGCACATCACTCTAAAAACAGCATCCCCACCCTCAGACATGGTGATGGCAGCATGATGCTGTAAGGATGCCTTTCGTCAGTAGGAACAAGCAAGCTGTTCAGAATTGATGATAATATAAATAAAGAGCAGTACTTGAGGAAACCTTGTTATAAACTGCAAAAACTTTGACACTGGGTCATGGGCTCACCGAGGACATTGACCCTAATCATACTGCAAGAGCTACAATTGAATGGTTTAGATCGAGACATATTCATTTGTGTGAATTACCAGGTTACTGTACAGACCTATATCCCATTGAGAAATCTGTGGCAAGATTTGAAAATTGCTATTCACAGATGCTCTCCATCAAATCTCACCGAGCAAGAGCTAGTGTGCAAAGAATGGACAAAAATTTCAGCCTCTGTATGTGCAAAGCTGGTAGCGACATACGCCAAAAGACTCATAGCAGTAATTGCAGAGAGATGATCCTACAAAGTATTGACTCAGGGGGTTGAATACAAATGCACATCATTATTTTCAGATTTATATATTTAAAACAATGAGAAAACCATGTATCGTTTCATTTACACTTCACAGATACTTGCAACTTTTTGTTGATGTAAGATATAAAATCCAAATAAAATACATGTAAGCTTGTGAGTGAAAACTAAAAAAAATATGGAAAAGTTCATGGGGTATGAATACTTTTTAAAGACACTGTACAAGTCAAAAATATAACTTACTTCTGCATATTTGGTATTCATGTGACCCAAATAAATGAAAAAAATAAATTTAGCGAATACTGAGCTAAAATCTTTTTTTATTTAAAAATTGTTACACATGAAATCAAAGAAAAATCCATTTCCGCCACATTTTTTGCCTTTTTGAAGATATCAAAGTGATGGAAAATACCTAGAATATACAGAATATCATGAAAAGAAAGCCCTCCTTCTGACAAATAACAATATTTTGTTATTTACCTATGACTTCTTAAAACATGTACTCTTTCTCCAACTGATCTTTTCTTAAATAAAAGAAAATAGCAAACAGATGCTGCTTTGCTACAATAATCTTGAGAGCACATTGCTTCTAACTTGAGGAATTACACAGATATACAATATGTATATATATATACACGCAATAAATGTTGTCTAATGGAGCACATCATATGATAGTTGCATTTTTCTTTCTTTTACTCTTGGGTATCTAACATGCTTGTCTATATCTCCCAAAGAGCCCAATTAATTTTGCAGGGCTTATTTAGCTAGAGATGGAACCATTTTATAGATATTACTATTCATGGGCGTACCCAGGATCAAAACTAGGGGGGGGGCAAGCCAATGTCGCATCTTATACAGGTTACATCATATACACTGTACATTATACTGCATATTAGGTATGGAGCGTTAGAACTGTTGTATATTGTATAATACAGCAGTGTATGCGACACTACGCTGTATATACCATATATTATACATGGCAGTCATGCTCATGTCAGGAGCGGTACCAGCAAGTCCGAGGATTGCAGTGCGATCCTCGCATGAGTTATACGGCCGTCTGTCTATGCCCTTGTTATAATAATAATACTGAAATATTAATCTATTATTAAAGTATTGAGGAGCTCACAAGTAAAAAAAAAGCCCCCTACCTCCCCTGTCCCCCACCCACACCCCAACAGCCCATCGTCTCACATGCACCCCTTAGTGTTCTGTCCCACTGACCCCACAATACCCCCATCCTCTCACATGCACCCCTCAGTGCTCTGTTGCCCCTCCCCACTTCAGCCCCCACAATACCCCATTCTCTCACAGTAAACCCCAGTGACCTAGCCCCACAATACCCCCATCCTCTTACATTCAACCCCAGTGACCTGTCCACCCTCCCTCAAAATACCCCATCCTCTCACATCAACCCCTGTGCGCCAGCCCCACAATATCCCATCCTCTCACATTCACCAACCAGTGCCCTGTATCCCCTCCCCCACAATATCCCATCCTCTCACATTCACTCTCTGTGCCCTGTTGCCCTCCCCCACTTCAGCCCCCACAATACCCTCATCCTCTCACATTAACCCCAACAGTGCCCTAGCCCCCACAATACCCCATACTCTTACATTCACCCCAGTGCCCTGTACCCCCCCACAATACCCCATCCTCTCACAGTAACCCCCCCAGTGCCCTAGCCCCCACAATACCCCCAACCTCTTACATTCACCCCAGTGCCCTGTACCCCTCCCCCACTGTACCCCCATCCTCTCACATTAACCCCAACAGTGCCCTAGCCCCCACAATACCCCATACTCATACATTCACCCCAGTGCCCTGTACCCCTCTCCCCCACAATACCCCCATCCTCTCACATTAACCCCCCCGTGCCCTAGCCCCCACATTACCCCCATCCTCTTACATTCACCCCAGTGCCCTGTACCTCTCTCCCCACAATACCCCCATCCTCTCACATTAACCCCCCCCAGTGCCCTAGCCCCCACAATACCCCCATCCTCTTACATTCACCCCAGTACCCTGTACCCCTCCCCCACAATACCCCCATCCTCTCACATTAACCCCCCAAGTGCCCTAGCCCCCACAATACCCCCATCCTCTTACATTCACCCCGGTGCCCTGTACCCCTTCCCCACTGTACCCCCATCCTCTCACATTCCCCCACAGTGACCATGACCTGCCTGAGCAGAATGAATTTAATAAATTCCATCCCCTCTTACCATGAAGCTTGCAGGCAGTGGCTGAGGCAGGAGCAGGAAGTGTCCAGTGTATGCACACAGAGGGCACTAGGACCCAGTGTGGCTGAGACAACCAGAGCCTGGTCAGAAAGTGAAACTACAGCTGCTGCCACCAGGAAGAAGCTCCTCTGGTGAGACAGCAGCTCCGTGCACACTGTGAGCACACAGACAGGCACTGCAACCTGTGGCAGAGGGAGCCGGCATTGTGCTGCTCTCTCCGCTCTCTTTCATTGTGTGCCCCTGCTTCTAGGGGGGGGCACTTGCCCCCCCCTGCCCCACAGTGGGTATGCCCATGTTACTATTCCATTCTATGATTATGTAAACAAATTAGAATGTGTTGTAACTCCTCTGCAGCGCTCTATAAAATCTTGTTTATTGACATCATGACATTTTTCATTCACATAATTGTCCGTTACAGGTCTTTGTGTCCTTATTAGAAACTTTTTAAAGCCTCATTTTATGTGTTTCTGATCCATTTGTTATTTATTTTATTTAAAAAAAAGATTTTTTTCTCAGTCTCCCAATTCAATGATCATTTTAAAATGAGATCCATTGCACAGATCAATACCAAATGCTTTCGGTGATCAGTTTAACCCCTTTTTGACATTGGATGTAATCAGGGTCGGACTGGCCCACCGGAGAACCGGAGGATTCTCCAGTGGGCCCTGGCATCTGGTGGGCCCTGGCACCTGCTGGCATACAGGAGCCAGTTGCCTAGGGCCCCCCAGCCGGTGGCATGTCGCTAATAGAGGCACACCATGCAGCTGCCATGGGGGCCCCGTGCTTGCGGAGCAGCAGCGGGTGACAGTAGGCAGGAGCCCCTGTCCCCGCTGCTAAAGAGAAATGAATATTCACTGCTTCCCATGCCCACATGGGCATGGGAAGCAGTGAATATCATTTCACTTTAGCGGCTAAGATTGCCCACTATCAGGGCCGGTGAACCAGGGCCCCGCGCTCCCCCAGGTGCCCCCCGCTCCCACAGGGGCCCCCAGCTCAAGCAGCCGCTATGTGGCAGTAAGTCAAGGCCGGCGCCGCCCTCAATTGCTCTCTCTCCCATCAGTCCCCTCTGCTTCTCACTCACAGCCAGTGCACGATGATGTCACTTCATCGCGCACCCGCTGTATGTGTGTCTAGCAGACGGCATCGCCTGACACTGAAGCACAGCCACCGCCGGAATCAGCGTGGGATCGAGGAGGAGAGGTGAGTATTGTGTTTTTTTTAAATCTCTATATCTATCTATCTATCTAACTATCTATCTATCTATCTCTATATCTATCTATCTATTATCTATCCCATATCTATTATCTATCTATTATCTGTCTATCTATCTATATCTATAGCATTATACCCTATGAGGGGGGGGAAGCATTGTAATCTATGAGGGGGGCAGCATTATCCCCTATGAGGGGGGCAGCATTATACCCTATGGGGGGGCAGCATTATCCCCTATGAGGGGGGCAGCATTATCCCCTATGAGGGGGGCAGCATTATCCCCTATGAGGGGGGCAGCATTATAATCTATGAGGGGGCAGCATTATCCCCTATGAGGGGGCAGCATTATACCCTATGAGGGGGGCAGCATTATCCCCTATGAGGGGGGCAGCATTATCCCCTATGAGTTATCCTATAGGGGGCAGCATTATCCTCTAGGAGGGGGTGCATTATACCCTATGAGGGGGCAGCACTATCCCCTATGAGGGGGGCAGCATTATCCCCTATGAGGGGGCAACATTATACCCTATGGGGGGAGCTTTATCCCCTATGAAGTGTTACATTATCCCCTATGAGGGAGGCAGCATTATCCCCTATCAGGGAGGCTGCATTATCCTCTAGGAGGGGGTGCATTATACCCTATGAGGGGGACAGCACTATCCCCTATGAGGGGGGCAGCATTATCCCCTATGAGGGGGCAGCATTATCCCCTATGAGGGGGCAGCATTATCCCCTATGAGGGGGGCAACATTATCCCCTATGAGGGGGGCAGCATTATCCCCTATGAGGGGGGCAGCATTATACCCTAGGAGGGGGGCAGCATTATCCCCTATGAGGGGGCAGCATTATACCCTAGGAGGGGGTACATTATACCCTATGAGTGGGCAGCATTATCCCCTAAGAGGGGGGCAGCATTATACCCTAGGAGGGGGGCAGCATTATAATCTATGAGGGGGGCAGCATTATCCCCTATGAGGGGGGCAGCATTATCCCCTATGAGGGGGCAACATTATACCCTATGGGGGGAGCATTATCCCCTATGAAGTGGTACATTATCCCCTATGAGGGAGGCAGCATTATCCCCTATCAGGGAGGCTGCATTATCCTCTAGGAGGGGGTGCATTATACCCTATGAGGGGGACAGCACTATCCCCTATGAGGGGGGCAGCATTATCCCCTATGAGGGGGCAGCATTATCCCCTATGAGGGGGCAGCATTATCCCCTATGAAGGGGGCAACATTATCCCCTATGAGGGGGGGCAGCATTATCCCCTATGAGGGGGGCAGCATTATACCCTAGGAGGGGGGCAGCATTATCCCCTATGAGGGGGACAGCATTATACCCTAGGAGGGGGTACATTATACCCTATGAGTGGGCAGCATTATCCCCTATGAGGGGGGCAGCATTATACCCTAGGAGGGGGTACATTATACCCTATGAGTGGGCAGCATTATCCCCTAAGAGGGGGGCAGCATTATACCCTAGGAGGGGGGCAGCATTATAATCTATGAGGGGGGCAGCATTATCCCCTATGAGGGGGGCAGCATTATACCCTAGGAGGGGGTGCATTATACCCTATGAGTGGGCAGCGTTAAAACCTATGAGGGGGTGCATTATGCCCTATGAGGGGGGCAACATTATCACCTATGAGGGGGGCAGCATTATACCCTATGAAGGGGCAGCGTTATACCCTATGAGGGGGTGCATTATACACTATGAGGGGGCAGCATTATAATCTATGAGGGGGGCAGCATTATCCCTATGAGGGGGCAGCGTTATACCCTATGAGGGGGCAGCATTATACCCTATGAGTGGGCAGGGTTACACCCTATGAGGGGGGGCAGCATTATCCCCTATGAGGGGGGGCAGCATTATCCCCTATGAGGGGGGCAGCATTATATTCTATGGGGGGGCTGCTTTATAATCTATGAGTGAGGCTACCCCAACTACTGCTACATAATTAAGACGTGTACTACCTTATATTATACCCGGATATTAGCGTGTTTTACCGCACAATTGGTGATCTTATATTTATTTCTATGTAGCTACATAGTGGGCCCCAAGAATGGTTTTCTCTGGTGGGCCCAAGGTGTTCCAGTCCGACGCTGGATGTAATGATCCATCCTTGTGCCCCAAGCGTATTCAACCAGGAACAGATCATTACGTCTTTGTAATTGCCCGCGCACACAGCTGACACCCGGCACAAAGCGCCAGGGGCCCTCACAGACCACTCCCAGTACTTTAACCCCTGAAATGCAGTGATCGAACACGATCACATCATTCCGAGAGCTGAAAGCCCGTCTCCCTTTGGATCGGAAACCCAGCAGTTTGTCTAAATTGTTGCCATGGTGACCGGATGTCGTCATGACAACATACAGGTCTGTATGTCTGAACTAATCTCCCAATATCTCCCAAGACCTCCTACTATCCTCCACACTTATTCGCTCCTCACACAACCGCCTCCAAGATTTCTCCCGAATATCCCCCATCCTCTGGAATTCCATGCCTCAACATGTACGATTATCCACCACCCTTGGATCCTTCAGACGGAACCTGAAAACCCATCTCTTCAGGAAAGCCTACTGCCTGCAATAACCATTCCGCCTCGCCACCACCACCCGAGCTTCCGCTTCGCCGCCACCACCACCAGAGCTGCTGCACCCCCGACCTTCTGTTTCTTCTCCATTATCCCATAGAATGTAAGTCCGCAAGGACAGGGTCCTCTCCCCTCTGTACCAGTCTGTCATTGTAAATTTGTTTACTGTAAACGATATCTATAACTTTGTATGTAACCCCTTCTCATGTACAGCACCATGGAATTAATGGCGCTATATAAATAAATAATAATAATAATAAAATACAGGTCACCAGATCTAGGAAAATTGCTGATCATGCGCACTGCATGATCAGCAATTCTCCCTGTCAATTCGGAGCTGACAGTTTCTATAGCATGGGGATGCTCCTTCATCTCCATGCTACAGAAGTGATCAGCCTGCAAAAAATGATAGTCCCATAACGGGACAAAAAACAGTTAGAAAGAAGTGAAATTTTTTGTTTAAATAATTGTAAAAGTATTTTTTTAAATCAAAAATGATAAAAAAATAAAAATATATTCTTTCTCTAAATAAATATTAAAAAAAAAATAAACAATAAAAGTACACATACTGTATTTGGTATCGCTGCATCCGCAATGACCCGACTTATAAAACTCTCCCACTAGCTAACTCCTTTAGTGAACACCAAAAAAAAAATAGAAAACAAGGCAAACTACAATGCTTTATCATCAAACCACCAAACAAAAAGTGGAATAACACGCAATCAAAAAGACGGATATAAATAAACATGGTACCACTGAAAATGTCATCTTGTCCCTCAAAAAACAAGCCACCATACAGCTCCATCAGCATAAAAATTAAAAAGTTATAGCTCTCAGAATAAAGCGGTGAAAATTTTTTTTATTTTTCTATAAAATAGTTTTTATTGTATAACAGTGCGAAAACATAAGAAAACAATTTAAATTTGGTATCGCTGTCATTGTACTGACCCGAAGAATAAAATTGCCTTATCAATTTTACTACACACGGAATGGTATAAACGCCCCCCAAAAGAAATTCATGAATTGCTGGTTTTTGTTTATTCTGCCACCAAAAAATCAGAATAGAAAGCAATCAAAAAATATCATGTGCCTGAAAATGGTACCAATAAAAACGTCAACTCGTCCCGCAAAAAGCAAGACCTCACATGAAAAATTATAACTCTCAAAATATGGTGATGCAAAAACTGTTTTTTTGCAATACAAAGCGTCTTTTAGTGTGTGACAGCAGCCAAACATAAAAACCTGCTAAAAGGCCTCTTTCACACATCCTGATATTTCTGGTACCAGAAAAAAATGGTACCTAAGATGTCAGTGTCCGTGTGTGTACTGTAATACTTGTGTGTGCCACATCAGTACCACACAGACAAGCACCAGGGAAGAAGCGTTACAGTAAGCGCAGTTCCCTGGTGCCGGGTGCTGAACACTGCTCTCATCATTCTCCCCTGCTCTGCTGTCGATTTGTGCAAGCAGGGGAGAATGAAGAGCGTTATATTTAAGTGATAAAAGAGACAGTCCAATCAGCTAACAGCTGCTATTACTCCCATCAGTCTCCCGCTGCTGCTGCTAATAACAGTGACAGCAGGAGCAGCTGATGGGGTATTCATCAGCCACTGCCTGCGCTATAAATAAATGAATGAAAAAAATGGCATAGGTTCTCCTGTATTTTCTATAACCAGCCTGGCAAACTGTGTTCAGCATCTGGCACCTGGGAACAGCACTTACTGTAACGCTTCTTCCCGGTGCAGATGCGTGTCACGTGGATGACATCCATGTGTCTTATCCATATGCAGGACATTTTGCGGCCCGTGCTGACATTAAAAACAGTGCACATGTGCACAGACCCATTCAGTTTGTGTGAAAACTGTCACCACATGAACTGGAGACACGGGTGTGTGAAAGAGGCCAAAGTATGGTATTTCTGTAATCGCACCAACACGAAGAATAAAGTCTCCAAATCACTTATACCGCATGAGGAACAGCGTAAAAAATAAATGAAACCAATTTTTCACATACTGTTGATTTTTTCATTCTGCCTCCCAAAAATTGCAGTAAGGCTCGATGTACATTTATTCTGCTTGCACCAAGGTTTCAATGTAAATCTCTGAAATACGTGATTCAGACTGAACCCCCGGCAGAAGATTCGCTATAGTGAGGAAGATGGAGGTACTGTGTTTGAAAACTGACCTGTGATCCGTCAGTGTCCATCTTTTTAGGATTGCATAAAAGTGCCGTCAGCCATAGTTTTGTGCACTTTTGAAAAGAAAGATACCGCTGAACAGAGGTTAGACAGAGTTCAGAGTAACTCTGCTGCCTCACTATAGTGAATGGATCAAGCGGGGGTTTCATCTGAATCACATTACTCGGAGATTTAGATGGAAACCTCAAAGTAAGTGCTCAGCGTAGAGCCCTGGATAAATGTGATCCCAAATATTATGTAAAATGTTCCCATAAAAACTTCAACTCAATCCACAAAAAAAGCAAGTCCTCACTCAGGTCCACCATCTGTTAAAGGAAATATAGGAGACTTCCATGTTACTGGTAGCACAAAGTTTCTGTGAAAGCAAAATGGCTCCTCACCCGCCAAAAGAAATTCAGCAAATTCTTTGCTCCCAAATCCAAATGCCCCCCCTCCCTTCTGAGCCGCACAGTGTACCCAAACCACATATTGCATACACGTTTGGCATTTCTGAAGCGATGAGAGCCCTCCTATCTTACAGGTGCATGCCTGCAGATGCACGGGTTGGGCATAACATATTGGTGACTGGTCACTAGAGTGTACTGCTCACTACAACGGCAGTTTGCAATTTTCACTTAGCAACATTCATTGCTGCTTGTTTTTGAAAAATACCCTGGAGTCAAAATCGTTACTACACCTGTAGATAAATTCTCCAAGGGGTATTATTTCCCAAATGAGGTCATTTGAGGGGGATTCTGCTCTTCTAGCAATTAGGGCCTCTGTATATGGAGTTCCCCAAACTGTTCTAGGAAAATCTGCACTCCAGGAGGCAAATAGTGCTCCTTTCCTCTAAAGTTTCTCCACATGGCTAAGTAGTACTATACAGCCACATATGGGGTATTGCCATGTTCAGTAGAAATTGTTGGATACATTTTGATGCCATTTTTTCCCACTTCTTGTGAGAAAATTTAAAATCTTTGGCTAAAACAAACTTTTGGTCGTAAAAATGTAGTTATTTTGTCTTCACGACCCAACGGTATCAAATTCTGTGACACACACATGTTGTCAATATGATCAATGCACACATAGATGAATTCATTGAGAGTTATAGTTTATAAAATGGGGTCACTTATGGGGATTCTGTTGTTCTGACACCTCATGGGCTCTCCCAGTCGTCATGGCACCTGCAAACCATAACAGTAAAATCTGGCGCTCCTTTCAATCTGAGCTTTGCACTGTGCCTGAAAAATATTTCCCAATTACATGAACGGTATTGGGGCGCTCAGTAAAAAATGCTCCTCAGTTTTTGTAAAAAAATTCTTATTAGCCCTTAAAAAATTAAAAACTTGGGGCTAAAACAACATTTTAGTGGTAAAAATATAATTTACTCTTTCTTCACCATTCAGTGCTTTAAAATTCTGTGAGTCACACGTGGTGTCAATATGATCACAGCACCACTAGATTAATTCATTGGGGAATGTAGTTTTTAAGATGAGTTCACATATAGTAACATAGTTGGCAAGGCCAAAAAAAGACATTTGTCCATTCAGTTCAGCCTATATTCCGTCAGAATAAATCCACAGATCTACGTCCTTTTAAAGAAACTAATAACTGTAAGATGCAATATTGTTATGCTCCAGGAAGACATCCAGGCCTCTCTTAAACCCCTCGACTGAGTTCGCCTTCACAATCTACTCAGGCAAGTAATTCAAGGAAGGAAGGATTGTCACCTCAATATACTCTGGCTAGTGTACCGGCCAACAAGGAATCCAGCTTTGCCACTGCAGATGGTAAAAACACAGGGGATGTGACAAACACAGGACAGATAAAGATAAAGGAACAAATACTCAGCTCCAGGCTTTGCTGCCAAGCTCCAAAGCAATAGAGAATACAGCATCAAAATCCAAACTCATACCGCAGCTTTGGCTACAATTCCAACATAAGAGAGCTCCTCATTCCAAGCTGGTCTGCATAGAATAACTACAGTAATATTACTGATGATCAGTTGATGGGTCATGTGACTATTTAAAGGATGGTAGAAGTGGTTACCAACCACTATCAGCTAACCAGCCTAAAAGCAGTTGCCAGCAAAAGACTGACATTAACTCTTGCTGGACCAATAGGAAAAAATGTTTACATTGCAGCAGAACCAGAGCTTCTTCAAATCTAATAATGAATCGTGATAATGACCCCCTTTCAACGAGTGGCCTCTGGACCCTTAACAATGGACTTCACAGTAAATGATATATGGCAAGGACACATCAGCCCCTTGTATACACCTACGTAGTCCCCGGATCCTTTAGGTCACAGCAAATGTTGTTCGATGGTGATGGCAATAGTGTAGGTTCCAGAGGCGCAAGAAATCTCCACAGCGATGACCTGTGGAACACGTTATTTGCATGCATCAGTGGGGGTAACGCCAACTGGAAGGTCCCAGAGCTGAGAACGGCTGTCAGCCTATACGGAGCAATCACACTAGAACTCCAATTCCCAGATGATTACTTCCATCTGATGTTTTTAGTGGACACCCACACGTACTCATTCACACACATGTCCGGTTCTGAACGTTTATTACCATGTGTACATAAACCACAAGATGGTACTCCTTTTGAGGGACAGACAACAGAGGCATCCCCCCTGTCAACAAACTCATACCCTCAGGATACTTAGAGGGAACACGATCCTCCCCCGACCACTCATCCCAGGAGGACACCAAGACTCAAACCTTACCTGAGGTGTGGGTAGTCTTGTCTCTATTCCCTGGCAGCACCTTAGCTGCCCCACAAAAGAAGAAGAGGCAGATTTAAGAATGACAGCAGAGATTGTAGCTCCCAGGCAACAGTTTTTACGAAACTTGCCCACAATGATTGCTTCTCTGGACTGCCAATCAATGACTGGATTGTGTTTTTTCAGCCATGGAAGGCCTAAGACAATGGAGTAGGCCTGCCCTTCAAGACGTAGCATGACAGGAACTCTTCATGAAAAGACCCTATGCACAAGGTCACTTTTTGTACAACTTGGCTCAAACTCTTCTGGCTGAGAGGAACTGAATCAATTGCATGAATAGAATTGGATCTCACCAGTGACCTGCTGATCAGACCATGGATCTGAGCAAAGCAAGAATCCACCAAACTGACTCCAGCTCCAATAGTCTCAGTTTTCCCACCAACCACTATTTCAACTGAAATGGTAAACTGAGATGAAAAAGTGGAGGAAATGTACACACCTTGGTCATCTCCCTCCAAATGACCAGGGGATTGCAGCTTTTGTGATGGAGTATCAATTTTGGTGCGAGATGGACAGACTTTAATATAATGATCAGTAAGAGCACAATAAAAACATGCCTCTGTCCCAAGGTGAACTGCAGGAAACCTAGTTTGAGAGGAGACTCCACCCAACTGCATGTGTTTGTCCATCCGCACCTGTGTGTCCACCTCCTTATGAAGAACAACAGGGGGCAGAGTCAGTATATGTCTCTCCTTGAGGCATCTTTCTACCCTAATAGCAAGGGCCATGGCAGCTTCCAATGATATAGGAGTAGCTTATTGCATTAGAGAATCCTGAAGCCTCGCTGACAAACCCTGAAAAAATGACTCCAAAGGGCAGGATCATTCCACTATGTGTCAGTGGCCCATCTCCAGAACTCTGAGAAGTACTCCCCCCTGCTTCATTTTACAGAGTTTAGACTCAGCCAAGGAGACGCCATAAGGATCGCCATACACCAGCACCAAATCAGCATTAAAGTCTTCCAGTGACAGCAAAGATGGCGAGTCAGTCAACAGGGAGAAGGCCCGGGACTGGGGATCACCCTTAAGAAGGAAGACTACAATCCCCACTCATTGTTCCTCACTCACTGAGGAACGAGGACAGAGCCTGAAATACAATTTACAGGTTTCCTTAAACACCATAAAAGTACCTCTCCATCCATAGAACCTGTCGAGGAGAGAAATTTTATGTTTTGGTTGAGCCTGGGCAGACAAAAATCCCAGACACAAACTGAAGCTGCTACACCACCTGAAACCGCAACTCCGTAAACTCATCCATGAGTGTATAGATCAGGTGTGCAAAAGCATCCATTTGAGCCATATGGTCACCAGAAAATGGTACAGTCGGTTATAATGTCACACTCGGACTTCGGTAAGTACGGCGGATGACTCAGCATACAACTACGATGGGATGGAGAAGAGAGAGGAAGGCCATAACAGTAGGGAGCGAGTGATGGGACACCTCCTGACTAGAGTTGAGCGATACTTTCCGATATCCAAAAGTATCGGATCGGAATGGTATCGCCGATATACAAGAAATATCGGCGATACCCGATACCGATACCGGAAATCCAATGTAAGTCTATGGGAAAAAAATATCGAAATTAAAAAAAGCCCATTCTTGCCTTGTTGGTTAATTGTACATGAAGGAAAACAACAAAGAGTAATGTAGAATGTATTAGGGGAGGTTGAGGAGACATTAAAGGCATAGATATTTAACCCAATCAAATGGAATAGCATTAATATTTTTTTTTGTAAAGATGTTCGCATTGACTAACAAATTGACAATGTTGTTAACCTTTTTTCTATTTTGGCAAATATGAATGTTTCACAACTTCCATGCTCTTCAGCTTTTTAACTTTTGCCACACTTTCTCCTTCATAATCTTCAGCAACATCATCTTTTTCATCAAATTATTCTTCATCTTCACCTTCTTTATCTTCTTCTTAAACTTATTGCTATTCATCTTTTTGTTAACATTACTCATATTGTTCTTATTAAACTATTATTCTTCTTCATATTCTACTTCATCTTCATCATATTCTTATTTGTGACAGAGATTCCTGTACTTGTAATCTGTAAAAGTATGAATTTTTCATCCTTGCGTTCTTGCTGTCACAAAAGATTTAAATTACAACAGTATTTGTCCGTGTTCAGTTTAGCCTGCAGCAGCAGGCATTTTCCAGGGGCACCACGAGGAGGAACGGACTCACCCCCATACACTGCTTAGTCTTCTTCTGCTTATAATTTAGAGCATATATTTTGCTCTTCATTTTGGTCTTATACTTCATGTTCTTATGCTTTTTCATCTTCTGCTTATTGTTCTTCTGTCTCTTGTTCTGTATCTTGTAGTTTGTCTTAACCTTCTTTGTCCTGTTGGTGATCTTCTTCTGGGTAATCTTTTATTTCTTCTTTGTGATGGTGTTCAGGCTGGTTGGCTTCATGCTCGTCGTCCTTGTGGTCGTCATCTTCTTCGGGGTGGTCATCAGGGTCGTCGTCTTCATTGTTGGAGATCCATAGTGATTACCCAACAAAACATTTAAAAAATATTCAATTTGTAAATGTAGCTGAAGGTACAAGAAGGCTGACTAACTTCCGAGAACCAGCTGACGTTACTGGAACCCGGACGGGTATCAGATGGTACAAGAGACAATGGAAGTAACGAGGACCAGCTGACTGTGCTGGAACCCGGAGGGGCAGCAGAAGGAAAAGAGCCAATGGCACAACCGAGGACCAGCTGACGTTACTGGGACACGGTTACTAAGCAGGAGGTACCTGTGCTCCAAAGCACTACCAAGGACCAGCAGACGTTGCTGGAACTCGGATACCGAGATGGAGGCACCTAGGCCAAAGGCACTGCGGAGAACCAGTTGACGGTACTGGAAACCGGACGGGTAGCAGAAGGCACCCATGAAAATGTAAGTTGACAGTCCGCAAGCCGTCCGCAGTTACCGAATCACACAGTCCTACAGTGGGTGCTTGTCCAATTGTCACAACGGAAACAGCCTTTATTTACATACCCCACAGCACACATAGGAATGACCTAAACTGCAGGCACAATATAGTCGGCTAACCAGAATGCAACACGACAGGACAACTTATTGGAGGCTAATTGACGTTGACACTGCCAGGAAACAGCTGTCGTGCTGTAACCAGGCTGGGCAGGAGTCAGTACCCGTGCCAAGTACTTCCGAGCAACAACTGGCGGTGTTGGAGCCCACGGATGAGAAGAGAACAGGGTGGAGGCAGCAGGACTTTTTGCCGTACACACAGCAGGGGAACAGCTGACATTACTGAACCCCAGTAACACAGGAGCAAGTGTTGACTGTGCTAACAGCACTTCCAGGCAATACATTGGTTGCAAACACTATAGAAGTACACAAAGGGGCCTTTCACACCTAGTGAACAGTTGTGTGCAGTGTTCACTGCAGTCTCTGCGGAATAACCACACTTAGGCCTTATAACTTTTCAGACTTTCTTTATCAATCTACCAAGATGAAGAAGGCAGGGAGTAAGGCACGTGGTCGTGGCCGTGGAGTTTCAGCAGGGAGAGGACGTGTGGATTCTGTGGCTGCTGCCGCCCCCAGTGACACAGCATCCACCAGTTTTCCCCGAGAGCGTTCCTTTATGCGCACTTTTGTAGGAGGTCGGCGTACCCCCCTGCTGCGGGAAGAACAAATTGAAGCCGTTGTTGGTTGGATGGCAGCCAATGCATCGACTTCAATTGCTTCCACCTCCTCTCAGGACCACAGCACTGTTGAGCAACCATCTGTCTCTTCACCGCCTGCCAAATTGCCCAGGCAGTCAGAGAGTTCTGTACAGGAGCCAGCTGAGTGTCAGCTTCTGTTCTCAGAATCTGTTGGCTTGCAAACAGGGGCCCAGCCAAGCAGCATTCTGGAATGTGAAGAAGAGGGAGTATGCAGTGATGCACAACAGCTGTGTCTCTCTGAATCTGAAGAGGCGGGTGAGCCAGTGCCGATGGTCAGCACACCGCAGAACGCATCTGATGATGATGAGACTCAGGTGCCAGTTTCTGTTGAGCATGGTGCTGGCCAGACCACCCAACAGCAGCAGGTGTTGGAAGAGGGTAGTGGAGATGATGAGGTCCAAGACCCAACATGGCGTGAGGAACAGGAAGGTGGTGGGAGCAGCTCAGAGGAATAATAATAATAATAATAATAATATTTATTTATATAGCGCCATCATATTCCGCAGCGCTTTACAGTTTAGCAGTTTCAGAACACAAGTCATAAGTAACAACGTTAACAATACAATAATTAAAGCAAAATAAGTCGCCCCTGCTCGTGACAGCTTACAATCTACAATGAGGTGCGGGAGATACAAAGTATAGGTGTTTATATACAATGGTGCATTTACAATGATGGTCCAGCCATCTTAAGGGAGTGAGGGATGGATGGAGATAGTGAATGGGCTAGACACACACACACACACACTTACACAGAATACATAGAATGACTTTGATTAGTGAATGTGATAGGCCGCGCTGAACAAATGTGTTTTGAGGGAGCGCCTGAAACCATGCAAATTGTGGATAGTCCTAATTTCTTGGGGTAGAGCATTCCAGAGGATTGGCGCAGCACGGCAGAAGTCTTGGAGTCGGGAGTGGGAGTTACGGATTAGTGCAGAGGTTAGTCGAAAGTCGTTTGCAGAGCGCAGCAGTCGGTTAGGCCGATAGATAGAAATGAGGGAGGAGATGTAGGGGGGTGCTGCACTGTGGATAGCTTTGTGGCTGAGAACCAGTACTTTGAATTGGATACTATAATGAATGGGCAGCCAGTGTAAGGACTGGCGAAGAGCGGACGCGTCCGAGTACCGATTAGCTAGATGGATTACCCTGGCTGCTGCATTAAGGATGGACTGGAGAGGGGATAGTAGAGTAATGGGGAGGCCAAGTAATAGAGCGTTGCAGTAGTCCAGGCGTGAGTGGATCAATGCTACAGTGAGGGTTTTTGTTGTTTCCATGGTGCGAAAAGGGCGGATTCTAGAGATGTTCTTTAGGTGTAGGCGGCAAGAGTGGGCAAGAGATTGTATATGGGAGGTGAAGGAGAGATTGGTGTCAAACATAACACCCAGACAGCGAGCCTGCTGCCGGGGTGTTATTATGGTGCCGCCCACGGAGAGGGATATGTCAAATTTAGGGAGTTTAGTAGACGGCGGGAGCAGAAGAAGTTCAGTTTTTGAGAGGTTGAGTTTCAGATAGAGAGCGGACATGATGTTGGAGACTGCGGACAGACAGTCGGTGGCGTTCTGTAGTACAGCGGGGGTGAGGTCGGGGGATGACGTGTATAGTTGTGTGTCATCAGCATAAAGATGGTACTGAAAGCCAAATCTGCTGATGGTCTGTCCAATTGGGGCTGTGTAGAGAGAGAAGAGAAGGGGGCCAAGGACTGAGCCCTGGGGTACACCGACAGTGAGAGGAAGAGAAGATGACGTGGAGCCAGAGAACAAAACACTGAAGGAGCGGTCAGAAAGATAGGAGGAGAACCAGGAGCGAACAGTGTCCTTAATACCTAGTGAGTGGAGCCTAGACAGTAGGAGACGGTGGTCAACCGTGTCGAAAGCTGCAGAAAGGTCGAGAAGAATGAGCAAAGAGTGGTCACCGTTACGTTTTGCTGTAAGAAGGTCATTGCTCACTTAGATGACGGCAGTTTTTGGCGAATGTAGGGGCGTAAGCTGGACTGTGAAGGGTCTAGGAGGGAGTGATTGGAGAGGTAACGGGTGAGGCGGGAGAAGACTAGGCGCTCCAAAAGTTTAGAGATGAAGGGGAGATTGGAGACCGGTCTGTATTTGTTTGTGCAGGAAGGGTCGAGAGCGGGTTTATTTTGTAGTGGAGTAATGATGGAGTGTTTGAAGGCAGATGGGAAAATGCCAGAGGAGAGTGAGAGATTAAAGATTTTATTTAGGTGAGTTGTGACAACTGGAGAGAGAGACTGGCGGAGATGTGAGGGAATGGGGTCGGTAGTGCATGTAGTCGGACGAGAGGAAGAGAGGAGTCTGGACTCTGGAGACTTCTTCTTCTGTGATGGGATCAAATGTGGAAAGTTAGCCAGGGGAACAGCAGGGTGGGATGGGAGTCACAGCCCTTGGTGGTTGAGAGCAGATTTCCTGACGGATAGTATATATTTTTTATATAAAATGTGAGGCCAGGTCGTCAGCACAAATGTCTGTGATAGGGGCTTGTGGTTTTGGCCTGAGGAGGGAGTGAAAAGTGCCAAACATTTTCTTGGGGTTGTTGGCTAGTGAGGAGATCAGGGTGGTGAAATAGGTTTGTTTGGCGAGGTGAAGGGCAGCATTATAAGTTCTTAACATGAATTTAAAGTGGATGAAGTCTTGTGGTGTGCGGGTTTTTCTCCAAAGGCGTTCAGCACTCTTAGAGCATCGCTGAAGAAGTTGAGTTTGCAATGTGATCCAGGGCTGTTTTACTGTGTGTTTGGAAGTTCTGAGGGTGAGCGGCGCTACTTGGTCAAGGGTGCTTCTAAGAGTGTCATTGTAGTGATGAACAGCCAGATCAGGACAGGAAAAAGAGGAGACTGGGGACAGTGATGAGTGTAGGGAATCTGAAAGTGTCTGAGGGTTAATGGCTTGTAGATTTCTGAATGTGTGGTAGGTAGGAGTGCGCTGGGGTGGTGGAGGATTTGTGAGCGTGAAGGAGAGAATGTTGTGGTCAGACAGTGGAAGCGGTGAGTTATTTAGATGGTAGATTGAACAGAGGCGGACAAAGACCAGGTCAAGGGTGTTACCATCCTTGTGTGTCTCAGAGGTTGAAAGCTGTGAGAGGCCTAGAGAAGTGGTTAGTGATAGAAGGAAGATAGAGGAAGACATTGCCCCAACGGTACAAACAGGAGGGAGAGTTAGGCTGCAGACTCGGTTGCCTGTAGCCTCCATTTTGCCACCTGTTCGGAGCAGTTGTCTTCCAAAAGTCAAAACGTGCGCTCCCACGACTTGCACTGCGTGGTCCTTTTTTGACACACTTGCAGATGATATTTGCTATGTCAAATGCAAACTGTGTAATCAAAAAGTAAAAAGAGGTAAAAGTGTCAGTAACCTCAATACCACTAATATGTGGAAACATGTGCGGACAAAGCACGTAGTTGAGTTACAAAGACACACTGGAGATGTAGGCCAACCTACAGCAGCACCTACATCTTCAGGTTGTGTTGAAGCCTCTTAATCGAGCTCACACACAGCTGGTTCTGCTTCCTCACAGGATCGGCATGGAAGAACCTCGTTCACTGTTGTCCAGAGACAAAGTGTTATTCCACACACAGCAGCAAGTTCCCTGTCATCCTCACAATTCCAGGCCACAAAACAGCCATCGGTAGCACAGGCATGGGATAAAAGACGGCCATACTCGGCAAACCATCCAATGACCGAAATCTGGTGGCAGCTCTGGGCCTTGGCAACCTCACTCACATACCATGTCTGTCACATGTGCTCAACTTGGTCGTGCAGAGTTTTTTGAGGGACTATCCGGATCTTGATGCACTGCTGCACAAGGTCCGCCTAGAGTGCGCTCACTTGCGACGTTCCAGCATGGCCAGATTGCTGATTGCAGCTCTGCAACGCAGATTTCGCCTTCCTGAACATCGCATCATATGTCACGTACCCACCAGGTGGAATTTGACGTTACATATGTTGGAGCGGTTGTGTGAGCAGCAGCCAACAGTAATGGAGTATCAGCTGCATGAGGCGCAATCAACTCGCAATTTGCGCCGTTCACACTTCACCACTACTGACTGGGCCTCTATAATAATAATAATAATAATCTTTATTTATATAGCGCCAACATATTCCGCAGCGCTTTACAGTTTAACAGTTTCAGAACACAAGTCATAAGTAACAACGTTAACAATACAATAATTAAAGCAATATAAGCCGCCCCTGCTCGTGACAGCTTACAATCTACAATGAGGTGGGGGAGTTACAAAGTACGGGTGTTTATATACAATGGTGTATTTACAATGATGGTCCAGCCATTTTGAGGGAGTGATGGATGGATGGAGATAGTGAATGGGCTACACACACAGACTTACACATAGAATGACTTTGATTAGTGAATGTGATAGGCCGCTCTGAACAAATGTCTTTTGAGGGAGCGCCTGAAACCATGCTAATTGCGGATAGTCCTAATTTCTTGGGGTAGAGCATTCCAGAGGATTGGCGCAGCACGGGATAAGTCTTGTATTCGGGAGTGGGAGGTACGGATTAGTGCAGAGGTTAGTCGAAGGTCGTTTGCAGAGCGCAGCAGTCGGTTAGGCCGATAGATAGAAATGAGGGAGGAGATGTAGGGGGGTGCTGCACTGTGGAGAGCTTTGTGGGTGACAACCAGTACTTTGAATTGGATACTATAATGAATGGCAGCCAGTGTAAGGACTGGCGAAGGACTCTATGAAGGACATCTGCCACGTTTTGCGTGCGTTTGATGAGTCAACGCGGATGGCGAGTGCAGATGATGCACTAGTCAGCCTGACTGTCCCCCTTATCTGCCTGCTTCAAAAAAACAATGCAAGCACTAAGGGATGAGGTTTTGGAAGAGGTGGAGGATGAGGAGTCACAAGTTCCATCACCTTCTGGACAGTCAGCGCAACGTGGTTCCTCACAAAGGGCTGGGCAGGGCTCACATTGTGAGGAGGATGAGGAGGAGTCAATGGAGGAGGAAGACATCGCTCCAGAGGGAGGTACACAACGCTCTAGTCAGTATGTAAAGCGAGGGTGGGGTGATGCAGAGCAGGCAGAGATGACGCCTCTTGCAGGGGACAGCGTTTCTTGGCCAGTTGGGAGTCTGCAGCACATGGTTGATTTCATGCTGCAGTGCCTGAGAAACGACCGCCGCATCGCCCACATTCTCACCACGTCTGATTATTGGGTGTCCACCCTCCTAGACCCTCGCTACCGGGACAACTTACAAAGCCTCATCACACCGTTTAACCGGAGCGTAAAATGCGGGAGTACCAAGACACACTGGTGCAATCCATAATGTTCTCCATTCCAGCCGAGAGCACTGCTGCTACTACTGCTTTACAAAGCAGCTCTGTGCGTCGAGGCAGTGGAGACAGCTCTGCAACAAGAGGGAGCACAAGCAGCGCCTCTGCACAGGGCAAGATGTTATGATTTGGTAGCTGAGGAGAGCAGGCAAAAAAGGCAATACACCAGAGAGGTTGGAATCTATGGCTATCTATCTACCCTGACTAACCACCACAACTAAAGGCAGCCGTGGAGCGTACCTACGTTGGTCCTAGACGTCTCGTCACAGCCTGAGAAGCTAACTACACCTAAAGATAGAAAGAGGAAAGCTATCTGCCCCGGAGCAGATCCACAAAGAACATAGAAAGCCCCCAAACATGTAATGGCGGTTAGACAAGAAGAAATACTGACACAGACAGAAAATTGTATGAGCAAATGTTGGGGCCCAAACTTCATAAATAGAAAAGGATAGGAAGGGCACTTTCTGCAATCACAAAAAAACACTGAAAAGTACCAACTCTACTAATTACAAAAACACCTGAGATCACACGACCTCTACCACCTTAATTAGTTCTCTGGTGTAACAAAAAATAAACAGCAGCCACAGAAAAAAATGGAAAAGGAAAATGAACAAACAACAGTGGCTGAACTAAACTGAGAGGAGCACAAACCCCCAAGGGGACCCGCCAGACCCCCACAGAAGTGCAGGACAATATGCCAAAAAAAAAAAAAAAAAGAAGAAAATGTCTTATCTGTTAGCAGAAGATGCAGGCATGAAACAGCATGCTACAAAGCGTACAGGAATCAAAGATGAGACCAGAACAATTGATCACCGTCAACTCTGATGGGAGGGAACCTCCCTTATATAAGACCAGTCAGTAACACCTGATCTCCAATCTTCACAATCTTCATTGGATAGTTCAGTACTGTTTGCAACCACCAGAGGGAGCTTCTGCTCAGAATTCATTTCTATCACATTCACAACAGCAAGACCAGTATGTTCCAAATGTGGCGAAGTTTTGTGGCAGCGCCACCAATGTCTACACCATCCGAGACGGCTCCACTCAGCAGGAGGCAAAGTTTCCGTAAGATGGTGACAGACTACATGTCTTAGCCTCTCAGTGTACTCCCAGATGGCTCTTCCCCATTCAAGTTTTGGGTCTCTAAGTTGGATACATGGCCAGAGCTTAGCCAGTATGCATTGGAGGTGCTGGCTTGCCCTGCTGCCAGTGTATTATCGGAGCGCTTCTTTAGTGCTGCAGGTGGTGTACTAACAGACCGTAGCATGCGACTATCCTCCGTTAATGTAGACCGGTTTAGTTTTCTGAAAATGAACAAGGCATGGATCTCGCATGAATTTGCCTGTCCGGTTTCAGATTAAATAACTGGTTGGCAACGTTATCCATGTTGTTAGGGTCTGCGGAACGCACCAAATATATGAGGTAGAGAGGTGCGTTCGCAGCCCGGGGTCCACCGTGCAGGCGGAACCTGCTGCTAGTAAAATGGCGAAAGTAGCGAACTCTGTTATCCCGCAGAGTCGCTAAAATAAACGCCGTAGCGCGTTGTGGCAGTAAGTGCGAACTCTGTTAATACCCAGAGCCGCTAACGGAAATGCCACAGCGCTATATGGCGATAGGTGCGAACTCACTTAGCTTCAGTGAGCCGCAAAGTAAAACGCTAGGGCGCTGTCTAGCGTCGAAAGCAAACCCTGTTACGTCACAGGGCCGCTGAGGAAAAGTGCTGTGTCCTGTCAAGCTCTCAGGCACACAGTTAAGTGCTAAGCGTACATAACGCGTGATCATGTGCTAATGTCCTCGCGGGAGTCACCCGCAATCTATGGCGTCTGAACGCCAGACCCTGAATACGGCAATCAAAACTCCTCACCGGTTACGCCGGTAATCTAGGGCATCTAGGACACCGACCCTGGCCAGCTACCATACCAAACTCCTCACTGATTAAGTCGGTATTCTAGTGGCTTATTTCAGCCGGGTCCCTAACCACACATACGCATGATCACACTGGCGCATAACATACAATGGTTGATATTAGCGCATGGCGGCCCAGCCATGCTACCCTTTTATAGCAACAGCTACAGGACCTTCCAGGAACAAGGACCAATGAGAAGCTGTTACAAACACACGTAGCTACATGACCTTCCTGGCGGACCAATAGGAGCCGCTGCAGCACCTGAACATGTGACCCCTGATCTCCAATGAGAGATCTCATTCTGGGCATGCTCAGATGGGAAAACGCAGGACTTTGTCTCAAAGACGGCTGCTCCAGCACTGGCTATAATAGCAGATCCAGGAAAGGCAGCAGCAAGTCACTGCACAGTAGAGGAGTGGGCAAGACGCCTGGACCGACGTCTCTGCTGAGCAGGCTCCACTGCGGCCGGAGATGAATGTGCAGCAGCGGGAACTCGAACCCTAACACATGTCTCCTATTATGTTCATCTTTCTACCACCTGAACTCTACTCCCTGGGCTACAACACTGCCAGTTGCTGCTCACAAGTGTTGGATGCACAGATCAAAAAAATCGCTGATGTGTTTGTGGGGTTCAGTAACGCCTGCTGTTCCCCTGCTGTGTGTCCGGCAAAAATTACTGCTAGCTAGCTACACATGTTGAAAAAAACATGACATGTTAAAGTGCCTACTGCTACACATAGATACGAGGCTACACCCTTATTTCTAAACTGTAAACAAGTGAAACGTCACCTTTAAAACCATAAAATTATTAGTCTTTGTCACAAATCTGTAACAAAATAATTGTGACATATTACTGCAGATATCCACATGTGGAACACAAATGCTAACACAAAAGCCTACTTATGCTATAGGGCACTGATGGTGAACCTTGTCACTCCATAACTTAGACAAATCCAACTCACATCATGCCTCAAATGCTGCAATGTTGGAAGTGCATAATGTGGGTTGAACTTTGACAACAGCTGCAGTGCGAAGGTTAGACTTCAGTGTTCTTGGCTTTTAAATAAAAGCATACAAGTAAATTTAATAATCCATTGTTGATTAAGGGACGTGATGTACACCTGTAATATTGTGGAAACAATGGATGTAGGACTAGTCCTCTTCAACATTACTTATATTTGTGTCATTTGAAAAAATACATATTTAAATACAAATTTAACAACCCATATCATAAAGGTCCATCATGTAAAAATGAGAATCGGTAACAAAAATCATGCATTACCTTGTTAAACTCAATAGTGCATAGTCACAATAGCTAAATATATACCTGCAAGTGGTGCTGAAACAACGACAACTGATAGAAAAGGTGAATGATATCTAGTTATCAGACTGAATAGCGACACCTGTACAATGTCGATATAATACTGTACCTTAACAAAAAGGCTGTTTGCAACCAATGTATTGTATACGGATGGAAGCGCGTCACACTAATAGATTTGAGTTATTTGAAATAGAATGGAGCAGCACCAATTAGAGAAAAATGTCAAGGATGAGGCAGTGAGACACGCTCAGCAGAGTACAAGCAGCAGTGTTTGAATAACTAACTGGAGCGGGATCTGCACTCCAATAATGAGAACCTCTGACTACAGTAAACAATGCACACAACTGTTCAGTAGCTGTGAAAGGCCCGTTTGTGTACTTCTATATTGTTTGCAACCAATGTATTGGATAATGATGGAAGCACGTCACACTAATAGATTTGAATTATTTGAAATATAATGTAGCAGCAACAATTAGAAAACTGTCAAGGATGAGGCAGTGACACACGCTCAGCAGAGTACAAGCAGCGGTGGTTGAAGAAATAACTTGAGCGGGATCAGAATTCAAAAATTGAAACCCTCTGACTACAGTAAACAATGCACACAACTGTTCAGCAGCTGTGAAAGGCCCGTTTGTGTACTTCTATATTGTTTGCAACCAATGTATTGGATAATGATGGAAGCACGTCACACTAATAGATTTGAATTATTTGAAATATAATGTAGCAGCAACAATTAGAGAAAAATGTCAAGGATGAGGCAGTGACACACGCTCAGCAGAGTACAAGCAGCAGTGGTTGAAGAACTAAATGGAGCGGGATCTGCAATAAAAAAAAAAACCTTACATACTACAGTGAACACTGCACACAACTGTTCACTATCTCTGAAAGGCTCCTTTGTGGACTTCTATACTGTTTGCAACCAATGTATTGGATACAGATGGAAGCACATCACACTAATAGATTGTATTTTTTTTAAATAGAATGTAGCAGCACCAATTTGAGAAAAATGTCAAGGATGAGGCAGTGAGACATGCTCAGCAGAGTACAAGCAGCAGTGGTTGAAGAACTAAATGGAGCGGGATCTGCACTCAAAAAAAAAAAACCTCACAGACTACAGTGAACACTGCACACAACTGTTCACTATCTCTGAAAGGCTCCTTTGTGGACTTCTATACTGTTTGCAACCAATTTATTGGATACGGATGGAAGCACGTCACACTAATAGATTTGATTTTTTTGAAATAGAATGTAGCAGCATCAATTAGAGAAAACTGTCAAGGATGAGGCAGTGACACACGCTCAGCAGAGTACAAGCAGCGGTCGTTGAAGAAATAACTTGAGCGGGATCTGAATTCAAAAATTGAAACCCTCTGACTACAGTAAACAATGCACACAACTGTTCAGTAGCTGTGAAAGGCCCGTTTGTGTACTTCTATATTGTTTGCAACCAATGTATTGGATAATGATGGAAGCACGTCACACTAATAGATTTGAATTATTTGAAATATAATGTAGCAGCAACAATTAGAGAAAAATGTAAAGGATGAGGCAGTGAGACACGCTCAGCAGAGTACAAGCAGCAGTGGTTGAAGAACTAAATGGAGCGGGATCGGCACTCAAAAAAAAAAAACCTCACAAACTACAGTGAACACTGCACACAACTGTTCACTATCTCTGAAAGGCTCCTTTGTGGACTTCTATACTGTTTGCAACCAATGTATTGGATACGGATGGAAGCACATCACACTAATAGATTGGATTTTTTTTAAATAGAATGTAGCAGCACCAATTTGAGAAAAATGTCAAGGATGAGGCAGTGACACACGCTCAGCAGAGTACAAGCAGCAGTGGTTGAAGAACTAAATGGAGCGGGATCTGCACTCAAAAAAAAAAAACCTCACAGACTACAGTGAACACTGAACACAACTGTTCACTATCTCTGAAAGGCTCGTTTGTGGACTTCTATACTGTTTGCAACCAATGTATTGGATACGGATGGAAGCACGTCACACTAATAGATTTGATTTTTTTGAAATAGAATGTAGCAGCAACAATTAGAGAAAACTGTCAAGGATGAGGCAGTGACACACGCTCAGCAGAGTACAAGCAGCGGTGGTTGAAGAAATAACTTGAGCGGGATCTGAATTCAAAAATTGAAACCCTCTGACTACAGTAAACAATGCACACAACTGTTCAGTAGCTGTGAAAGGCCCGTTTGTGTACTTCTATATTGTTTGCAACCAATGTATTGGATAATGATGGAAGCACGTCACACTAATAGATTTGATTTTTTTTAAATAGAATGTAGCAGCAACAATTTGAGAAAAATTTAAAGGATGAGGCAGTGAGACACGCTCAGCAGAGTACAAGCAGCAGTGGTTGAAGAACTAAATGGAGCGGGATCTGCACTCAAAAAAATAAAACCTCACAGACTACAGTGAACACTGCACACAACTGTTCACTATCTCTGAAAGGCTCCTTTGTGGACTTCTATACTGTTTGCAACCAATGTATTGGATACGGATGGAAGCACATCACACTAATAGATTGGATTTTTTTTAAATAGAATGTAGCAGCACCAATTTGAGAAAAATGTCAAGGATGAGGCAGTGACACACGCTCAGCAGAGTACAAGCAGCAGTGGTTGAAGAACTAAATGGAGCGGGATCTGCACTCAAAAAATAAAACCTCACAGACTACAGTGAACACAGCACACAACTGTTCACTATCTCTGAAAGTCTCCTTTGTGGACTTCTATACTGTTTGCAACCAATGTATTGGATACGGATGGAAGCACGTCACACTAATAGATTTGATTTTTTTTAAATAGAATGTAGCAGCAACAATTTGAGAAAAATGTAAAGGATGAGGCAGTGAGACACGCTCAGCAGAGTACAAGCAGCAGTGTTTGAAGAACTAAGTGGAGCGTGATCTGCACTCAAAAAAAAAAAACCTCACAGACTAGAGTGAACACTGCACACAACTGTTCACTATCTGTGAAAGGCTCCTTTCTGTACTTCTATAGTGTTTGCAACCAATATATTGTATACGGATGGAAGCGCGTCACACTATAATTTCAATTGAATGGAGCAGCAAGAATTACACTAAAGAAAAAAAAAAAAGAGTCTGTGAGTGACACATGCAGATGCCTACAAACAGCATTGGATGCAGAGCAAACTGCAGTGTCACCTGCACTCTCACACACACACCTTGCACAGAGCTGTTAAAACAACACTGCAAGGCAAAAGGAAGCTTTACACAGCGGTTGGTAAACTAGCCTGCCTAGAGCACAGTACACAAAATCGCAATCTCTAACTGTCCCTCAGAGTCAGCACAGCAGCGTTCTGTCCCTAACTGAATTCACAGCACAGTGACGCTAAAATTGCGGCGGCGCCTTTTATAGTGCATTCTGACATCATTTCAGCATCCAATCACAGCCATGCCATTAGTTAACATGACCGCAGCAGTACAGGATGTGCACACACTTCTTAGGATTCCTCATTGGCTGACTAAAATCACATTGCCTCTCAAAGAATTATGGGAACTTCCGATTCCGGTATACGATATATGGAAAATATCGGAATTAAGTATCGGAATTCCGATACAGCTAATATCGGCCGATACCTGATACTTGCGGTATCGGAATGCTCAACTCTACTCCTGACATCAACCTGTGCCTGTCCTTAAACTTCCCTAATGCCCTGTGAGGGTCCTTTTCCCCACCACCATAACGTGCCTAGTCCCTTATTTTCACGCAGTCTGATCAAATGATCAAATGCACCAGCAGGATGCAGCAGGCTCCCATGGATAAAGGCTGGAGAAGCAACAGGTGCTTACCACTGATAAAGGCAGCCACCCTATCACAAAAACAGTGATGATGAAGGTGTTAACTGCTTAGTGGGAAAAAAAACACACAGATACAAGTTGCTTAAAACATGAATGTCATGCACAGTGTCTGGATAACAGCCTATTTTAAACGCCTATGATGGAAGGCGGGCTGGTCAGCACTGAATGTGCACAACACAAAAAAACCAAGCCATCAAAAAGATGAGGACCCTTGACGTTGGGTTGCGAGATTATCTGCTTTGGCCAAAATAGTAAGTAATACCTCATCCGATGCATTTATCATATGCATCATTTTTTGCACTTTTTATCATCTTTTGCAGGGTGCACCCGGGCTCTTTTTGATGGCTTGGTTTTTTGTGTTGTGCACATTCAGTGCTGACCAGCCCGCCTTCCATCATAGGCGTTTAAAATAGGCTGTTATCCAGACACTGTGCATGACATTCATGTTTTAAGCAACTTGTATCTGTGTGTTTTTTTTTCCCACTAAGCAGTTAACACCTTCATCATCACTGTTTTTGTGATAGGGTGGCTGCCTTTATCAGTGGTAAGCACTAGAGTTGAGCGATACTTTCCGATATGCTAAAGTATCGGAATCGGAATGGTATCGCCGATATCACTAAAAAATCGGCGATACCCGATACCGATACCGGAAGTCCCATGTAAGTCTATGGGAACAAAATATCGCAACTAAAAAAACCCTTTCTTTCCTTGTAAACACTAAATATACACACATAGAATACATATATATATATATACATGTCATTGTGACATATATATATACATATATGTATAGTTTATACACTTCTACATAGTAAAATATCCTTTGATTCAATTGCCGGGTAAAGCCGGCTTCAGTGAAAAGACAGAAGCACCCGACATGAAATGACACTTGGTGTACATAGGGTTAAACATTTCTTTTCATGTCCTTTGCTATCTAATTTGCACAAACAATTAAATCAGACTATGTGTGCAAAATTTCACACCTCTAGGGGTTAATTAAAGGTGTAAATTCGTTGTAAAAAAAACGGACTTTTTTTGCTACGAATTTACACCTTTAATTAACCCCTACAGGTGTGAAATTTTGCACACATAGTCTGATTTAATTGTTTGTGCAAATTAGGCTGGAGTCACACACAACCACAAAAAAATCGGTCCGTTTTAGACGGTCGACAATCGGATCAAAATAAAAACATCACACATCCTTCTGGCATCCGATTTTCCTTCAAAGATGCGATTTAATCGCATGTGTGTGTACCTTGTAACATCCGATTTTCATCCGACTTGCGAGATTTTCTCGCAGGCTTGCAAAACTGACATATAATGGATCCAAAAGAATAGTATTTAAATGCCAAAAGAAAGAATAGATATATACACATATATATATATATATATATATATATATATATATATATATGTCATTGTGACATATATATATATATACATATATTTATAGTTCTTACACTTCTACATACTGTTATAGCCGCTAATTCAATTGCCGGCTTCAGTGAAATCACAGAAGCCGACATGAAATGATACATTGTTTCCACACATTTAACCATGTAATTTCATGTATTTTTATATATGTTTGAAACATACAATTACATGAGTATATGTGTGCTAAATTTCAGACATGTAGGGGTTAATTAAAGGTGTAAATTCGTTGTAAAAAAAAACGGACTTTTTTTGCTACGAATTTACACCTTTAATTAACCCCTACAGGTGTGAAATTTTGCACACATAGTCTGATTTAATTGTTTGTGCAAATTAGGCTGGAGTCACACACAACCACAAAAAATCGGTCCGTTTTAGACGGTCGACAATCGGATCAAAATAAAAACATCACACATCCTTATGGCATCCGATTTTCCTTCAAAGATGCGATTTAATCGCATGTGTGTGTACCTTGTAACATCCGATTTTCATCCGACTTGCGAGATTTTCTCGCAGGCTTGCAAAACTGACATATAATGGATCCAAAAGAATAGTATTTAAATGCCAAAAGAAAGAATAGATATATACACATATATATATATATATATATATATATATATATATGTCATTGTGACATATATATATATACATATATTTATAGTTCTTACACTTCTACATACTGTTATAGCCGCTAATTCAATTGCCGGCTTCAGTGAAATCACAGAAGCCGACATGAAATGATACATTGTTTCCACACATTTAACCATGTAATTTCATGTATTTTTATATATGTTTGAAACATACAATTACATGAGTATACGTGTGCTAAATTTCAGACATGTAGGGGTTAATTAAAGGTGTAAATTCGTTAAAAAAAAATGCGTGGGCTCCCGCTGTATTTTCTCCACCAGACAGACAAAGCAAGCGAGTGGGGGCAGATAATAATAGCCTAGGGAGGGTACATTTTTTTTGTGCCCCCCCTGGCTACTAACATCTGCCCCCAGACACCCCAGAAAGGGCAAATCTATAATTAGATTCGCCCTTTCTGGCACTTTGCCCGTCTATTCCCATTGCCCTGTAGCGGTGGCGAATGGGTTAATAAGGGGTTAAAATGACCTTGCAATTGAAAGGTCACTTTAAGCCAGGTTAATAATTGATAGCTGTCAATTAGGCAACTATCAATTATTAATCCTATTGTATGAAAGAAAAATCAAACACACACACTTTAATAAAAAATAAGTTTAATGAAATAATCACACAGTTTTTGACCATATTTTATTTTCCTGCTAAAACCATTTCCTGTAATAAAAATAAAATAAAAAAGCAAAATTATACTTACCAATCCGATGTACAGTCAGGTCCCACGGTGTAATCCATCAGAAAGGGTTAACACGTTACAGGTCGCAGAGAGCTAATAATGCTGTCTCAGACCTGTATTCCCCTGAATGAATAAGTTCCTCTCCCAGCGAAAGTAGAGGAATAGATTCATGAATGGAGCTTAATTGATTTATTGCCAATTTAACTGTAGTGACCTGACCTAAAGGGAAAGTGGACACAATCAATTAAGCTTCATTCATGAAACACATCCTCTCCTGTCGCCAGGAGAGGAACTTATTCATTCATGAGCTTTGAGCTGAGCATGCAGGATTACTTGCACTGCTTGGCTCAAAGCTAGTTAACCCTTTGTGAAGGATTACAGCGTGGGACGTGACAGATCGGCGGAATAGGTAAGAATAATGTTGTTTTATTTCTTTTTCTTTATTTTAGGAGATCAATGGCTTCGCACGGATTTAGTGTAAAATAAAATATGGTCAAAAAAATGTGTTTTTATTTCATTAAAATTATTTATTCTTAAAGTGTGTGTGTTTTTTTATTTACTTCAATAGGATTAATAATTGATAGTTGTCTAATTGACAGCTATCAATCATTAACCTGCCTAAAAGGTCACCTTTCAATTGCAAGGTGACAGTAAGGTGAGATTAACCCATTCGCCACCGCTACAGGGCAATGGGAATAGACGGGCAAAGTGCCAGAAAGGGCGAATCTAATTATAGATTTGCCCTTTCTGGGGTGTCTGGGGGCAGATGTTAGTAGCCAGGGGGGCACAAAAAAATGCACCCTCCCTGGGCTATTATTATCTGCCCCCACTCGCTTTGCTTTGTCTGTCTGGTGGAGAAAATACAGCGGGAGCCCACGCATTTTTTTTCAACGAAATTACACCTTTAATTAACCCCTACATGTCTGAAATTTTGCACAAATACACTCATGTAATTGTATGTTTCAAACATATATAAAAATACATGAAATTACATGGTTAAATGTGTGGAAACAATGTATCATTTCATGTCGGCTTCTGTGATTTCACAAAACCCGGCAATTGAATTAGCGGCTATTACAGTATGTAGAAGTCTAGGAACTATAAATATATGTATATATATATGTCACAATGACATGTATATATATATGTATGTGTTCTATGTGTATATATCTATTCTTTCTAGTCTTTATTAAAGCTGTCAGTGTGATTTTACAGTATAGGCGGGGATGAATTGCCGGCTTTTCTAAAGGACACCGATGCGATTTCATCGCAAGTCACACAGTGTGGTCCGTTTGTAATCAGATTTTTCATCGCTCCCATAGACTTGCATTGGCGATTGTCGACCGACAATCGGTGACAGTGGCAGCATGCTGCGATTGTACACGGACGTTTAAAACGGACCACAAAAAATCTGATACTGGGAGCTGCTCCATAGATTAACATAGGTCCGACTGCAATGCGATATTTCATCGCATTGCAGTCGTCCGATTTTGTCGCCAGTGTGACTCCGGCCTTAGATAGCAAAGGACATGAAAAGACATGGTTAACCCTATGTACACCAAGTGTCATTTCATGTCACCCGACATGAAATGACACTTGGTGTACATAGGGTTAACCATGTCTTTTCATGTCCTTTGCTATCTAATTTGCACAAACAATTAAATCAGACTATGTGTGCAAAATTTCACACCTGTAGGGGTTAATTAAAGGTGTAAATTCGTTGTAAAAAAAACGGACTTTTTTGCTACGAATTTACACCTTTAATTAACCCCTACATGTCTGAAATTTAGCACACATATACTCATGTAATTGTATGTTTCAAACATATATAAAAATACATGAAATTACATGGTTAAATGTGTGGAAACAATGTATCATTTCATGTCGGCTTCTGTGATTTCACTGAAGCCGGCAATTGAATTAGCGGCTATAACAGTATGTAGAAGTGTAAGAACTATAAATATATGTATATATATATATGTCACAATGACATATAATATATATATATTATATATATATATATGTGTGTATATATCTATTCTTTCTTTTGGCATTTAAATACTATTCTTTTGGATCCATTATATGTCAGTTTTGCAAGCCTGCGAGAAAATCTCGCAAGTCGGATGAAAATCGGATGTTACAAGGTACACACACATGCGATTAAATCGCATCTTTGAAGGAAAATCGGATGCCAGAAGGATGTGTGATGTTTTTATTTTGATCCGATTGTCGACCGTCTAAAACGGACCGATTTTTTGTGGTTGTGTGTGACTCCAGCCTAATTTGCACAAACAATTAAATCAGACTATGTGTGCAAAATTTCACACCTGTAGGGGTTAATTAAAGGTGTAAATTCGTAGCAAAAAAAGTCCGTTTTTTTTACAACGAATTTACACCTTTAATTAACCCCTACAGGTGTGAAATTTTGCACACATAGTCTGATTTAATTGTTTGTGCAAATCAGATAGCAAACGACATGAAAAGACATGGTTAACCCTATGTACACCAAGTGTCATTTCATGTCGGGTTCTGCATTTTCACAAAAGCCGGCAATTGAATTAGCGGCTATTATACTATGTAGAAGTGTATGAACTACAAATATAAATATATATATATATATGTGTCACAAATTCAATGACATGTATATATATATATGAGGTGTAAAATTGCTGAAAAAAAAGGCGTGGGCTCCCGCCCTATTTTCGCAACCAGACAGACAAAGCCAGTGAGTGGGGGCAGATAATAATAGCCCAGAGAGGGACCATTATTTTTGCCCCCCCCCCGGCTACTAACATCTGCCCCCAGACACCCCAGGAAAGACAAATCTATAATTAGATTCGCCCTTTCTGGCACTTTGCCCGTCTATTCCCATTGCCCTGTAGCGGTGGCGAATGGGTTAATATGGGGTTAAAGCCACCTTGCTATTGAAAGGTGACCTTAAGCCAGGTTAATAATTGAGAGCTGTCAATTAGACAACTATCAATTATTAATCCTATTGCATGAAATAAAAATAAAACACACACACTTTAATTAAAAATCATTTTAATGAAATAAAGACACATGTTTTTGACCATCTTTTATTTTACTGCAAAAACCATTTCCTGTAATAAAAATAAAATAAAAAAGCAAAATTATTCTTACCTATCCCATGCACAGTCAGGTCCCACGGTGTAATCCTTCAGAAAGGGTTAATGTTTACTGCAGGGACCGCAGCTAATGCTGCAGCCTCACAGTAAACCCCAAATGAATGAGTTCCTCTCCTGCCTGACAGGAGAGTAAAGGCTGGGTGTCACATAACGATACACCAGCGATCCCGACAACGATATGCACTTGTCAGGATCGCTGGTGTATCGCTACATGATCGCTGCTGAGCTGCCAAACAGGCAGCGATCTGGGACAGCGACACTGCGGGTAACATCGCTTAAGGGCCCGTCTCACATAGCGATATCGCTACCGAGATCGCTGCTGAGTCACTAGTTTTGTGACGCAGCAGCGAGCTCACCAGCGATATCGCTGTGTGTGACATTCAGCGACGATCAGCCCCCCTGCCGGGTATCGCTGATCGTCGCAGAAATGTCAGGACCTTTTTTTGATCGCTGGTTTCCCTCTGACAGGCACGCATCGCTGCGTGTGACAGGCGGGAGACCAGCGATCCGCTGGTAACCAAGGTACACAGCGGGTTTCCAGGCACCGCGCAGCGCTTGGAAACCCGCTGTGTACCTTGGATACCAGCTCCCTGCATCAGGGCGCTGGTATCCAAGGTACACAGCGGGTTTCTAGGCACAGCCCCGCGCCTGGAAACCCGCTGTGTACCTTGGTTACCAGCGGATCGCTGGTCTCCCGCCTGTCACACGCAGCGATGTGTGCCTGTCAGCGGGAAACCAGCGATCAAAGGTCCTGACATTTCAGCGACGATCAGCGATACCCGGCAGGGGGGCTGATCGTCGCTGAATGTCACACACAGCGATATCGCTGGTGAGCTTGCTGCTGCGTCACAAAACTAGTGACTCAGCAGCGATCTCGGTAGCGATATCGCTATGTGAGACGGGCCCTTAAGTGGAAAGCTTAATTGATTGCTTTCCACTTTCACTTCAGGTCAGCCAGGGACACAATCAGTGACGTCAGAGGGAACTGATTAACAAAAATAGGGGTTCCCTTCGAAAAAAAAATGGCGTGGGGTCCCCCCTATTTTTGTTAACCAGCCAGATGAAGCAGACCGCTGAGGCCTGGATTTTCAGGCTGTTAAGGAGCCAAGATCCATGGACCTTGCCAGCCTGATAATACCAGGCCACAGCAGTCTGTATATCTTGGCTGATTAACAAAAATAGGGGATCCCCTTGAAAAAAATTGGCGTGGGGTCCCCCCTATTTTTGTTAACCAGCCAGATGAAGAAAACCGCTGAGGCCTGGATTTTCAGGCTGTTAAGGAGCCAAGATCCATGGACCTTGCCAGCCTGATAATACCAGGCCACAGCAGTCTGCATATCTTGGCTGATTAACAAAAATAGGGGATCCCCTTGAAAAAAATTGGCGTGGGTCCCCCCTATTTTTGTTAACCAGCCAGATGAAGCAGACCGCTGAGGCCTGGTTTTTCAGGCTGGTAAGGATCCAATATCCATGGACCTTGCAAGCCTGATAATACCAGGCCACAGCAGTCTGCTTAGCTTGGCTGGTTAACAAAAATAGGGGATCCCCTCGAAAAAAAAACGGCGTGGGGATCCCCCCTATTTTTGTTAACCAGCCAAGTAAAATGCAGACTGCTGCGGCCTGGTATTAAAAGACTGTCAAGGCCCATGGATTTTGGCCCTCAACAGCCTGATAATACCAGGCTACAGCAGCCCCACATTTGGCGCATCAAAAGATGTGCCAATTGTGGCACTTTACCCGGCTCTTCCCACTTGCCCTGTAGCGGTGGCAAGCGGGGTAATAAGGGGTTATTGTCACCGTTGATTGCACGGTGACAATAAGCCCGGTTAATAATGGAGAGGTGTCAATAAGACACCGATCCATTATTAATCCCAAAGTTATTAAATGTATAAAAAAAAGACACAGCAAGAAAAAAGTCTTTTAATGAAATAAAAGAGACAACACAGTTTTCATTTCTTTTATTACTCTCTCAATCCTGCGACGCCATCGATCTCCTGTAAAAAAAGAAAAAAAAACAAACCAACAGTATACCACCTGTCCGACGCAGTCCATAACGATAGTCCCACGACGATCCAGCTCTGCTACATCGCAATGACAGGCAGAGCCTGTCATTGCAACGCAGCACAGCTGATTACCTGCTTCCCCGGCGGTGACGTCATCGGACTGACTGCTTTACGGCCGCGATTACCCAGCAGTCACTGCAGTTATCGCGAGATACTGCATGTGACCGCCGGGGAAAGAAGATGGCGGCCATGAAGCAGTGCAGGACGTGACCGCCGGAGATCTTCTGCCAGGTAAGTGCCGCTGACTCCTGACAGACCCGACCGACGGACACTGACAGTGACAGTGACATCCCGATTCCGGTATCCGATAAGACGAAAATATCGGAACTCGGAATCGGAATTCCGATACAGCTAATATCGGCCGATACCCGATATTTGCAGTATCGGAATGCTCAACACTAGTAAGCACCTGTTGCTTCTCCAGCCTTTATCCATGGGAGCCTGCTGCATCCTGCTAGTGCATTTGGTCATTTGATCAGACTGGGTATGATTGTTTTTCATGATTTGCTTTTGCTAAAAATGATTTTTTTTTGAATTTATGTCTAGTTAGTTACTCGCAATAAAATGAGGACCCTTGACGTTGGGTTGCGAGCTTATCTGCTTTGGCCAAAATAGTAACTAATACCTCATCCGATGCATTTATCATATGCATCATTTTTTGCACTTTTTATCATCTTTTGCAGGGTGCACCCGGGCTCTTTTTGATGGCTTGGTTTTTTGTGTTGTGCACATTCAGTGCTGACCAGCCCGCCTTCCATCATAGGCGTTTAAAATAGGCTGTTATCCAGACACTGTGCATGACATTCATGTTTTAAGCAACTTGTATCTGTGTGTTTTTTTTTTTCCGACTAAGCAGTTAACACCTTCATCATCACTGTTTTTGTGATAGGGTGGCTGCCTTTATCAGTGGTAAGCACCTGTTGCTTCTCCAGCCTTTATCCATGGGAGCCTGCTGCATCCTGCTAGTGCATTTGGTCATTTGATCAGACTGGGTATGATTGTTTTTCATGATTTGCTTTTGCTAAAAATGATTTTTTTTTGAATTTATGTCTAGTTAGTTACTCGCAATAAAATGAGGACCCTTGACGTTGGGTTGCGAGCTTATCTGCTTTGGCCAAAATAGTAACTAATACCTCATCTGATGCATTTATCATATGCATCATTTTTTGCACTTTTTATCATCTTTTGCAGGGTGCACCCGGGCTCTTTTTGATGGCTTGGTTTTTTGTGTTGTGCACATTCAGTGCTGACCAGCCCGCCTTCCATCATAGGCGTTTAAAATAGGCTGTTATCCAGACACTGTGCATGACATTCATGTTTTAAGCAACTTGTATCTGTGTGTTTTTTTTTCCCACTATGCAGTTAACACCTTCATCATCACTGTTTTTGTGATAGGGTGGCTGCCTTTATCAGTGGTAAGCACCTGTTGCTTCTCCAGCCTTTATCCATGGGAGCCTGCTGCATCCTGCTAGTGCATTTGGTCATTTGATCAGACTGGGTATGATTGTTTTTCATGATTTGCTTTTGCTAAAAATGATTTTAGTCCCTTATTTTCACCTCAATATACCCTGGCCAGTGTACTTCCCGGCAAGGACACTAGCATTACACATGGTAAAACACAGGGGAAGTGACAAACACAGGACAGACAAAAATAAAGGAAAAAATACCCAGCTTCAGCCTCTGCTGCTAAGTTTCAAAGCAGGAGAGAATACGTCACCTGGAATCCAAACTCTCACAGCAGCAGCAGCTACATCACCGACACGAGAGAGCTATTGACTCTAAACTGGTCCACATAGAATAACTATTAACAACGATCATCTGATGGATCATGTGACTATTTAGAAGATAGTGGGAGTGGCTAGCATCCAACATAAGCTGATCAGGCTAAAAGCCAGCAAGAGACTGACATTAACTCTTGCTGGACCAAAAAAGCAACATTTAAATTACAACAAAACCAGAGCTGTCACCAATCCCGTAATTAATCGTGCAACTCACTTTACCACACAGTAAAGGGCATAAAAAATAAAATAAAAATTAAAAATCTTGAAAGGCTCGTTTTTACTCATTTTGCCTCTCAAAAAATCAGAATGAAAAGAGTTAAATAAATTATCACTTGTGCCGCAAAAAACAAGAACTCAATGGACTCTGTCGAAAGAAACATAGAAAAATTATTGCTCTCAAAACATAGCAATACAAAAGCTTGTTTTTGCAAAAATAACTGTTTTTTATTGTGTGATAATAGCAAAGCATGAAAAAATTATATAAATTTAGTATTGCTGTAATAGAATCGACCTGTATAATAAAATCGTCCAATCACTTATAACTAGTGTTGAGCGATACGATACTGCAAATATCGGGTATCGGCCGATATTGGCTGTATCGGAATCCCGATCCCGAGTTCCGATATTTTCGTCATATCGGATACCGGAATCGGAATTGTCACTGTCACTGTCAGTGTCCGTCGGTCGGGTCTGTCAGGAGTCAGCGGCACTTACCTGGCAGAAGATCTCCGGCGGTCACATCCCGGGCTGCTTAATGGCCGCCATCCTCTTCTCCCCGGCAGTCACATGCAGTATCTCGCGATAACTGCAGTGACTGCTGGGTAATCGCGGCCGTAAAGCAGTCCGATGACGTCACCGCCGGGGAAGCTGGTAAGCAGCTGTGCTGCGCCGGGATGTCAGGCTCTGCCTGTCATTCCGATGTAGCAGAGCTGGATCGTCGTGGGACTGTCGTTATGGACTGCGTCGGACAGGTGGTATACTGTTGGTTTGTTTTTTTTTATTTTTTTACAGGAGATCGATGGCGTCGCAGGAATGAGAGAGTAATAAAAAAATGAAAACTGTGTTGTCTCTTTTATTTCATTAAAAGACTTTTTTCTTGCTGTGTCTTTTTTTTAAACATTTAATAACTTTGGGATTAATAATGGATCGGTGTCTTATTGACACCTCTCCATTATTAACCGGGCTTATTGTCACCGTGCAATCAACGGTGACATTAACCCCTTATTACCCCGCTTGCCACCGCTACAGGGCAAGTGGGAAGAGCCGGGTAAAGTGCCACAATTGGCACATCTTTTGATGCGCCAAATGTGGGGCTGCTGTAGCCTGGTATTATCAGGCTGTTGAGGGCCAAAATCCATGGGCCTTGACAGTCTTTTAATACCAGGCCGCAGCAGTCTGCATTTTACTTGGCTGGTTAACAAAAATAGGGGGGATCCCCACGCCGTTTTTTTTTTCGAGGGGATTCCCTATTTTTGTTAACCAGCCAAGCTAAGCAGACTGCTGTGGCCTGGTATTATCAGGCTTGCAAGGTCCATGGATATTGGATCCTTACCAGGCTGAAAAACCAGGCCTCAGCGGTCTGCTTCATCTGGCTGGTTAACAAAAATAGGGGGGACCCCACGCCAATTTTTTTCGAGGGGATCCCCTATTTTTGTTAACCAGTTCCCTCTGACGTCACTGATTGTGTCCCTGGCTGACCTGAAGTGAAAGTGGAAAGCAATCAATTAAGCTTTCCACTTCCTCTCCTGTCAGCCAGGAGAGGAACTCATTCATTTGGGGTTTACTGTGAGGCTGCAGCATTAGCTGCGGTCCCTGCAGTAAACATTAACCCTTTCTGAAGGATTACACCGTGGGACCTGACTGTACATCGGATTGGTAAGAATAATTTTGCTTTATTATTTTATTTTTATTATAGGAAATGGTTTTAGCAGGAAAATAAAATATGGTCAAAAACTGTGTGATTATTTCATTAAACTTCTTTTTTATTAAAGTGTGTGTGTTTGATTTTTCTTTCATACAATAGGATTAATAATTGATAGTTGTCTAATTGACAGCTCTCAATTATTAACCTGGCTTAAAGTGACCTTTCAATTGCAAGGTCATTTTAACCCCTTATTAACCCATTCGCCACCGCTACAGGGCAATGGGAATAGACGGGCAAAGTGCCAGAAAGGGCAAATCTAATTAGAGATTTTCCCTTTCTGGGGTGTCTGGGGGCAGATGTTAGTAGCCGGGGGGGGGGCAAAAATAATGGTCCCTCTCTGGGCTATTATTATCTGCCCCCACTCACTGGCTTTGTCTGTCTGGTTGCGAAAATAGGGCGGGAGCCCACGCATTTTTTTTCAGCAATTTTACACCTCATATATATATATATACATGTCATTGAGTTTGTGACACATATATATATATATATATATATATATATATATTTATAGTTCATACACTTCTACATAGTATAATAGCCGCTAATTCAATTGCCGGCTTTTGTGAAAATGCAGAACCCGACATGAAATGACACTTGGTGTACATAGGGTTAACCATGTCCTTTGCTATCTGATTTGCACAAACAATTAAATCAGTCTATGTGTGCAAAATTTCACACCTGTAGGGGTTAATTAAAGGTGTAAATTCGTAGCAAAAAAGTCCGTTTTTTTAACAACGAATTTACACCTTTAATTAACCCCTACAGGTGTGAAATTTTGCAAACATAGACTGATTTAATTGTTTGTGCAAATCAGATAGCAAACGACATGAAAAGACATGGTTAACCCTATGTACACCAAGTGTCATTTCATGTCGGGTGCTTCTGTCTTTTCACTGAAGCCGGCTTTACCCGGCAATTGAATCAGAGGATATTTTACTATGTAGAAGTGTATAAACTATACATATATGTATATATATATGTCACAATGACATGTATATATATATAATATATATATATATATGTATTCTATGTGTGTATATTTAGTGTTTACAAGGAAATAAAGGTTTTTTTAGTTGCGATATTTTGTTCCCATAGACTTACATGGGACTTCCGGTATCAGAATCAGATATCGCCGATATTTAGTGATATCGGCGATACCATTCCGATCCGATATTTTTAGATATCGAGCAATATCGCTCAACACTACTTATAACACGTTGAATGAAATAAAAAATAAATAGAACAAATTCTTCAGCAGCTATAGATTTGCTCATTTAGCCTCACAAAAATCACAGTAAGGCTCGGCTCACACTTATCTTGTGCTCTTCGCTGAACGCTTACACCGGGGCTTCTGTGTACATCTCTGAAAAAAGTGATTCAGATGGAACATGGGGCTAAAACAACATTTTTGTGATTAAAACTTAATTTTTTCTTCACTGCCCAATGATATAAAATTCTGGGACACACTCATGCTATCAATATGATCACTGCACCATAAGATCAAATCATGAAGAGGTGTAATTTGTAATATGTAGTCACTTATAGTAGTTCTGCTCTTCTTGCATCACAACAGCTCTTGCAGTGGGTAAAGGTGCCTGCAAACCATAAAAGCAAAATCTGCACTATAATATTGAGCTCATTCCCTCCTGAGCTTTCCACTGTGTCCCAATGACATGCAGGGCATTGGCACACTCAGGAGAAATTGCCCAACAAACTGTGAGATCCATTTTTTCACATTAGTCCTTATAAAAATTAAAAACTTGTAACTAAAATAACATTGTAATGGTAAAAATGTAATTATTCTTTCTTCAGTACCCAATGGTATTAAATTCTGTGAGGCACATGCAGTGTCAACATGGTCACTGCACTCCTAGATGAATTAATTTGGAGATGTAGTTGGTAAAATGGAGTCACTTATGGGAGGTTTTGCTGTTCTGTCACTGCAGGTGCTCTGCCAATGTGACTTGACACCCCCATACCATTCCAAAAAACTTAATTCCTGTATGATGGCTCTTCTATTCTGATCTTTGTACTATGCCTCCAAAGTAGTTTTCAAACACATATGCGTTATTGGCGTACTCAGGAGGAATTGCATAATAAATTTTGCCATTCTGGATGAAATACTGGCACTACTTCTCCTGAAGTGTATGTACTCGGGAAAAGATCCAACGTTTTGACCAATAACAATCTTTATCAAGGATGTAATAGGCATCAATCATATTAGAACTCAAAAGTCAGCAGAGTTATCAAAGGATATCATGTGGTCAATTCGTGGGAGGTATAGGGAGTGAAATTTTGTATTGCAGAAGACCCAAGTAACAGACAGATAAATAAATATTTGCTTATTGTATCAAGATCTTTGTTCTCTATCATCATTTCGGTGCTAAGGTTTTTTGCCTACAAATTGTGCCATTCATTTTCTCCTATTATCCCATTTGAAAATTAAAAACTCGGAGCCAAAGCAACATTTTAGTGGAAAAAAATTGTAATTTTACATTTACTCAGTCCAATGCTATACAATTCTGTAAATTGCCTGAGGGTTAAGAATCTTCTTTTTGGTGAATTCCTCAAGAGGAGTAGTTTCCAAAATGGGGACATTGTGGAGGATTCTGCTGTTTTGGAATGCCAGGGGCTCTTCAAATGTAGAGGGCATCTGCAATCTATTCCAGACAAAATTGCTCTCAAGAATTGGTGCACTTTCCCTTCCGAGCTTTGCCATGCAACAGTAGTTTTCCATCATATGTGGGGTATCGGTATACTCAAGAGAAATTGCACAGCAAATTTTAGTGTCCATTTTCTCCGGTTACCAATGTGAAAAAGAAAATTTTTTGGCTAAAGCAACATTTTTGAGTGAAAAAATTTTTTTTTTAATTTTCACTGCTCCACATTATAAAATTCTGTGAAAATTTAAAGGGGTGTTGTGTTCAAAATGGGATTTCTTGTGGAGAATATCTACTGCTTAGTCACATCAGGGCTCTGCAAACATTACAGGGCATCCACAATCTATTGCAGTCAATTTTGCACTTCAAAAGACAAATGGTGCTCTTTCCATTACAAGTCCTGATGTGAGCCCAAATAGTAGTTTCTCACCACATATGGTGAATAGGTGTAGTCAGGAGTTATTGCATTACAAAAATTTGATGGACAAAAAGACAGAATAGTGATAAATGTTTTGCACTTATTAGGCAAGTACTGCAATCAGTCAGAATTTGGCCCTGTATCTGATTTAAATGTCTGGGAAAATTGCCAAAGCCTTGAAACACTGTAAATTTTTGAATGTGGTTTTGAGCACGTTGAGGGATGCAGTTTTTAGAATATTGTCACTTCTGGGAATTTTCTGTCATAAAGGCCCCCTTAAAGTCACTTTAAATGTGAGGTGGTCCCTAATAAAATGGTTTTGTTGTTAAAATGAGAAATTGCTGGTCTATTTTAACCCTTATAATTTACTAAAAAAAAAAAATTATGTTTCAAAGATTGTTCCGATGTAAAGTAGACATGTGAGAAATGCTATTTATTAACTATTTTGTGTGACATAACTCTGATTTAAGAGCATAAGAATTAAAAGTTTGAGAATTGCAAAATTGCTAAATTTTTCACCAAATTTCTGACATATTCCCAAATAAACGCAAGTCATATAGGAGAAATTTTACAACTGTCATAAAATACAATAAGTCCTAAAAAAAAATTCTCATAATCAGTGGAATCCGTTGATGTGTTAGAGTTATAACCACAGAAAATGTCACTGGTCAGAATAAAAAAATATGGCTTTGTCAAAATTGTCTCAGTCACTAAGGTGTTAAGAAACTGACAGACTCCTTGGAAGATGTATGACTATTATTGAAAAGAAGGGTGGCTATATTGGTCACTGATTTTGTTTTTTAAATGTCAGAATTGTATTTTTGTACATTTTGAGTTTAGTTATTATTTTATTTTGCTTATATTAATATTGTATCATTATTTATATGTGTGCATTTTATTATATTATTTAATTATCATTTTGTGTTGTTATTATTCTCACTTTATTTTCATCTATTAAACATCTGAGATAGGAAAATGTATATTTTTCTATTTAGCTGTATAATAATTATGCCCGCATCTTCTAAAAAAGACGAAACATCACTTTCACTTTCATAAATATTCAGGTTTATTAATTTTTTTTAATTGAGTGACAGCTCTGTAGTTGTTCAATAATGAAATTTATTATCAGAAATGCAAATTGGCTAATAAATGTGCACAAAATGTATATCTCAGATCAATCAATTTAGTCACACTCAGTGACTATACATGTACAGCACTTGCCTACAAATCACTTTTATCTTTGGATATGTATTCATAGAATGAAAATGGCACTTTAATGTTCAATCTGCTTGAACACTGAAGGTAGTACACCCAATCAGTCTAGACCTTCGTCTATTCCTGGAATTAGCTGTTCGCTCTGACATCCTAACCCTACACTGAACAAGCATAAAATGGAGCTACTTGGCTGGCTCACATCTTTATACTTGCTGTGATAACCACCCTGATTGGCTATGCTAGATCATGTGATATCTGCAAATCTTTATGGGGGAAACCCGTCTGGCTGTGACTGATGCTATCTGCACTGAGACATGTATGAAAGACAGAAGTTTCTATTGTTGTTTTTAACAGCTTAAAAGGAACCTGTCACCAGGATTGGCCAATACGAGTTACGGCCACTGCCTTTCAGGGCTTATCTACAGCATTCTTTACCCCTTCCGACCTGCAAAAGAAGAAAAATAACTTTTATTATACTCACCTGCGGTGCGGTCCAGTCTGAGGGATGTCACTCTTCTTAGTCTGGTGCCTCCCATCTTCTTATGATTGCTGCACTTCTGCTTGCTTCATGTGGATGATGCATCCCTGCGTCATGCACACAGGCTCCCCGGCATCGCGCTTCTGCGCAGGCGTATTTATCTGCCCTGTTGAGGGCAGAGCAAAGTATTGCAGTGCAAAGGTGCCGGGAAAGGTCAAAGAGGTCCAGCTCCTGCCAGCTGCAGGAATTGCACAGGAGCGCAATGCCGGGGGGGAGCCATGAATCAAGCAGAAGGGTGGCATCGCAGGAAGATGGGAGGTGCCGGACCAAGACCTGCGACACCCATAGGACCAGACTGCTCCCGGGTGAGTATAATAAAAGTTGTTTTTCTTCTCTTGCAGGTCAGATCGGGGGCTTAGCTACAGTGTTATATTACGGTAGCTGAGGAGTGCAGGTAAAAAAGGAAATACACCAGAGCAGTTGGAATCTATGAGATTGCAGTACCCTGACTAACCACCGCAACTAGAGGCAGCCGTGGAGCGTTCCTACGTTGGTCCTAGACGCCTCGTCACAGCCTGAGAAACTAACTACACCTAAAGATAGAAATAGGAAAGCTATCTGCCCCGGAGCAGAACCCCAAAGATAATAGAAAGCCCCCAAACATGTAATGGCGGTTAGACAAGAGGAAATACTGACACAGAAAGAAAATAGTATGAGCAAACGCTGGGGCCCAAACTAACTAAATAGAAAAGGATAGGAAGGGTACTTACTGCAATCTCAGAAAACCCTGAAAAAAACACCAACTCTACTAATTTCAAAATCACCTGAGATCACACGACCTCTACCACCTAAATTAGTTCTCTGGTGTAAAAAAAATCAAAACAGCAGCCACTGAAAAAAAACTGGAAAAAGCAAAAGTACAAAACACAGTGGCTGGACTAAACTGAGAGGGCAAAAGCCCCCGGAGGGGACCCTGAAGGCCCCCACAGAAGTGCAGGACAAAATGCAAAAATATAGCAAAAACACAAAATAAGAAATTGTCTTATCTGATAGCAGGAGATGCAGACACGACACAGCAGGCTACAAGGGAAACTGGAAAGAAGGATTCAGACCAGAACAATTGATCACCGGCAACCCTGATGGGAAAATGACTCCCTTATAAAAGACCAATCAGTAACACCTGATTCCCAGTCCTCACAATCCTCACTAGTACCGCTTGTAACCACCAGAGGGAGCCTCTGCTCAGAACTCATCTCAAACCCATTCACAACAGTACCCCCCCCTTGAGGAGGGGTCACCGAACCCTCATTTGAGCAACCAGGTCGGTCAGGATGAGTTCTATGATACGCACGGATAAGTCTCCTAGCATGGATGTCCGAAGCAAACACCCAAGACAGCTGAGCGTGCAAAACGTCTTCCCCGCTTAGGGCAGACTGAAATAGCATGAGAGGCATCACCACAGTAGAAACATAACCCATTGCGCTTTTCGAAACTCATGACGCTGTGCCCCAGACACCACTCTATCACACTGCATGGGCTCAGCAGCTGGCTCACAAGGCAACACCACTCCACGCATACTTCTCCGCTCACGCAAACGTCTGTCAATTTGAATCGCTAATGACATAGAATCATTGAGACCAGAGGGGACAGGGAATCCCACCATAACATCCTTTACATTATCCGACAGACCCTTCCGGAAAAGGGCCGCCAAAGCGTCGTCATTCCATTTGGTCAGGACTGCCCACCTACGGAATCTCTGACAGTATAACTCAGCGTCATCAAGCCCCTGATTTAATGCCAACAAGGCTTTTTCAGCTTGATCAGTGACATTAGGCTCATCGTACAATAACCCCAAAGCCTGAAAAAATGCATCAACATCACTCAAAACAGGATCCCCAGGTATCAGGGAAAAAGCCCAATCCTGAGGATCGCCGCGCAGGAGAGAGATGATAATTTGAACCTGCTGCGCTGCGTTTCCTGAGGACTTAGATTTTAAGGCAAGAAACAATTTACAATTATTTTTGAAATTCTGAAACTTAGCTCGATCCCCTAAAAACAAATCTGGCATGGGGATCCTAGGTTCCACAACAGGCAACCTAGCAAGATAGATAGCAATACTCCGAACCTCAGTGGCAAGCTGATCCACACGGCCAGACAACTGTGCAAACTCCATTGGGAGAAAAGATCCTCCCCAGCACCCAGAGATATAGAGGGAAAAAAAAAAAATGCAACAAACAGAAAAATATCTCTGACAACTTTTCTTCCTTCAAAATATTTTTTCCCTTCTGTGAGTACTAGAGTTGAGCGATACTTTCCGATATCCAAAAGTATCGGAATCGGAATGGTATCGCCGATAACATTAAAATATCGGCGATACCCGATACCGATACCGGAAGTCCCATGTAAGTCTATGGGAACAAAATATCGAAATTAAAAAAAACCCATTCTTGCCTTGTTGGTTAATTGTACATGAAGGAAAACAAGAAAGAGTAATGTAGAATGTATTGGGGAAGGTTGAGGAGACATTAAAGGCATAGATGTTTAACCCAATCAAATGGAATAGCATAAATATTTTTTTTTTTAAAGATGTTCGGATTGACGAAGAAATTGACAATGTTGTTAACGTTTTTTCTATTTTGGAAAATATGTATATTACACAACTTCCATGCTCTTCATCTTCACCTTTTTAACTTTTCACACACTTTCTCCTTCATAATCTTCTGCAGCATCATCTTTTTCATCAAATTATTCTTCATCTTCACCTTCTTTATCTTCTTCTTAAACTTCTTGCTATTCATCTTTGTTAACATTACTCATATTCTTCTTATTAAACTATTATTCTTATTCATATTCTGCTTCATCTTCTTCATCATATTCTTATTTGTGACAGAGAATCCTGTACTTGTAATCTGTCAAAGTATGAATTTTTCATCCTTTCGTTCTTGCTGTCACAAAAGATTTAAATTACAACAGTATTTGTCCGTGTTCAGTTTAGCCTGCAGCAGCAGGCATTTTCCAGGGGCACCACGAGGAGGAACGGACTCACCCCCATACACTGCTTAGTCTTCTTCTGCTTAGAATTTAGAGCATATATTTTGCTCTTCATTTTGGTCTTATACTTCATGTTCTTCTGCTTTTAGATCTTCTGCTTATTGTTCTTGTGTCTCTTGTTCCGTATCTTGTATTTGTAGCACAATCTTGTACCAGCTGATGTTACTGGGACACGGTTACTAAGCAAGAGGTACCTGTGCTCCAAAGCACTACCAAGGACCAGCAGACGTTGCTGGAACTCGGATACCGAGATGGAGGCACCTAGGCCAAAGGCACTGTGGAGAACCAGCTGACGGTACTGGAACCCGGAGGGGCAGCAGAAGGAAAAGAGCCAATGGCACAACCGAGGACCAGCTGACGTTACTGGGACACGGTTACTAAGCAGGAGGTACCTGTGCTCCAAAGCACTACCAAGGACCAGCAGACGTTGCTGGAACTCGGATACCGAGATGGAGGCACCTAGGCCAAAGGCACTGTGGAGAACCAGCTGACGGTACTGGAACCCGGAGGGGCAGCAGAAGGAAAAGAGCCAATGGCACAACCGAGGACCAGCTGACGTTACTGGACACGGTTACTAAGCAGGAGGTACCTGTGCTCCAAAGCACTACCAAGGACCAGCAGACGTTGCTGGAACTCGGATACCGAGATGGAGGCACCTAGGCCAAAGGCACTGCGGAGAACCAGCTGACGGTACTGGAACCCGGAGGGGCAGCAGAAGGAAAAGAGCCAATGGCACAACCGAGGACCAGCTGACGTTACTGAACCCCAGTAACACAGGAGCAAGTGTTGACTGTGCTAACAGCACTTCCGAGCAACAACTGGCGGTGTTGGAGCCCAGGGTCAAGGAGGATGTTTAAATACTAGATCAAGTAATTTCCTTGTTACCTGTCAATTTTAAATGTCTATACTTCAAACAAGAGAAAGATAACCTTTACTACCATAAGATGATGATTTCATTTAAACTAATATCTAGATAAATAAAGAATTGACAAACATAAACACATACATTAACATGTTGAACAGCAATGCAAACCACAAAATAAATTAGTTAAGGAATCTGCTATACGGTTGTACATAAAAGCATACAAGTATATATCTGAATCCATTAATGATGGATAAGTAACAGTATGTACACCATTTTTATTGTATAGACAATGAATGTCTGACTTCAAAACATCATCAGCATTACAAGTTATCTGTGATATTACTAAAATGTTCCATTTGCTGAATAATGTCACTAAATATTTTATACAAAATTATACAATTTCCATCATGTAATACTCATAATATGTGGCAATAATCATTTTTATTAACAAACATAACCTTTAAAAAGTGCATAGTGCATAGTGAAAATTGCTATTTATGGCTGACTGTCGACTTGGAAGCATGACAACAGATAGATAAGGTATATATAGATGAGACTGCATAGCCACAGATGGTGAATGGCGATGTAATACTGTACCTCAATAAAGTGTGCGTCACTACTACATAATTTTTTTTATATAGCTTTATAAACAGGGTACATGGATGTATGCTTGTGCCTTTGTTTTGACGCACAGACTGCCTTCCTGCTGAGACGCATTGGGTAGTGAACAGTTGTGTGCAGTGTTCACTGCAGTCTCTGCGGAATAACCACACTTAGACCTTATAACTTTTCAGACTTTCTTTATCAATCTACCAAGATGAAGAAGGCAGGGAGTAAGGCACGTGGTCGTGGAGTTTCTTCAGGGAGAGGACGTGGGGATTCTGTGGCTGCTGCGGCCCCAGTGACACAGCATCCACCAGTTTTCCCCGTGAGCGTTCCTTTATGCGCACTTTTGTAGGAGCTCGGAGTACCCCCCTGCTGCGGGAAGAACAAATTGAAGCCGTTGTTGTTTGGATGTCAGCCAATGCATCGACTTCAATTGCTTCCACCTCCTCTCAGGACCACAGCACTGTTGGGCAACCATCTGTCTCTTCACCGCCTGGCAAATTGCCCAGGCAGTCAGAGAGTTCTGTACAGGAGCCAGCTGAGTGTCTGCTTCTGTTCTCAGAATCTATTGGCTTGCAAACAGGGGCCCAGCCAAGCAGCATTCTGTAATGTGAAGAGGGAGTATGCAGTGATGCGCAACAGCTGTGTCTCTCTGAATCTGAAGAGGCGGGTGAGACAGTGCCGATGGTCAGCACACCGCAGAACGCATCTGATGATGATGAGACCCAGGTGCCAGTTTCTGTTGAGCATGGTGCTGGCCAGACCACCCAACAGCAGGTGTTGGAAGAGGGTAGTGGAGATGATGAGGTCCAAGACCCAACATGGCATGAGGAACAGGAAGGTGGTGGGAGCAGCTCAGAGGAATAATAATAATATTTATTTATATAGCGCCATCATATTCCGCAGCGCTTTACAGTTTAGCAGTTTCAGAACACAAGTCATAAGTAACAACGTTAACAATACAATAATTTAAGCTAAATAAGTCGCCCCTGCTCGTGACAGCTTACAATGTACAATGAGATGGGGGAGATACAAAGTATAGGTGTTTATATACAATGGTGCATTTACAATGATGTTCCAGCCATCTTAAGGGACTGAGGGATGGAGATAGTGAATGGGCTAGAGACACACACACAGTTACACAGAATACATAGAATGACTTTGATTAGTGAATGTGATAGGCCGCTCTTAACAAATGTGTTTTGAGGGAGCGCCTGAAACCATGCAAATTGTGGATAGTCCTAATTTCTTGGGGTACAGCATTCCAGAGGATTGGCGTAGAGCAGGAGAAGTCTTGGAGTCGGGAGTGGGAGGTACGTATTAGTGCAGAGGTTAGTCGAAAGTCGTTTGCAGAGCGCAGCAGTCGGTTAGGCCGATAGATAGAAATGAGGGAGGAGATGTAGGAGGGGTGCTGCACTGTGGATAGCTTTGTGGCTGAGAACCAGTACTTTGGTTGAAAGCTGGGAGAGGCCTAGAGAAATGGTTAGTGATAGAAGGAAGATAGAGGAAGACATTGCCCCAACGGTACAAACAGGAGGGAGAGTTAGGCTGCAGACTCGGTTGCCTGTAGCCTCCAGTTTGGCACCTGTTCGGAGCAGTTGTCTTCCAAAAGTCAAAACGTGCGCTCCCAGGACTTGCACTGCGTGGTCCTTTTTTCACACACTTGCACATGATATTTGCTATGTGAAATGCAAGCTGTGTAATCAAAAATTAAAAATAGCTAAAAGTGTCAGTCACCTCAATACCACAAATATGTGGAAACATGTGCGGACAAAGCACGTAGTTGAGTTACAAAGACACACTGGAGATGTAGGCCAACCTACAGCAGCACCTACATCTTCAGGTTGTGTTGAAGCCTCTTCATCGAGCTCACACACAGCTGGTTCTGCTTCCTCACAGGATCGCCATGGAAGAACCTCGGCCACTGTTGTCCAGAGACAAACTGTTATTCCACACACAGCAGCAAGTTCCCTGTCATCCTCACACTCCCAGGCCACAAAACAGCCATCGGTAGCACAGGCATGGGATAAAAGACGGCCATACTCCGCAAACCATGCACGAGCACAGGCTCTGAATGCTGGCATTGCAAAACTCCTGTCCCTTGAAATGCTGTGATTCAGGCTGGTGGAGACAGACAGTTTCCGTAACTGAATATCATTGTCAGTCCCACAATACAATGTGCCAAGCCGATTTCATTTCAGCAGGCAAGCCGTCCCTGGTCTGCAAAAGCATGTTGAGGGAAAAATTAAACATGCGCTACTAAAAGCCCTCAGTAGCAAGGTCCACCTGACCACCGATGCGTGGACCACTACCCATTGTTATGATCTGCTACAACCAGTAAGGAAAGAAGGGAATTCTGTCCCTACAATACAACTAAGCTGAATCCCTACGATGTAACGGGGAACCTGATCCTGCGACCAGACCCGCTAAAGTCCTCATCTAGTGTGAACGAAGACCTATAGTTGCGAGGGAGTAATCCCTACAAGATCTAGGGACTGGGAGAAAAGGTGGACACCTCCTAACATAAATTGTAGCATGGATAATTAAACAGAAAAATAAATACTTTGTGATCCTAACATCAAGCAAAACTCACAGATTAAGGCACCTAAGCACCCGGCTAGCTTAACAGTAGATAATACAATGAAGTCAAGCAAAGCCAGAAGGGCGGAGCCAGACTAAATAGGGAAAAAAGGTCATGTGACCAGCAAACTGAAACAAAACCTAACAAGAGGGTTCTAACACCCATGGCCAGGGACAATACCTTTCCCTCACTGCCCATTGGGTCAATGTTGTGCAGCCGGGTACTGATCTTGCGAGTGGCGCTGTACGTGTTCTGCCAACTCCAAGGATTGCAGGAATCAAGTCTGTACACATTGATTCCTCCTCCTACTCCAGTTCCTCAGAATCATCGCTGCAGGAGCCGTCACGGTCTACCTCCACATGGACCCGTGAACGTTTACCTGTTGCGACCGATATGAGCACAGCCATGTCCAAATGTCAACAGGCCGTCCTGAAATTAATTTCCATGGGGAATCTTAGCCACACAGCGCAGGAGCTCTGTAATGCCATAAAGCAGGAGAGCGACGTGTGGTTTTTGGAAGAGAATCTACAGGCAGGCTTGGTAGTGTGTGACAATGGCCGAAATCTGGTGTCAGCTCTGGGCCTTGGCAACCTCACTCACATACCATGTCTGTCATATGTGCTCAACTTGGTCGTGCAGAGTTTTTTGAGGGACTATCCGGATCTTGATGCACTGCTGCACAAGGTCCGCCTAGAGTGCGCTCACTTGCGACGTTCCAGCATGGCCAGATCGCTGATTGCAGCTCTGCAACGCAGATTTCACCTTCATGAACATCGCATCATATGTGACGTACCCACCAGGTGGAATTCCTCGTTACATATGTTGGAGCGGTTGTGTGAGCAGCAGCCAACAGTAATGGAGTATCAGCTGCATCAGGCGCAGTCAACTCGCAATTTGCGCCGTTCACACTTCACCACTACTGAGTGGGCCTCTATAATAAGAATAATAATATTATTTATTTATATAGCGCCATAATATTCCGCAGTGCTTTACAGTTTAACAGTTTCAAAACACAAGTCATAAGTAACAACGTTAACAATACAATAATTAAAGCAAAATCAGCCGCCCCTGCTGGTGAAAGCTTACAATCTACAATGAGGTGGGGGAGATACAAAGTACAGGTGTTTATATACAATGGTGTTTTTACAATGATGGTCCAGCCATTTTAAGGGAGTGAGGGATGCATGGAGATAGTGAATGGGCTACACACACAGAATTACACATAGAATGACTTTGATTAGTGAATGTGATAGGCCACTGTGAACAAATGTGTTTTGAGGGAGCGCCTGAAACCATCCAAATTGCGGATAGTCCTAATTTCTTGGGTAGAGCATTCCAGAGGATTGGCGCAGCGCGGGAGAAGTCTTGGAGTTGGGAGTGGGAGGTACGGATTAGTGCAGAGGTTAGTCGAAGGTCGTTTGCAGAGTGCAGCAGTCGGTTAGGCCGATAAATATAAATAAGGGAGGAGATGTAGGGGGGTGCTGCGCTGTGGAGAGCTTTGTTGGTGAGAACCAGTAATTAGAATTGGATCCTATAATGAATGGGCAGCCACTGCCAGTGTTATGAGTGGCGAATAACTCTATGAAGGATATCTGCCACGTTTTGCGTGCGTTTGATGAGTCAACGCGGATGGCGAGTGCAGATGATGCACTAGTCAGCCTGACTGTCCCCCTTATCTGCCTGCTTCAAAAAACACTGCAAGCACTAAGGCATGAGGTTTTGGAAGAGGTGGAGGATGAGGAGTCACAAATTCCATCACCTTCTGGACAGTCAGCTCAACGTGGTTCCTCACAAAGGGCTGGAGGACTTTCAAAGTACCATGCTGTATCAACAATTGAACCTCCAGAGTCGCTGTCTATATTTTCATAACCATTACAAACTTTTAATGTATTTACAAAGCACATAATGTACATTTTTTGTCTATCCTTTTGTAATGCTATTGTGTTTCCATAAACTGATGTTACAGAATTATGATACAAAGTTTTTAAATTTTGAGTTTTAAATTTTGTAAATTTATATGTATTTGAAGGACTTTGTGAGGAGGATGAGGAGGAGTCAATGGAGGAGGAAGACATCGCTCCAGAGGGAGGTAGACAATGCTCTAGTCAGTATGTAGACCAAGGGTGGGGTGATGCACAGCAGGCAGAGATGACGCCTCTTGCAGGGGACAACGTTTCTTGGCCAGTTGGGAGTCTGCAGCACATGGTTGATTTCATGCTGCAGTGGCTGAGAAACGACCGCCGCATCGAACACATTCACACCACGTCTGATTATTGGGTGTACACCCTCCTAGACCCTCGCTACCGGGACAACTTACAAAGCCTCATCACACCGTTGAACCGGGAGTGTAAAATGCGGAAGTACCAAGACACACTGGTGCAATCCATAATGTTCTCCATTCCAGCCGAGAGCGCTGCTGCTACTGCTTTACAAAGCAGCTCTGTGCGTCGAGGCAGTGGAGACAGCTCTGCAACAAGAGGGAGCACAAGCAGCGCCTCTGCACAGGGCAAGAACAGTATGTTCCAAATGTGTCGAAGTTTTGTGGCAGCGCCACCAATGTCTACACCATCCGAGACGGCTCCAGTCAGCAGGAGGCAACATTTCCGTAAGATGGTGACAGACTACATGTCTTGCCCTCTCAGTGTACTCCCAGATGGTTCTTCCCATTCAAGTTTTGTGTCTCTAAGCTGGATACATGGCCAGAGCTTAGCCAGTATGCATTGGAGGTGCTGGCTTGCCCTGCTGCCAGTGTATTATCGGAGCGCGTCTTTACTGCTGCAGGTGGTGTACTAACAGACCGTTGCATGCGACTATCCTCCGATAATGTAGAACGGCTTACTTTTCTGAAAATTAACTAGGCATGGATCTCGCCTGAATTTGCCTGTCCGGTTTCAGATTAACTAACTGGTTGGCAACGTTTTCCATGTCTCCTGTTATGTTCATCTTTCTACCACCTGAGCTATACTCCCTGGGCTACAACACTGCCAGTTGCTGCTCAGAAGTGTCGTGTCCACAGACCAATACACAAGCTATAGTGATAGTGGGGTTCAGTAACGCCTGCTGTTCCCCTGCTGCGTGTCTGACAAAAATTAATGCTGCTAACTCCAAATTAAAGTTCAAATTAAAGTTCAAACATCTCATACTAGGCCTCAGGCTACACCCTCCTTGACCCTGGGCTCAGAAGTGTTGGATGCACAGATCAAAACAATCGATGATGTGTTTGTGGGGTTCAGTAACGCCTGCTGTTCCCCTGCTGTGTGTCCGGCAAAAATTACTGCTACCTAGCTACACATGTTGAAAAAAACATGACATGTTAAAGTGGCTAGTGCTACACATAGATATCAGGCTACACCCTTATTTCTAAGCTGTAAACAAGTGAAACGTCAAATTTAAAACCATTCAATGATTAGTGTTGGTAACAAATCTGTAACTAAATAATTGTGACATATTATGGCAGATATCCACATGTCTAACACAAATGCTAACACAAAAGCATACTTATGCTATAGGGTACTGATGGTGAACCTTCTCACTCCATAACTTTGACAAATCCAACTCACATCATGCCTCAAATGCTGCAATGTTGGAAGTGCATAATGTGGGTTGAACTTTGACAACAGCTGCAGTGCGAAGGTTATCCTTCTGTGTTCTTGGCTTTTAAATAAAAGCATACAAGTAAATATAATAATACATTGTTGATTAAGGGACATGATGTACACCTGTAATATTGTGCAAACAATGGATGTAGGAGTATTCCTCTTCAACATTACTTATATTTGTGTCATTTGAAAAATACATATTTTAGTTAAAAATTAAAAACCCATGTTCAGTAGCTGTGAAAGGCCCGTTTGTGTACTTCTATATTGTTTGCAACCAATGTATTGTATACGGATGGAAGCACGTCACTGTAATAGATTTGAATTATTTTAAATAGAATAAAGCAGCACCAATTTTAGAAAAATGACAAGGATGAGCCAGTGACAGACACTCAGCAGAGTACACGCAGCGGTGGTTGAAGAAGTAAATGGAGCGTGATCTGCATTTAAAAAAAAAAAAAAAAAAATACCTCACAGACTGCAGTGAACACTGAAACACAACTATTCACAATCTGTGAAAGGCTACTCCTTTGTCTACTTCTATAGTGTTTGCAACCAATGTATTGTATACGGATGGAAGCGCGTCACAGTAATAGATTAGATTTTTTTCAAATATAATGGAGAAGCACCAGTTGGAGAAAAATGAAAAGGATGAGCCACTGAGACACGCTCAGCAGAGTACAAGCAGCAGTGCTTGAACAAGTAACTGGAGCGTGATATGCACTCCAAAAATAAAAAACACAGACTGAAGTGAACACTGAAACACAACTGTCCACAATCTGTGAAAGGCTACTCCTTTGTCTACTTCTATAGTGTTTGCAACCAATGTATTGGATACGGATGGAAGCGCGTCACACTAATAGATTAGATTTTTTTCAAATATAATGGAGAAGCACCAATTGGAGAAAAATGAAAAGGATGAGCCACTGAGACACGCTCAGCAGAGTACAAGCAGCAGTGCTTGAACAAGTAACTGGAGCGTGATATGCACTCCAAAAATAAAAAACACAGACTGAAGTGAACACTGAAACACAACTGTCCACAATCTGTGAAAGGCTACTCCTTTGTCTACTTCTATAGTGTTTGCAACCAATGTATTGGATACGGATGGAAGCGCGTCACACTAATAGATTAGATTTTTTTCAAATATAATGGAGAAGCACCAATTGGAGAAAAATGAAAAGGATGAGCCACTGAGACACGCTCAGCAGAGTACAAGCAGCAGTGCTTGAACAAGTAACTGGAGCGTGATATGCACTCCAAAAATAAAAAACACAGACTGAAGTGAACACTGAAACACAACTGTCCACAATCTGTGAAAGGCTACTCCTTTGTCTACTTCTATAGTGTTTGCAACCAATGTATTGGATACGGATGGAAGCGCGTCACACTAATAGATTAGATTTTTTTCAAATATAATGGAGAAGCACCAATTGGAGAAAAATGAAAAGGATGAGCCACTGAGACACGCTCAGCAGAGTACAAGCAGCAGTGCTTGAACAAGTAACTGGAGCGTGATATGCACTCCAAAAATAAAAAACACAGACTGAAGTGAACACTGAAACACAACTGTCCACAATCTGTGAAAGGCTACTCCTTTGTCTACTTCTATAGTGTTTGCAACCAATGTATTGGATACGGATGGAAGCGCGTCACACTAATAGTTAAATTGCATGGAGCTGCAAGAATTACACTGAAGAAAAAAAAAAGAGTCTGTGAGTGACACGTGCAGATGCCTACAGACAGCGTTGGATGCAGAGCAAACTGCAGCGTCACCTGCACTCACACACACCTTGCAGAGCTGTTAAAACAACACTGCAGGCAAAAGGAAGCTTTACACAGCGGTTGGTGCTAGCCTGCCTACAGCACAGTACACTAAATCGCAATCTCTAACTGTCCCTCAGAGTCAGCAGAGTAGCGTTCTGTCCCTATCTGAATTCACAGCACAGTGACGCTAAAATGGCGGCGGCGCCTTTTATAGTGCATTCTGACATCATTTCAGCAGCCAATCACAGCCATGCCATTAGTTAAGATGACCGCAGCATTACAGGATGTGCCCACACTTCGTAGGATTCCTCATTGGCTGACTAAAATCACAATGCCTCTCAAAGAATTATGGGAACTTCCGTTTCCGGTATACGATATTGAAAAAGTATCGGAATTAAGTATCGGAATTCCGATAACGCGAATATCGGCCGATACCCGATACTTGCGGTATCGGAATGCTCAACACTAGTGAGTACCATACAATTTTTATGGCCGGTGATACTGTTATATTACGGTAGCTGAGGAGTGCAGGTAAAAAAGGAAATACACCAGAGCAGTTGGAATCTATGAGATTGCAGTACCCTGACTAACCACCGCAACTAGAGGCAGCCGTGGAGCGTTCCTACGTTGGTCCTAGACGCCTCGTCACAGCCTGAGAAACTAACTACACCTAAAGATAGAAATAGGAAAGCTATCTGCCCCGGAGCAGAACCCCAAAGATAATAGAAAGCCCCCAAACATGTAATGGCGGTTAGACAAGAGGAAATACTGACACAGAAAGAAAATAGTATGAGCAAACGCTGGGGCCCAAACTATCTAAATAGAAAAGGATAGGAAGGGTACTTACTGCAATCTCAGAAAACCCTGAAAAAACACCAACTCTACTAATTTCAAAATCACCTGAGATCACACGACCTCTACCACCTAAATTAGTTCTCTGGTGTAAAAAAAATCAAAACAGCAGCCACTGAAAAAAAACTGGAAAAAGCAAAAGTACAAAACACAGTGGCTGGACTAAACTGAGAGGGCAAAAGCCCCCGGAGGGGACCCTGAAGGCCCCCACAGAAGTGCAGGACAAAATGCAAAAATATAGCAAAAACACAAAATAAGAAATTGTCTTATCTGATAGCAGGAGATGCAGACACGACACAGCAGGCTACAAGGGAAACTGGAAAGAAGGATTCAGACCAGAACAATTGATCACCGGCAACCCTGATGGGAAAATGACTCCCTTATAAAAGACCAATCAGTAACACCTGATTCCCAGTCCTCACAATCCTCACTAGTACCGCTTGTAACCACCAGAGGGAGCCTCTGCTCAGAACTCATCTCAAACCCATTCACAACAGTACCCCCCCCTTGAGGAGGGGTCACCGAACCCTCATTTGAGCAACCAGGTCGGTCAGGATGAGTTCTATGATACGCACGGATAAGTCTCCTAGCATGGATGTCCGAAGCAAACACCCAAGACAACTGAGCGTGCAAAACGTCTTCCCCGCTTAGGGCAGACTGAAATAGCATGAGAGGCATCACCACAGTAGAAACATAACCCATTGCGCTTTCGAAACTCATGACGCTGTGCCCCAGACACCACTCTATCACACTGCATGGGCTCAGCAGCTGGCTCACAAGGCAACACCACTCCACGCATACTTCTCCGCTCACGCAAACGTCTGTCAATTTGAATCGCTAATGACATAGAATCATTGAGACCAGAGGGGACAGGGAATCCCACCATAACATCCTTTACATTATCCGACAGACCCTTCCGGAAAAGGGCCGCCAAAGCGTCGTCATTCCATTTGGTCAGGACTGCCCACCTACGGAATCTCTGACAGTATAACTCAGCGTCATCAAGCCCCTGATTTAATGCCAACAAGGCTTTTTCAGCTTGATCAGTGACATTAGGCTCATCGTACAATAACCCCAAAGCCTGAAAAAATGCATCAACATCACTCAAAACAGGATCCCCAGGTATCAGGGAAAAAGCCCAATCCTGAGGATCGCCGCGCAGGAGAGAGATGATAATTTGAACCTGCTGCGCTGCGTTTCCTGAGGACTTAGATTTTAAGGCAAGAAACAATTTACAATTATTTTTGAAATTCTGAAACTTAGCTCGATCCCCTAAAAACAAATCTGGCATGGGGATCCTAGGTTCCACAACAGGCAACCTAGCAAGATAGATAGCAATACTCCGAACCTCAGTGGCAAGCTGATCCACACGGCCAGACAACTGTGCAAACTCCATTGGGAGAAAAGATCCTCCCCAGCACCCAGAGATATAGAGGGAAAAAAAAAAAAAAATGCAACAAACAGAAAAATATCTCTGACAACTTTTCTTCCTTCAAAATATTTTTTCCCTTCTGTGAGTACCATACAATTTTTATGGCCGGTGATACTGTTATATTACGGTAGCTGAGGAGTGCAGGTAAAAAAGGAAATACACCAGAGCAGTTGGAATCTATGAGATTGCAGTACCCTGACTAACCACCGCAACTAGAGGCAGCCGTGGAGCGTTCCTACGTTGGTCCTAGACGCCTCGTCACAGCCTGAGAAACTAACTACACCTAAAGATAGAAATAGGAAAGCTATCTGCCCCGGAGCAGAACCCCAAAGATAATAGAAAGCCCCCAAACATGTAATGGCGGTTAGACAAGAGGAAATACTGACACAGAAAGAAAATAGTATGAGCAAACGCTGGGGCCCAAACTATCTAAATAGAAAAGGATAGGAAGGGTACTTACTGCAATCTCAGAAAACCCTGAAAAAACACCAACTCTACTAATTTCAAAATCACCTGAGATCACACGACCTCTACCACCTAAATTAGTTCTCTGGTGTAAAAAAAATCAAAACAGCAGCCACTGAAAAAAAACTGGAAAAAGCAAAAGTACAAAACACAGTGGCTGGACTAAACTGAGAGGGCAAAAGCCCCCGGAGGGGACCCTGAAGGCCCCCACAGAAGTGCAGGACAAAATGCAAAAATATAGCAAAAACACAAAATAAGAAATTGTCTTATCTGATAGCAGGAGATGCAGACACGACACAGCAGGCTACAAGGGAAACTGGAAAGAAGGATTCAGACCAGAACAATTGATCACCGGCAACCCTGATGGGAAAATGACTCCCTTATAAAAGACCAATCAGTAACACCTGATTCCCAGTCCTCACAATCCTCACTAGTACCGCTTGTAACCACCAGAGGGAGCCTCTGCTCAGAACTCATCTCAAACCCATTCACAACAGTACCCCCCCTTGAGGAGGGGTCACCGAACCCTCATTTGAGCAACCAGGTCGGTCAGGATGAGTTCTATGATACGCACGGATAAGTCTCCTAGCATGGATGTCCGAAGCAAACCCCCAAGACAACTGAGCGTGCAAAACGTCTTCCCCGCTTAGGGCAGACTGAAATAGCATGAGAGGCATCACCACAGTAGAAACATAACCCATTGCGCTTTCGAAACTCATGACGCTGTGCCCCAGACACCACTCTATCACACTGCATGGGCTCAGCAGCTGGCTCACAAGGCAACACCACTCCACGCATACTTCTCCGCTCACGCAAACGTCTGTCAATTTGAATCGCTAATGACATAGAATCATTGAGACCAGAGGGGACAGGGAATCCCACCATAACATCCTTTACATTATCCGACAGACCCTTCCGGAAAAGGGCCGCCAAAGCGTCGTCATTCCAATTTGGTCAGGACTGCCCACCTACGGAATCTCTGACAGTATAACTCAGCGTCATCAAGCCCTGATTTAATGCCAACAAGGCTTTTTCAGCTTGATCAGTGACATTAGGCTCATCGTACAATAACCCCAAAGCCTGAAAAAATGCATCAACATCACTCAAAACAGGATCCCCAGGTATCAGGGAAAAAGCCCAATCCTGAGGATCGCCGCGCAGGAGAGAGATGATAATTTGAACCTGCTGCGCTGCGTTTCCTGAGGACTTAGATTTTAAGGCAAGAAACAATTTACAATTATTTTTGAAATTCTGAAACTTAGCTCGATCCCCTAAAAACAAATCTGGCATGGGGATTCTAGGTTCCACAACAGGCAACCTAGCAAGATAGATAGCAATACTCCGAACCTCAGTGGCAAGCTGATCCACACGGCCAGACAACTGTGCAAACTCCATTGGGAGAAAAGATCCTCCCCAGCACCCAGAGATATAGAGGGAAAAAAAAAATGCAACAAACAGAAAAATATCTCTGACAACTTTTCTTCCTTCAAAATATTTTTTCCCTTCTGTGAGTACCATACAATTTTTATGGCCGGTGATACTGTTATATTACGGTAGCTGAGGAGTGCAGGTAAAAAAGGAAATACACCAGAGCAGTTGGAATCTATGAGATTGCAGTACCCTGACTAACCACCGCAACTAGAGGCAGCCGTGGAGCGTTCCTACGTTGGTCCTAGACGCCTCGTCACAGCCTGAGAAACTAACTACACCTAAAGATAGAAATAGGAAAGCTATCTGCCCGGAGCAGAACCCCAAAGATAATAGAAAGCCCCCAAACATGTAATGGCGGTTAGACAAGAGGAAATACTGACACAGAAAGAAAATAGTATGAGCAAACGCTGGGGCCCAAACTATCTAAATAGAAAAGGATAGGAAGGGTACTTACTGCAATCTCAGAAAACCCTGAAAAAACACCAACTCTACTAATTTCAAAATCACCTGAGATCACACGACCTCTACCACCTAAATTAGTTCTCTGGTGCAAAAAAAATCAAAACAGCAGCCACTGAAAAAAAACTGGAAAAAGCAAAAGTACAAAACACAGTGGCTGGACTAAACTGAGAGGGCAAAAGCCCCGGAGGGGACCCTGAAGGCCCCCACAGAAGTGCAGGACAAAATGCAAAAATATAGCAAAAACACAAAATAAGAAATTGTCTTATCTGATAGCAGGAGATGCAGACACGACACAGCAGGCTACAAGGGAAACTGGAAAGAAGGATTCAGACCAGAACAATTGATCACCGGCAACCCTGATGGGAAAATGACTCCCTTATAAAAGACCAATCAGTAACACCTGATTCCCAGTCCTCACAATCCTCACTAGTACCGCTTGTAACCACCAGAGGGAGCCTCTGCTCAGAACTCATCTCAAACCCATTCACAACAGTACCCCCCCTTGAGGAGGGGTCACCGAACCCTCATTTGAGCAACCAGGTCGGTCAGGATGAGTTCTATGATACGCACGGATAAGTCTCCTAGCATGGATGTCCGAAGCAAACACCCAAGACAACTGAGCGTGCAAAACGTCTTCCCCGCTTAGGGCAGACTGAAATAGCATGAGAGGCATCACCACAGTAGAAACATAACCCATTGCGCTTTCGAAACTCATGACGCTGTGCCCCAGACACCACTCTATCACACTGCATGGGCTCAGCAGCTGGCTCACAAGGCAACACCACTCCACGCATACTTCTCCGCTCACGCAAACGTCTGTCAATTTGAATCGCTAATGACATAGAATCATTGAGACCAGAGGGGACAGGGAATCCCACCATAACATCCTTTACATTATCCGACAGACCCTTCCGGAAAAGGGCCGCCAAAGCGTCGTCATTCCAATTTGGTCAGGACTGCCCACCTACGGAATCTCTGACAGTATAACTCAGCGTCATCAAGCCCCTGATTTAATGCCAACAAGGCTTTTTCAGCTTGATCAGTGACATTAGGCTCATCGTACAATAACCCCAAAGCCTGAAAAAATGCATCAACATCACTCAAAACAGGATCCCCAGGTATCAGGGAAAAAGCCCAATCCTGAGGATCGCCGCGCAGGAGAGAGATGATAATTTGAACCTGCTGCGCTGCGTTTCCTGAGGACTTAGATTTTAAGGCAAGAAACAATTTACAATTATTTTTGAAATTCTGAAACTTAGCTCGATCCCCTAAAAACAAATCTGGCATGGGGATCCTAGGTTCCACAACAGGCAACCTAGCAAGATAGATAGCAATACTCCGAACCTCAGTGGCAAGCTGATCCACACGGCCAGACAACTGTGCAAACTCCATTGGGAGAAAAGATCCTCCCCAGCACCCAGAGATATAGAGGGAAAAAAAAAAAATGCAACAAACAGAAAAATATCTCTGACAACTTTTCTTCCTTCAAAATATTTTTTCCTTCTGTGAGTACCATACAATTTTTATGGCCGGTGATACTGTTATATTACGGTAGCTGAGGAGTGCAGGTAAAAAAGGAAATACACCAGAGCAGTTGGAATCTATGAGATTGCAGTACCCTGACTAACCACCGCAACTAGAGGCAGCCGTGGAGCGTTCCTACGTTGGTCCTAGACGCCTCGTCACAGCCTGAGAAACTAACTACACCTAAAGATAGAAATAGGAAAGCTATCTGCCCCGGAGCAGAACCCCAAAGATAATAGAAAGCCCCCAAACATGTAATGGCGGTTAGACAAGAGGAAATACTGACACAGAAAGAAAATAGTATGAGCAAACGCTGGGGCCCAAACTATCTAAATAGAAAAGGATAGGAAGGGTACTTACTGCAATCTCAGAAAACCCTGAAAAACACCAACTCTACTAATTTCAAAATCACCTGAGATCACACGACCTCTACCACCTAAATTAGTTCTCTGGTGTAAAAAAATCAAAACAGCAGCCACTGAAAAAAAACTGGAAAAAGCAAAAGTACAAAACACAGTGGCTGGACTAAACTGAGAGGGCAAAAGCCCCCGGAGGGGACCTGAAGGCCCCCACAGAAGTGCAGGACAAAATGCAAAAATATAGCAAAAACACAAAATAAGAAATTGTCTTATCTGATAGCAGGAGATGCAGACACGACACAGCAGGCTACAAGGGAAACTGGAAAGAAGGATTCAGACCAGAACAATTGATCACCGGCAACCCTGATGGGAAAATGACTCCCTTATAAAAGACCAATCAGTAACACCTGATTCCCAGTCCTCACAATCCTCACTAGTACCGCTTGTAACCACCAGAGGGAGCCTCTGCTCAGAACTCATCTCAAACCCATTCACAACACTACAGTATTATAGAATGCTGTAGATTAGCCCTGAAAGGCGGTGGCCATAACTCGTATCGGCAGAACCTGGTGACAGGTTTGCTTTAAGAGATCAGTCAACATACTTTGATTCAGGTTTTTTTTTTCATCTTACATATAAGATGAGTGAAATTTCGACATCGAGCCTTCCAATAGATCAGCTATTTTGAGATCTGATGCGGATGTCAAAAGTGAATGAAGCTCATATTCAATAGAATTAGAGCTGAACTGCAGTTTTCATAAACAGCCACTAAACTGTGAACATAGCCTTTCTGTTCTAGGTCTGTTGGGAGGTGACATCAGACCTCCACAGATCTGAGAATGATGACCCATCCTAACAGTCTTAGCATCAGAAGTTTGAAAAACAACTTCAGATAGGACAAACAGTATTAATAATTTGTTGTGGTATATTGCGAAAAAAATGCCTTGAGGATAGGTTACAAGATATTGCAATTATTATTTTAGCAGTTACAATCCTCTTTTCTCAGGGGATTTCTAACAGAGTGCACATGATTAGATTCACTGTGGATATATAAGTAGCATCATTGGTCAATTTACAGTCCATGTTAACAGAAGGTCTCTAGGAAGCAAGAAGGAAAGATGCTTACAAAAGTATGTAAGGATTGTAAAGCTTGCATCATAAACTACTAGAAATGTTTGGAATCAAAAGGTATAGAATACTGATATCTTTTAGCAAAAATATAAAAATAGAATATGAAAGCAAATTCATACAATCAAAGCTGGCTAAAGCTAACAAGCTCTGATGGCTTCACTGTCACCTTGTACAGATTTTCATCAGGGTTTGCCATTGTGCTATGCAAATTGATAATTAGTATTACTTTTAAATTCAATCAGGAGACAATGTTAGAATTACCAGTAGATATTTTCTAGAATAATACACATAATTTAATAAAAAATTATTGGAATAGTAAAACGATCATACTTAACATGCAACCAATGCATATTAACCCCTTGGCTGCACAGCTTGCTTCAGCTTTCATTTTTTCATCGGATTTGTCATATGAAGGCTTGTTTTATTTCAGGATGAGTGGAGTTTTTTATCCCTTTTTAACTCTTTATGGAAAGAAATATATACACAAAACAACAACTCTACTGTTTTGATTAATGCTGCGCTAATAAAATGTTAACTTCATTCTTTGCATTTGCACAATTATGATAATACCTAAATTCTATAGTTTTCTGTATTTATCATAACTTTTGTACAATTTTTAAAAACAAATTGTGATTCAGTCGCCATATTTTGAGCTGTATGAGGGCTTGTTTTTTGCATGAAAGCTTGAGTTTTCTTTGTTGCCATATTGTGGATGTTAACTGTTTGAGCCTGCTTTTATTACACTCTTTTGAATGCATAATGAACAAAAAACAGCAATTCTATATGTCGTTTACTTTTTTCTAAACACCGTTCACCTTTAGGAATTATTGTCAAGCTAACACCATTCTGTGGGTAGATATGATTACAAAAATATCAAATTAATATAGTTTTTTTATGCTTTGCTATTTTGTCACAAGAAATTACCTAATTAAACATCCTATTCTGATACGCATAATCTTGTTATTTTCCATAAATGTTGATGTGTGAGAGTTCGCTTTGGCAGAATAAGCTGTACTTTTTACTGGTACCATTTTTGATCACTTTTTGCTTTTGTTTTTCAATTTTTTTTACAGAGATTGACAAACAGTGTAATTAATTTCATTTGCAGGTCGATACAGTTACAGTGATACACAATCTATATTTTTTATGCTCTACTATTTTTTTCCATTAGATAATTAGCTTTTTTGGTTATCATAATCTATGGGCCCTAACCTTTTCCTTTTCTGCTTGCAGAGCAGTAAGAAGACTTGTGTTTTGCAAAGTGAGCTGTAGGTTTTATTGGCATTATTCTGAGATATAATTTTTTAATCATTTTTATTTAATTGTTTCTTTTAAGTTAATATTAACAAAAACATGAATTATAGCACATTTTTCCCCATGTGAGATAATAAATAATATAAATTTATTAGTGATGAGAGAGTATACTTATTGCTCGGGTGTCCTCCGAGTATTTTGGCATGCTCAGAGATTTAGTTTCTGTCGACGCAGCTCCATAATTTATGGCTGCCAGACAACCTGAATACATGTGAGGATTGCCTGTTTGTAAGGGAATCCCCACATGTATTCAGGCTATCTAGCAGCTGCAAATCATGCAGCTGTGTCCACAGAAACTAAATCTACAAGTGCTTCCAAATACTCAGAGATCACCTGAGCATGCTCAGGAAAACCCGAGCAACGAGCATACTCGCTTATCACTAATATTTATAGTACAGGTTGTTTCAATTACACCAATACCAAGTATGCGTAATTTTTGTGGAGGGATGGGAAGAAGGTTCACAAATCATCTTGTCTTTTATTAGAACAGCAATTTGTTTTTTTTATTTTTATTTTTGCATTTATTTTTTATACATAACTATTTTTTTTTTTTTTTTCTTCACTAATTTTGCTTTTACAATAATTATTAGTTACCCTAGGAGACTTAAATGTGAATCTGTCCAAGTATGCTAATCACACTCTGATCCTACTCTAATCAGAGTTCGAGCACAGTTTGAGCTGACTGATCTGATTTTCTTGGTTGAAGTAAAAAAAAAATCCATCTTCTACATTCAGCGTATCTGTGAAATTTGGACTGCACTCAGATCTCATCCGAGTGCAACCCAATTTATTATTTTTCATGGACCGATAGACATGAATGGCTGAGTGCAATCCGTTAATCAGATGTAACTCGGGCATGCTGCAATTTATTCCTTGGGCCGACTCGATCTGGGGAGAAAATCGGACAAGTAGACAGCCTCATAGAATAATATTGGTCTGAGTGCGATCAGAATATTTTTGCCCTCGGACCGAAAATAAGGTCATGTACGCGAGCCCTTTGACTGACAGATAACCTGTTAGACGCTACCATCTGAGGTATCTAATAGGTCGAGAGATATGGCAGACACAAAACCCATAAATAGACATTCCGTTTCCACATCTACTCATTGGCGCTCTATCATACAGTTACATGGGTGCTGATGGGCTGGAAGTGAAAGTAGTCTCCGTTTGTCAAACTCCTCACATGCTGCTGTCATTATTGACAGTTGCATGTGAGGTAAGAGGAACTTAGCTGTGCATTATAGCTCCTTCTGTGGATAGGAGGCACAGAACTGCTGTGTCCATACCATACCTAAGACCTAACTCAATGCCCGATTGCAGGAGAGCACTTCAAATCTAGATTTACTTTGCTTATTAGCAGGGAGGGGTTAAAATAATGACTCTTGGAAAGCTGTATGACAAACCCTGTGGAAACTGTAACAGTATATTCATATGCTGCAGATTTGTTTTCCAGGCATTTCTATTTCTAAAGTCTATTTTATAGTGTTTCATATATTGTGTTTTTCAGGAAAATTTTGTTTTTTGTGACATTTGTCAAAAAAAATCAAAGCAGCTACATCCGTAAGTTGAAACATTAGATTGAAATATAAAATACACCATCATTTTTTGTTGTTTGTGCCATTTTCAATTTAGCAGGTGGTAATTCCAATACAGTTTGTCAAGGATTAGCGTATCGGAATAAAAATAATATACTTTATTATAAATCATTAAAATTACAAAAAACGGACTAAAGTGCATGTGCAAGGACAGACAAAACACTCTGGTATACACACACAAGCATGAATTAAGCCACTATGAAACCCAGAGGACCCTAAGTCCCTTCTATCGTAGTTGGGTAACTGTGCTAGTGTCCAAACAACACAGTGACTATCTAATTATTATGTCAGTACACCCCGATCATGATAACATCAAGGGGGTAAGGATTTATTAAACACAGTTGTGTGTGAAATTCACTAGGTACGAGAATAAGAACTATATTATTGCCTACTCGGTTAATAAATCATCAGATATGACTATCATTCATTTCAAACCTTCTGCAATAAGTTCATATGTTTGTACCCCTGTTAGCATAATGCAGAAATTGCATAAAAAGTGTCTTGCCACCGCAATCAGGACTGCATACCTCCAGTAAACCCTGGATTATGGCTGCAACCTACACCTTCACAGGTCACTATGCAGCACATATACATAGGTATTCATAGTATGGCAAACATAAAGAGAGAGGGGAGTCTTTGGACATTTACAGGGCAGTGCTTATTTAAATATTGGTTTCACCCATAGTTATGTCCAAATCTGTAACTCTCTTTGAACTCTCTTAGTAAAACATATATAAATTAGTGCGACATTTTTAGAATGTATACGGAAAGATCTCACACCGATTTTGGGGGCGATGTATATACCCGGCTACTGTATTCCCTCTTAATGATTGGTGGTGGACTCTTTTCTTTTCTTTTTATCTCCCTTCTACCGACGCGTTTCGTCACAACTCATCAGGGGAGTGCCTTGGGATTTATGCGACCATATCGCTGAATAAATTGCCATCTTATCATATCATCATAGCATAGTTACCCAACTACGATAGAAGGGACTGAGGGTCCTCTGGGTTTCAAGGTGACTGAATTCATTCTTGTGTGTGTATACATTTTGTTTGTGCCATTTGCAATAACCTTTTCTGCGTATTTTCAATATATATCAAAAACCTATCATATTTGAAAAGGAATGCTATATATGTATAAATGGTATAAATTAAAATATCTGTGTAAATGAGATCTTAAAGGAATTATATCAGCATGATTTCACACTCCAAACTATTTATATGCTCATCTAAACAGAAAAAAATGAACTGAAGCATAAGTTGATATGCATGCAAAATAGAAGCATGTTCACCTTGACCATAATACAGACAAAATCCAAGACAGAAACAAAATAAACACATATCCTGCTGCAGGTAAATAAGAAAAAGCAATAGTGCATATACACAATATAGGGTACTTAGTAAACACAATTTTTGATCAAAAAAAGAGTAAAAGCCACCCCATCAGCGTCAAGGTGTACCCAAATTTGAGGTGGTCCTAACTTAACTAGCGTGAACAATCTCCTATTTTGCATGCATGAAAATTTATACTCCTGCTCAATCTTTTTTTTATTTTTTGGTTTAGTTTTAGATTTCTGCATTTAGTACAGGTAAGTGTTTGGCCTCCCTTCCTTTCACCTGGACACTATATTTAAACAACTTCCCATTTGCTGTGTGTCCGTGTTCGAGCCCGAACCTGCTCATCCTTATTCACACGGATGTCAAAATGACACATTGCAAGGTTTTAATACTAGAGGTTAGGATCATGCCAAATTTGGGTATACCTTGACGCTGGTGGAATGGTTTTTACGCTTTTTTTTATCAACGTATTTTTTAATAAGTACCCAATGTTGTTTATATGCACTATTGCTTTCACTTACTTATTTGCAATACAGTATGTATATATTTTGTTTCTGTCTTTAGTGTTTTCTATTTATGTGTATATAGCTCTTTGAAGTCCAGCATTACCTTTACATGCCAGTCCGTTCCTCCGTTACTGAGAAATAAGCCTTTGAATTGATATATAAATGAAAGTATAGATCTGAAGCCTATGTCACTCCAGTTATATTCCTTGACAAGTGCTGCCACATGCTGCTGTACTAACAGTTTTGTTGCCTGAAGTCACACAGCATAGTGGTTGTTAGTCAAACAGGAAGCGATAACTCTCATCAGAGAATAGAACCTAGTTTGCATGTCAATATAAATGGTGATCTCTCAGCCAGTGAAGAAGGGACTTTCAAGTAAAAGTATTGCTGGACTTATCTTGAAAAGAGCTACAAGCACATACAGTGCCTTGAAAAAGTATTTGTACCCTGTAAAGATTTCCACATTTTTTTACATTACACCCACAAGCTTAAATGTATTTTATGTGTTTTTTATGTTATATATAAACACAAAGTAGCAAGTATTTGTGAAATGTAAAAGAAATGAAACATAGTTTTCTAATTATTTTAGAAATATAAATCTGAAAATTGTGGACAAGTAAAGTAAAATCCTGAGTGACTAAATGACCATAGAAGTCACATAACTAGTAAAGTGATTCGACCTACAGTATGTGTTATTTATACTTAGTGTAACGACAGGTTTTCTGTGAAGGCCTAAGAGGTTTGTTTGAGAATTCATTAGGGAAAAAAACGCATCGTTCAAACCAAAGAGCACAAACAGATAAAAAATAAAGCTGTAGTGAAGAGAAAAGCATGGTTAGGGTATAAAAAAAATCCCAATCTCTGACCATCTCATGGAGCACTGTTCAATCCATCATCGAAAAATGGCACAACTGTTAACTTACCATGGTCACTTTTGAGGAGCTACAGAGATCTACAGGTTAGATGGGAGAATCTTTCCATAGGACAACTATTAGGGTAGGTTCACACTAGCATATAACACAGCCGAGTGCTATCCGATGTTATATCGGATAGCACTTGGCCCAATGTTATACTATGTTGCAGTGGAGATCTGCAATTTTTTTCTCTTGCCTGTTCAACATAAGAAAAGAATCACAGCATGCTGTGAGTACATCCGATAATTGTATCACACGTGCCCATACAAGTCTACGTGTGTGTTTGTGAAACATCGGACTGCACTCGGATGTCATCCAAATACAGTCCAATTGCCACGGACACAGACATTGGAGAAATGGAGAAATTAAGTTCCCGTCTTCTCTATGCCTGTGATGTGATTTTCGACTCACACTAAGGTGATACTTCGATCAAACTCTGACAGAGTTTGATCTGAATAACATTAGCATAATCAGCCCGATGGCCATGTAAGCAAGCCCTTAGTTATTTACTTCCCAAATTTGGTCTCTATGGAAAAGTGGTAAAAAGCAATTCAATTTTGAAAGAAAGTAATAAGAATTCCCGTTTGCAGTTTACAAAAAGCCATGTAGAGGACACAGCTAGCATGAGGAAGAAGTTGCTCTAGTGAATAGAATGTTTTGGACTAAATGCAAAACTCTATGTGTTACAGAAAAATAACACTGCACATCAACCTGAAAAGATCATCCCCATCATCTACATAGTGGAAGCAGGACCATGCGGGGATGCTTTTCTTTTGCAGTGTCAGTAAAGCTGGTCAGAGTTGATGGGAAGATGTCATGCATCTGCTTTTGAACCCTTGAAGCCAGATTCTCTGTCTGACGAGCCACAGTAGATACACCTTTTCTCAGAGCTTTTAGTTTCTAATATCCTCACTTCAGCCTTTTAAGGGTATCAGGCGTTTTCATTTACTAATTTGTCTGCCTCAGGGTGGATAAAAATCAATGATTTTTTTAAAAAAATCAAAAAAATCGGATTTTTTTGATTTAAATCGGATTTTTTTGATTTAAATCGGATTTTTTTTATTTAAATTGGATTTTTTTCAATAAACTGCTTTTTGAGGAAAATATTTTACCATCCAAAGGTTCTTCCATCATGAGATAAAGCTGAGTTGTTTAACTCAGTACAATAAAGGCTGTATATGTGATATTGTAAATTTAAGATGAGAGGTACAATGGTGAGTAGGAAGATATAAACACCTGTCGCACAAAAAATCAGCACATCTGAATCCAAAAAGTGGTCTATCAAGCACAGTATATCAGATAATGTTGAAATAAATCAGTCAATTTAGTATCCGGACAGGAAAACAATATATATTCCCAAAGTGGGGTAATATATCATTCCATATAATATGTGGGATAATTAATCCATCATATCCTGCCTGGAGCATAAATGTGCCAAAGAGTAAGACAGATAGATCTGATATGGCATTAGAGAGAAGAGGGGGACAGAAAAAAGAAAGAAAATCCCCCCCACACATCTACCAGCTCCTGTGAGGTGCCATGTCAGCTGCGGAAAAAGATGCTGGAAAGTGCTTACCCATATTGGGGAAATGTAACGGACCAGGTACGTGCCCCGACGCACGTTTCGCTCCTTGAGCTTCCTCGGGGGGCAGTGTGTCTTACTCTTTGGCACATTTATGCTCCAGGCAGGATATGATGGATTAATTATCCCACATATTATATGGAATGATATATTACCCCACTTTGGGAATATATATTGTTTTCCTGTCCGGATACTAAATTGACTGATTTATTTCAACATTATCTGATATACTGTGCTTGATAGACCACTTTTTGGATTCAGATGTGCTGATTTTTTGTGCGACAGGTGTTTATATCTTCCTACTCACCATTGTACCTCTCATCTTAAATTTACAATATTGTGAACATTTTAGTAATATTTGTTAAATAAAGTTTGTATCTTTTATATATATTATTGCCTCATGTCTCTATTTGGGCTGGAAGCTCTAATTCTTTGTGGTATATTAAATGATAGAGAGTTGCCCTGTTCCATTTTGGAACTATGTTTAAACATGTCACCCAGAGTTCTGGTTTAATCAAAAAAAGGCTGTATATGTGTAACATTCACAATGCCATGCTCTTCCAGAGGTTTCTGTAGGATTAGTGGGCAGTTTCTCTCCTATGTTATCACAGACGCTCGCTTTACTTACGCAGTTCTCAAAAGCGGAATTTGACTCCAGCCTCTTCTTCACGGCAAAAATGTTACAACATGAACAGAGTTGAGAAAAAGACCTTAATCCTATTGTTCTACAAACCTATGAATACAGAATCAACCCCTTCAGTGCCAAGTCCAAGAAGTTAGACAATGTTTCTAATTGTTTGGAGTGGAATAGATCTGCACAACACAAGAAGAATGTGAATCTAAGTGTGAGGAGGAGGAAGGGCAAGCAGACAAGAAAATGATCACGTGTGACTTCTCTCCTCCGTTACTAGGTGTTTGTAATAACAGAGGATGTAGTTTAGGCTCACAGAGCGGAGCCATTTTGTTGCGGACTGCCAGTGATACTGACAAGTAGGCTGTCACTGAGGACGACCGGCAGCATCTATTCTGTTAGTCCATGCTGCTCGCTGTATTATAAACTGAGCACAGATACGTGGAGAGTATCACACACTGGGATTATTCACAGCACATGACACACTGCATGTATCTAGATACAGGGCTGAGTGTAGTGTATCGCATTATGGGATTAGATACACCGGTCTGGGGCATATCACACTTGATGAAATTAGATACACCAGTCTGGGGCGTATCGCACATGATGAAATTAGATATACCGGTCTGGTAGAAACTTTGATTTAAATCACTGATTTAAATCAAGCCTTACTGACTAGTGATTTAAATCGTGATTTAAATCGTGATTTAAATCAGTTTGATTTAAATCAAATCCACCCTGGTCTGCCTTATCATCTTTCGGGTGCGACTTTATATACTTTCCCCCTACTGGTATTTCCTGCTTGTGATAGTCTCATTTAAATGTCCAGTCATACTGCTGTAATGTAAGCCAGTCAGTTAAAGACCAGCTAGGGTTTGTCTCTCTGCTGTTTATGTTCTTTGCCCTGCACCTATCTTCTGTTTCATTTTATGAAGTAGGGGGTATATTCTCTAACAGTACATATTACCATACACACTTTGAGATCTCTTCCTATTTCAACACACTTTTCCTTGTGTAGGTAATTTGCACTCTGCTCTGCACGCCATATTTTTAGGAGGAACGTGAAGCGCTCTGTGGCCTTTCAGGCAGCATAGGTCTGAGTTGCCATTGTCTAGCTTGTGGTTAGGGTTCTCTCAGTATCTCTAGGAATCGACAGAATCAGTTGCAATTTTTTGTGTGTTACCTATTTTCCCAATTGAGTTGCTACACTATCATAACATTTTCACCAGCCCACTCCATTTTTTCTGTGCTGAGAAGCCATCATGCCTCATCTGGAGGAGAGAGTAAATGTGTGGGTATTGTTCTATCATTGGAGATCCTCAGGCTCAGACATTTTCTATGCCTGAGGATTCTCCAGTGAAATCATTAATTGCGATCCTGATGAAGTTGCTGAAATAAATTATCAGCAGGTCGTTTCAAGGAAATTGTAAAGTGGAGTACTACAGCTCTCAGTTCAGATGCTGGAATGACTAAGCTCTCCACAATCAATTCTGTCAGGGTCTTTCTAGTCAGATATGGTATATGATGGTTTATAGTCCCTCCCTGTTGTCTCTGAGAGAGGCCATGTCACTGGCAGTTTGTTTGGACAGACATCTTAGGGATAAGAACACATTTGAAGGTGTTTCAGTGACTTTTCCCTCTCATCCTATTGATCAGGAGAACTGATGAAAATTAGGGCCTGCAGAGAGTCCAAGAATGGAATTGAATTTGGAATACCTGCTCATTTCTGTCTATATTGTTGTCGAACGGCGCATGTAATGATTCACAGTTTCAGATAAAATAATGAATTTCTTAAAGGTAAAGTGAAAGAAAAAAATAATTATTATGTAAGGACACTTGTTCTACAGGATTAAAGTTATCTGTCATGCATACTTTTGGTTATTTTCTACAAGTGTCTTTGATTGGGTACAACCTATCAATCTTAAAATTTACAGAAGTTTTTATGTTTGGCTAATTATTAATGTAAGCTCAATAAGAACTTCTCAGTCATAGTCAAACATCTTACTGACATGACTAAGAAGGGTACTGACATTTCCTATTGGTCTACTGAGGCTGTTGATGCTTTTGCTGCTATCAAAACAGCCTTTTCTAAATAACCTGTTATCAGTCAACCCAATGTTGGTTTGCCTTTTGTGGCTGATGTAGATGTCTCTTCTGTGGAGATGGGTGTTGTTTTTTCACAGAAGAAGGACGGTTACGTTCATTCTTGTGCTATACTACAGAATTTGTGCCGGGTCTAAAGCCTCTCGCAAGGCCCTGGCAGAGCTTCTTTTAGGTTCCGTTTCAACCTTGGACTCATTTGTGCATGGATTTCATCATGTATTTGCCTAATTCTGGTTTTAATACTGTATTATGGGTGGTGGTCGACCATTTCAACAAGTTGGTTCACTTGGTTTCTCTAGTAAACTTGCCTACAGCTAAGAGTTTAGCTACTTTCTATTTCTGTCACATAGTTAAATTACATGGTGTTCCTAAAAAAATTATATCGGATAGAGGGGTTCGGTTTATGGCTAGCTTTTGGTGTAGTTTGTGCTCCAGATTAGAAATTAAGCTTTTGTTCACCTCAAGTTATCATCCTGAGACTCATGGTCAAAAGGAGGTTATGAAACAAGAATTAGAACAATATTTAAAATGTTTTGTTTCATCTGATCATGATAACTATGTAGATTTTCTTTTTTTCAGAACACTTTTCCTTCTGTAGGTGTTTTGCACTCATCTCTGTCCTCCGGTTCTTCATGAGGAATGCAAAGAACTTGACTGCCTTTTAACCAACAAAGGTCTGAGTTGCCATCATCTGTGGTTATGGCTATCTCAGCTCACTCAGGAACCACTATGGTCTATGGGGTCATGATTTCTAGTCTTTACATGAACCTGCAGGGTCAGTTACAGATCTCAGCTTGTTACCTGTTTGACCCAGTGAGTTGCTATGTAAGGGGGATGTAAATTGTACCCCTTAAAGTGCTATGTATATATTATGTTTTGTTAATTAATCTATGTATAACATGCTGTTTACTGTAGCATAGTGTTGAGCATTCCGATACTGCAAATATCGGGTATCGGCCGGCATTACCCGGAAATTGAATCAGAGGCTATTTTACTATCTAGAAGTGTATGAACTATAAATATATGTATATATATATATATATATATATATATATATATATATGTCACAATGACATGTATATATATATATGTATTCTGTGTGTGCATATTTAGTGTTTACAAGGAAAGAAAGGGTTTTTTTTAGTTCCGATATTTCTGTCCCATAGACTTGCATTGTATTTCCGGTATCGGAATCGGGTATCGCTGATGCTTTTTGGGTATCGGTGATACCCATTCCGATCCGATACTTCTTGATATCGGGAAGTATCGCTCAACTCTACTGTAGCACCATGTACATAATAGGGAAAGTGTAGTGACTATTAGTGGCTTCTAGATGGTGCCTTTTAGTGTAGCTAGTTATACGATAAGGGTTTCACATAGAAAACAGCTAATAGTAGAAGGGGCTGCTGTGTGCTTAGAGAGGAACATTTACTGTTTACAGCTCAGTTTAGGGCTGGGCACCTGCACAGTCCACAAGGGCTATAGGCCCGGACAGCACAGCAGCTCCGTAATGTTGCAAGTGAAGCCTAGCCATCCACAGCAGTCAGAAGGAGCTGGAGCTGAAGGTACAGGTGTGCTGACTAAGAATGGATATATTCCTGTGAGGGAAGGCCAGGACACAAAAGCCCAGGTGTCCTCGGCCATGACTACGGTCCTGGCTGACCCTTACAGCTACACTATCATAATAGAACATGGATGAAGCTAAATATAGGCCAATCCATGAAGAATACTTAATAGAGTCATGAAAACACATGAGACTGTGGTGTAGGTTCAACTTCCTGCAGGACAGCGACCCTAAGAATACTGCCAGAGCTGCAAAGGAATAGCTTTAATGAAAACATATTGATGCATTTGAATGGCCCAGTCAAAGTATAAACCTAAATACCATTGAGAATCTGTGGCAAGACTTGAAAATTGCTATTCACATATGCTCTCCATCCAATCAAACTGAGCCAGAGCTAGTTTGTAAAAGATAATGGACAAACATTTGAGCCTCTAGATTTGCAAAGCTGCTAGAGACATACCCCCAAAAAACTTGCTGAGGTAATTGCAATAAAAGTTGGTTATAATCGCTCCTTTGTGTTGGTATAGCACATAAAATGTTTAGAAAATACATTTAAGTTTGTGGGTATAATGAGAACAAATTTCGGAAAAGTATGAATACTTTTTCAAGGCACTGTAAACAGTCACCCTTGAAATTGTTCCAGAACATGAAGTATTTCTCCCAGAAAATTATTGAAAAAAAAAGGTTTTGTTATATTGTTTATGGCCTTTCTGTGTATTGGAACAACATAAAAAAACATAAAAAAATGGCAAATTGAGCATAATTTCACACAAAACCCCCAAAATGGAAAATATTAAACTTGTAGCACCCTCAGCTTAATATTTGGCTGCACATCCTATTTTTTGTGTTGTTTCAATGCATACAAAGGAAATAAACATGTGTATAACAAAACATGAGTAATTGCACTATTCTCTTCAATTTTCTATAAAATACTTCATTTTCTGGAATAATTTCAATGGTGCCAACACTTTTGGCAATGAATGTATGTTGGCACTTCTCAAGCAATTTGGATTCATTCTGCAATGAGATCAGCTGCCATTGTATGTCTCAGAGAGGAATAACCTGCCTATTCCATTTACACCTGGGTGAAAAATAAGGAAACCTGCTGTGATCTCACAGCAGAAGGAGTAAAGGCCCCATTACACATAGCAACATTCCTAGCGAGATCGCTGAAACGCCTCAGATTTTGTGACGTAGCAGCGACCTAGCCAGCGATCTCGTTTAGTGTGATACTCAGCGACGATCAGCCCCCCTGCTGGGTGTCGCTGATCGTCGCTGAATATCCTGGACCATTTTTTGATCGCTGGTCTCCCGCTGGCCAGCGTGCATCGCTGCGTATGACAGGCAGGAGACCAGCTATCAGCCAGCCGGAGCTGGTAACCAAGGTAAACAGAAAACCAGGCACAAAAAAACAAATATTCTAAAATAAAAAAATTTTTGCAAAAAATGCATGAAGGTAGTAATAATAAGGGTATTTAGTAGACATAATTTTGATCAAAAGAATGTACAAGCCATCCCGCCACGTCAAGGCAACGCTTTGTGGGACAGTCCTACTCTAGTATTAAAAACCTTTCCACTTGTCAAGTGACGTAAATGTGAATAAGGCAGAGGGTCTGAACCCACCAGTTGAAGCTTAGGCCAGACAGGATGGATTTCTCAACTCAGAAACAGGGCGGTCTCACCCTTATATGCACAGAATGCACTCTGAACTACATAGGAAACTAAATCTGAACTGAAAAAGTAAGTTGATGTGTATGCAAAATGTAAAAGCATATTAACACATGACCATTACACTGAAAACCAGGCACAAAAAAACAAATATTCTAAAATAAAAAAATGTTTGCAAAAAATGCATGAAGGTAGTTATAATTATTACTACCTTCATGCATTTTTTGAAAAAAATTTTTATTTTAGAATATTTGTTTTTTTGTGCCTGGTTTTCAGTGTAATGGTCATGTGTTAATATGCATTTACATTTTGCATACACATCAACTTACTTTTTCAGTTCAGATTTAGTTTCCTAACCAAGGTAAACAGCGGGTTTCTAAGCTCCGAGCGGTGCCTGGAAACCCGATGTGTACCTTGATTACCAGCTCCCTGCACCAGGGCGCTGGTATCTAAGGTACACTGCAGGTAACTAAGCGACGTGCGTCGCTTGTTACCCGCATAGTCGCTGTCCTGATCGCTGCCCGAGCTGCCTGTGTGGCAGCTCAGCAGCGATCATGTAGCGACTCACCAGCGATCCTGACAAGTGCTATATCGTTGTCGGCAGTGGTGGGATTCAGCCTGTTCTCCCCGGTTCGGTGGAACCGGTTGTTAAAAAAGCAGCTGGTTCCCCAAACCGGGGAGATTCTTAACTGCGATCCGGTACTTTGTTGCAGTGCCGGCGCGCCGCAAGTTGAAGGAGGGGAACCAGGGCCAGCGCAATATTTACCTCTTCCGTGCCACCGTTGCCGCAGCTCCGAGCTCCAGGGGGCGCCGGCGCTTCCTCTCTCACAGCAGCGCCGCTGAATGACGTCATCATTCAGCGGCCGGCTGTGGCAGAGAGCGCGAGGACGCCGGACAGGTGAGGTGTGTGTGTGCCTGCGTGTGTGTGTGTGTGTGTGTCTGCCTGTGTGTATGTGAGAAAGTGCTGCCTGTGGTGCTGTATGTGTGATGGTGGTGAGGAGGCGATGATGATGATGATGGGGCATGAAATGGAGGGCAATGATAAAATAATGGGAAGGCAATGATGATGATAGGAGGCAATGATAATGGGAAGGCATTATGATGATGATATTAATGGGAGGCAATGATAATGATGATGTAATGGGGAGGCAATGATGATGATATTAATGGGGAGGCAATGATAATGATGATGGGGAGGCAATGATAATGGGAATGCAATGATGATGATAATTAATGGTGAGGCAATGATGATGATGATAGGGCAGGCAATGATGATGATAATGGGGGAGTGATCTTTCCACAGCGCCCTTTCCTGAGCCGTAACAGTGCAGAACGCAGCACAGTGTAGAGGAGAGCTCCATATTTTGTATGGAGCATTATATGTGGTCCAGTATTCTGTATGGAGCATTATATTGGGTCCAGTATTTTGTATGGAGCATTATATGGGGACCAGTATCCTGTATGGAGCATTATATGTGGTCCAGTATTCTGTATGGAGCATTATATTGGGTCCAGTATTCTGTATGGAGCATTATATGGGGGATGGCGGGGTGACATACTGCATGGGGTATTATATGGGTGATGAGGGGAGACTATGTGGTGCCCATAATATTGTATGCAGGACTGTACTGTCCAGTCTGTACTGTGCGCTGTGAGGATTTGGCAGTTTTTGAGCTATTGTACAATTTACAATAGGTATCAGTCATGTAATGGAAGAAAGAAGTGTTTGGCATTGTGCTATACCCATAGTTCTCTGCAGTATCTGTGCATCATGAATCGTGGTCTGTGTTAAGGGGGCCCACTGAGACTCTTTCGCCCGGGGCCCATAAAAACCTGGAGCCGGCCCTGAGGGGAACTCCAGAGTCGGGCTCTGCTTCCTAGCCAGAATCCATACAGCGCGGCACACTGATACACTCACACCATGGTACACCGCCGGGCCCGGCGCTCGCGCACTGATATCTCTGGAGTGCAGTGCGGCGCTTGGGTAGCGCGGCCGTGGCCATCTTCTCAGTTACGAGGAGGAGGCACGTGGCACAGCACAGGCTGCACACAGCTACTCCGCCGCCCCGCTAGCTACCCGGCCGGTCCCTAGTGTCAGTGGACAGTGTGTAAGGCACTGCAGCAGCTGCACTGCAGACATTAGAGAAAAGGACTCAACTCAAGGAGGGCTCTCAGGGTGGTGTTGAAGTTTGGCCCTAGCTGGGCCTGGCCTTTGCGTTGCGCCGTTGCGGTGAGTAACTAGCCCGGGCTGGGGGCTTCATAGGGCCGGGTGGGGGTGATGGCAGAAAATGCAGATCATGTGATTATGGATTGTAATGATGACCAGTCACCAAATGATTGATCCTTGGTGTAAAGAAAATGCAGCGCTGCCTGGAGTGGACTGAGGCAGCGCTGATATGTGTACAGGCCTCCATCCATGACTGGCCGCAGCGCTGATATGTGTCAGGCCTCCATCCATAACTGGCTGCAGCAGTAATATGTGTACAGGCTTCCATCCATGACTGGCTGCAGTGCTGATATGTGTACAGGCCTCCATCCATAACTGGCCGCAGCGCTGATATGTGTACAGGCCTCCATCTATAACTGGCTGCAGCAGTAATATGTGTACAGGTTCCATCCATGACTGGCTGCAGCGCTGATATGTGTACAGACCTCCATCCATAGCTGGCCGCAGCGCTGATATGTGTACAGACCTCCATCCATGACTGGCTGCAGCAGTAATATGTGTACAGGCCTCCATCCATGACTGGCTGCAGCAGTAATATATGTACAAGCCTCCATCAATAACTGGCTGCAGCATTGATATGTGTACAGGCCTCCATCCATGACTGGCTGCAGCGCTAATATGTGTACAGGCCTCCATCTATAACTGACTGCAGCAGTAATATGTGTACAGGCCTCCATCCATGACTGGCTGCAGCGCTGATATGTGTACAGGCCTCCATCCATAACTGGCCGCAGCGTTGATATGTGTACAGGCCTCCATCTATAACTGGCTGCAGCAGTAATATGTGTACAGGCTTCCATCCATGACTGGCTGCAGCGCTGATATGTGTACAGACCTCCATCCATAGCTGGCCGCAGCGCTGATATGTGTACAGACCTCCATCCATGACTGGCTGCAGCAGTAATATGTGTACAGGCCTCCATCCATGACTGGCTGCAGCAGTAATATATGTACAGGCCTCCATCCATAGCTGGCCGCAGCGCTGATATGTGTACAGACCTCCATCCATGACTGGCTACAGCAGTAATATGTGTACAGGCCTCCATCCATGACTGGCTGCAGCAGAAATATATGTACAGGCCTCCATCTATAACTGGCTACAGCAGTAATATGTGTACAGGCCTCCATCCATGACTGGCTGCAGCAGAAATATATGTACAGGCCTCCATCTATAACTGGCTACAGCAGTAATATGTGTACAGGCCTCCATCCATGACTGGCTGCAGCAGTAATATATGTACAGGCCTCCATCTATAACTGGCTGCAGCAGTAATATGTGTACAGGCCTCCATCCATGACTGACATAGAAATAGAAATATATGCAGCTGTCACACTCGGGTCAGGAGAGCCGCTGGCCAGAATGTGCACTGTTCTGATCCCATTCCAATTAATTTTTTTTCAAATGTTTGACTGCGCCCCTACTTGTATACGTTTGAGGAAAAGGTGTGTGTAAATGGGTGTGGCTTTAAAAATGAGTGTGGCTTAATAATGGGTGTGGTTTTAAAAATGGGTGTGGTTTAATAATGGGTGTGGTTTTAAAAATAGGTGTGGTTTTACGACATACAAACACAGAACCTGTTGTTAAAAATTTGAATCCCACCCCTGGTTGTCGGGATCGCTGGTGAGTCGCTATGTGTAACGTGACCCTAACAGTTGAGCACAACAGGCAGTGATATTACTGACACATCTGGATTGGCAGACAGACAGTGTTGGGAAAAGAGCAATAAATCAAAGATGACTATGTTAAGATTGGAGGAAATCTGAGAGATGGGTTTTGTAGTAAAGCGTAGCAAAACTCAGTTCTGCTGTGTCTCCCCCCAAAGGTACTGTCTCTGAGAGGAGTTTATGAGAAATGAATAGATATTTTTAATTTAGAATTCATTGGGTTCTCAGAATTTCCTCCACAAATTTGATTTGCATCAAATAAATTTGCCCTAATTGCACAATTAAAAAGCCTCTAATTGCCTGGAAAATATGTGTGATACATGCAGAACACTCTTCACATTGTTCTCAGTTCTGTAATACAAACACAGCAGAATCAGACTTTTTAAGCTACAGGTGATTCGCACAAAATTGGAATATAATCAAAAAGTTAATTTATTTCTGTTCTTCAATACAAAAAGTGAAGCTTATATATTATATAGAGCCATTAAAAACAGAGTGATCTATTTCATGTGTTTATTTCTGTTAATGTTAATATTTATAGCTCACAGGTAATGAAAACCCAAAAGTCATTATCTCAGTAAATTAGAATACTTTATAATACCAGCTTGAAAAATAATTTTAAAATCCAAAATGTTAGCTCTACTGAAATGTATGTTCAGTAAATGCACTCAATACTTGGTCAGGGCTACTTTTGAATCAATTACGCATCAATGCAGCGTTGCATGGAGGCGATCAGTCTGTGGCACTGCTGAGGTGTTATGGAAGCCCAGGTTGCTTTGACAGCAGCCTTCAGCTCATCTGTATGGTTGGGTCTGGTGTTTCTCATCTTCCTCTTGTCAATACCATATAGATTAAGGTCAGGCAAGTTTGCTAGCCAATCAATCACAGTGAAACTGTTGTTTTTAAACCAAGTATTGGTACTTTTGGCTGTGTACAGGTGCTAAGTCCTGCTGGAAAATGAAATTCCATCTCCAAAAATCGTGTCACAGAGGGAAGCATGAAGTGCTGTAAAATTTCCTGGTAGATGGCTGCACTGACTGGTCTTGATAAAACACAGTTGACCTACACCAGCAGATGACATGGCTCCCCAAACCATCATTCATTATGGAAACTTCACACTAGACCTCAAGCAGCTTGGCTTGTGTGCCTCTCCACTCTCCTTCCAGACTCTGGGACCTTAATTTGCAAATGAAATGCAAAATTTACTTTAATCTGAAAACAACACCTTGGAACACAGTGAGCAACAGTTCAGTACTTTTTCTCCTTGGCTCAGATAAGACGCTTCTGGCATTGTCTATTCATCATGAGTGGCTTGTCACAAGGAATGCAACACTTATAGCCCATGTCCTGGATACATCTGTGTGTGGTGGCTCTTGAAGCAATGACACCAGCAGCAGTCCTCTCTTTGTGAATCTCCCCCAAATTTTTGAATGGCCTTTTCTTAACAATCCTTTCAAGGCTCCAGTTATCCCAGTTGCTTGTGCACCTTTCTCTACCACACTTTTTCCTTCCACTCAACTTTCCATTAATATGCTTGGATAAAGCACTCTGTGAACAACCACCTTCTTTAGCAAGGACCTTTTTGTGGCTTACCATACTTGTGGTGTGTGTCAATGACTGCCTTCTGGACATCTCTCAAGTCAGCAGTCTTCCACAAGATTGTTGAGCCTACTGGGACCTTTTTAAATGCTTAGGAAGCCTTTGCAGGTGCTTTTTGTTAATTAATCTAATTTACTGGGTGGGCAGATGCAGGCATTGCTGTTGTTTGTAGACAGGTGGTGGAAACAGAAGGAGACATAGTATTTTCGCATGTCTGTGTGCAACAACTATCCCTGTTTGGGGAGTGTAAAGCACTTTGAACTTTGCTAAATGAATAAACGATAGATTTTTTTGTAAGCCATCCAAAAATTATTCTTTTAATACGGATACAAAGCAAATGTACTGTACTGTTTTGAAAGTGACAACATAATGGCCTCTAAATCAAAAGTGAAGCAAAATTATCCGTTCTTTGTGGTCCGCAACTGGTTTGCTAATCACAAAATCATTATGCAATTACAAAGGCTTTTTATCAAGGAAAAAAATCCCCTTAAAACTGGAGACAAAAGAAGGCACTTTTTAAACATGAAGAATTTCTGGTTTGTTGTCATCAAGTCTTTTCAAAAATTGGCTCTATTTTCAAAGATGTTTATTGAGGGTACAAAAACATGACAGTATGTTTTCCAGCATCAGTAATACAGTCAAGCCCTATAAAACTTTGTGAGGAGGCATGAATTGTATGGCTAGCATGAATGTGCAGAGGCTGAGGCAGGAGAAGCAGAGTGGACAGTTGAGACGGGCATTAAATATTTGTCATGATCAACAATGGCAGCTCAGGCATCTACAATACAGTCAAGAACAATGACACACCTTTGGAAGCCAGGAGGTGCGTGACTAGCATGGTGGTGCAGTGGCTGTGTCAGCAGCACGGAAGAGAGCTGACTGGGAAGGCAAGGAGATACTTGGCTGGGGTTTCTGTGCAGTGGTTGTGACAGGAGCAGCATTGAAGAGAGTTAAGATGGGGCATGGAATGTTTTGGACCAGTAATGGCAGTCCCGACAGCAGCAGTACAGTTAATCACTTTGAAACACAGTGGGCAGCTAGGAGATTAGTGGCATGGCGGTGCAGTAGCTGTGGCAGTAGCAGCATGGTAGATATAAGACAGGGCAGTTTAGGATGCTTGGCAGTTTAGAGCTAGCCATGGCAGCAGCAGTGCTACAGTATAGATGACATGATGGACAGTGAGTAAATGCCAGGTAGAGTGTGGTCCATTCGCACAGGTGGCAGTACAACAGTGTAGAAAACAGTCAATGGACAGGCAGACAGACAGAAGGTGTGGTTGATTTAATCATTGGAATCAGCCATTGGTGCATGAAAATCTGTACTAATCTATGCCTGATTCATTTTGACAAATCTTTGGTTTTCCAAGCTTGTGACAGACAAACTGGTTTAACAGGCCACATTGAATACCCTCTTTGACATGACAATGGAGGCTGGACATGACGGTACTCCAATCTGGCAGCAACTTAAACTTCTACACACAAAAAGCCAGGTTGTATGACTCCCCACCACCACCACCAGACTTTTCAGGTGCTGTAGAGCATTGTATACTCCAGAGCTTACCAAATAAAAGCAGATTTTGTCCAGAGTAGACATGGTGCCTGCTAAGTGTATCACTGATGCTAGAAATCTCCTCCTCTAATAACCTCAACATAACATCACTCTTGCCTGGTTCTCAGTTTTTATCAAGCGCAGAATGATTATCTTCATCATCATTTCTGATATGGCTAACAGATGTCTCTGTGTATGAAATGGCCAGGGTTCTTTGCCCCCTCACCTGATTCTCATTGTAAGGTTTGCCCTGGCTCAGAGTACTACTATCACAGACATTGTCCCTACCATTTCAGCTCGTGGAGCCTGCAACACAGATTAGTATTAGAAAAGTTTTATACATCACATCCAGTATCATGTATTCTGAGAAAGAAGGCTGACTGTCTTCACCAAAATATCAACTGTAATACATTTTCCTAGTGTAATATGTTTTTAAGCCCTAGGAGGGTTCAGGGACTTTGAGGCAGAGTAGAAAAAGGTGTCATTGTCATTGATTGAAAATTTAATTCTGCACAACATTTACTAATATGGTGGCAGAGGAGGTAGACTGAGCAGATTGCTGACTTTTTGTCAGATGCTACAGCATTCTGCTGTGATTGAGATGAATTATAAAACATATAAAACTCCTAAATGTTTTACCACAATCACATTAGATCTTATTCTATGAGCAGTAATATCTCTACACATTAAAGGAAAAACATGGCATTCTTCGGCCAGTTCCTATGTTTTATACCGCCTGTGATAGCCCCTATGATTGCTACACTATGTGATCAGATTGCTGTAAGGCATTATAAGGAAGCCCATGCTGAAACACCAGATGCCGTTAGCCTGCTCACTGTGTGTGCATCATGTATGAAATGGCATTGTGCATTTTTTTTATTGCAAACTGCAAATCTAAACAAAGGTTTTTCAAATTTGCGTGAAACCCAGAATTTCAGAAAATTCAACTAGAACTTGATCAACCAGAACTGCAGATCAATCTGCTCATTTATATTGTTAGTCATCTGTGTTTTTTAGTCATACAGGAATTTATCCAAGGAGATCGCGGCTGTTTTTCAAACATAACATACACTGAGAAACCTTCAAAATTGAAGGCATACTAAACCAGCATGGCTACCACAGCATCTTGCAGCGGCATGCTATTCCATCCGGTTTGCGTTTAGTTGGACCATCATTTATTTTTCAACAGGACAATGACCCCAAACACACCTCCAGGACTGTGTAAGGGCTATTTGACCAAGAAGGAGAGTGTTGGGGTGCTACGCCAGATGACCTGGCCTCCACTGTCACCAGACCTGAACCCAATCGAGATGGTTTGGGGTGAGCTGGACCGCTCACCGCTTCAATTTTGAATAAATCCCCAACAGTGTCACCAGCAAAGCACCCCCACACCATCACACCACCTCCTCCATGCTTCACGGTGGGAACTAGGCATGTAGAGTCCAGCCGTTCACCTTTTCTGCATGCAAAGCAGTAATCAAAGCAAAAGGTGGCTACTTTGAAGAACCTAGAATATAAGACATATTTTCAGTTGTTTCACACTTTTTTGTAAAGTGTAATGTTAATTCCACATGTGTTAATTCATAGTTTTGATGCCTTCACTGTGATTCTACAATTTTCATAGTCATGAAAATACAGAAAAATCTTTGAATGAGAAGGTGTGTCCAAACTTTTGGTCTGTACTGTACGTCAATATTTTTCACATGTATGTATAGATATGCATTTCATTATTTTTCTTTCTGCAGATTTTGAAATAATGTTTAACAATAAAAGTACTTTTACGGAATTCATTATAGTTGGATTTCCTGGAACACCCGGATTCCAATATGTCTTCTTTGTCTTACTATTGATTACTTATTTATTAACTTTACTGTGCAACTTTCTGATAATGATCATTACAAGTACTGAGGAATGTCTTTTCACGCCAATGTACTTTTATATTCGGAATCTCTCTTTTCTAGAAGTTTGTTATGTGTCAGTAATAGTCCCTAAAGTTTTAGACACAATTACAATCCATGGAAGATTTATTTCATTTTTTGGTTGCATATGTCAGCTGTTTTTTTTCTTCTTTCTGAGCTCAACAGAATGTTTTCTATTTGGTGTCATGGCATATGACCGCTACCTTGCAATTTGTCATCCGCTGCATTACACAATCCTTATGAATAGTGACAAATGCCGTTCCCTTACTGTAGGTTCAATTATTGGAGGGTTTGTAACTACATTTCCTCACATAGTTTTAATCTCTCAGCTCCCTTTTTGCAGAAGTAATGAAATTAGCCATTTCTTCTGTGACTCGCCTCCACTTCTACAGCTTGCCTGTGCAGACACATATCTGATTGACTTACTTGACTTTTCCTGTGCTTCTTTGGTTATACTAACCTCAATGTTGGTAACTTTGCTTTCATATTTTTATATAATTGCAACAATTATCGTTATACCCTCTAAACAAGGCAGAAGTCGAGCATTTTCAACTTGCTGCACACATTTGATTGTCGTTTCCATTTATTATGGCACTGTTATATTTATGTATGTGAAGCCAAAAGTGACTTTTTCTTTCACCCTTAATCGTGTGGTGGCAGTTTTCTACACCATAATTATTCCTATACTTAATCCTATAATTTATTGCTTGAGAAACAAAGAAGTAAAGGAGTCTGTGAGAAAGAGACTGCACTTCATCAATTATCAGCTTTTTAGAGCTCACTAAATGTTGTACCTCATAACTGTAGTTATTAGCTTAAAGGGATTTTTTAAAAAATAATAATTTTATGTACCCTCTTAGAAAAACTGATTTAGGCCTTATTTAAATTGACAAAATTTTTTCATGTGCTGTCTGTAACCACTTCATCTCCAGGTCATTTTCCCACTTCCTGTCGTCATATTTTCGAGTTTATTCATACTTGTGCTTTTAGCGGGTCTAAAAAAATTCTTGTTTGGTGTTCAGCTAATTTTTGTCTCTTTTTTTTAAGATACATTGAGATTAACTGTTAAGTATTGTTGTTTATGTTTCTTTTTTGTTGCTGATGTCATTGGAAAGTATAATAAAAAATAGAAAATATATGTCAATTTTCACTTTTTTAATGACCAAAGAACCATCAAAATAATTTTAAGTTATGTTTCCTTTTTTACGTAGAAATTAATGTTTTTTATTGGAATATTTTTTTCAGTGGAGGTGTGATTGATTCAGTCTGGTAGTGTCTCTTATGTTTAAGTTTTGTTTGCGTGTGTGTCCCAGTGGGCAGCAGAAAGTTCTGGAAGTGTACTGGACCCCCTGGAAAATGGTTGATATTTTCATGACAAAGGCATTTTAACATATTAATTCAATCTTTTTTTTGTTGATTTTCCTGGTATTTGTATATTAGCCTTATTTAAATGGGAATTTCAGCCTCCTGTTTGCATAGCAAATCTTACTGGGTTTCCTAAAAGAACACCATAAATTAATATTAACCATACACGATACGATACAAGATGATATGTAATAATCAAATATTAATTGACAATTGATAATAAATGTAAAAATATGTCTATATGCTCTTGATATTGTTAAACAAAAATGGTGGATAACCACCTAAAAATAAGAAAAAACATATGGGAAATGGCGGGATGGCAACAAAATGGTGGAATACAAGGAAATGAAATAATTTGTAAATTGTGTCTAAAATATGAGAATACACATAAGCTTAGAATAAAAATAGGCCTTTATTAACATATGGCTAAATGCATGCCACGCATATTAAATAACAATAAAATACAATAATCACAGAAATTAATGAAATAAAAAGACAATGGCACACTCACAAATATATAGTCCAATAGACTGGATATAAAAGGCTGGTAGGTAAGACTAAATGGTGATATATTCGTATATTCACAAATGGGTTTATTTTTCAAAAAAATATATATAATAAAAAATAAAAATTAATAATGCTGTGAAAGTGAACAATAACCCAAATGATGCACACAAAAACCTAAAAATATATATATAAAAAAAAATAATATAAGATATATATTGGCACAGATAATAGCCAAAAAGTGTAACAAGCAGAAAAAATGTGCACATAAAAGAATATATAATGTCATGTGAATGAACCAGGATTACGTGCTGTGTGCTGATAATTAGCTGATCGCTAAGCACCTAATGTGCAAAAACCCCACTGCACATAAAAAAGTGTCAATGTGAATTAATAACATCAGGACACCTAAAGAGGAGTGCAGAGTGCGTGGTGTTAAAATATACCTGGTGAGAAAAGGCAAACCCACAATATGTTATGCGCCCATGATATACCTTGAAGCCTGTAAAATGCTGGAGTGTGCCACGGATTCGTGCCCCTACGCACGTTTCGGAACTTGTTTCCTTCGTCAGGGGGATACAGATAATGACAAGCCATGGGATATTTATAACCAATTTTAATGAGAAAGCGCCGGTCCGGCTGTGACAGTGGCGCATGCGCAAATGAGGACAACGGAGGCGGCACTGCAGCCAGCGTCACGTGTCATGTGTTGTACACGTAGAGACGCCGCTACCATGCCAACCATCCGGCCCTGACTCAGGCATGCGCACTCAGCCGGATCTGGACACTGATGGGGAGAAACGCTGGCCAGCAAGCAGAAGCTGCTAAGGATGGGACACAGCTACGCGATGTAAACACAACGTCAGCCGTCCCAACAATAAGGCCAGTGTGATAATAGTATATTATATAAAAAACAGATAACGTTTGCATTTAAATGGTTCTATTATGCAAATGATGCATAATTATCTGATCACTAAGGAAGGGATGTATATCAATATGCTATAACCATATATAAATGTATCAGATATATAACCAATCACTTAAATTAAACGGAATATGTGTTACGACAAAAACACGAACAATACATATTGATATGTATTATCAATAGTGATAAAGTATATGAATATATAATAATGAACAATATACATATCCATTGGAAAGTACATTCGAATAGATGCGTGTCCATGTAAATACAATTGTTGACGCAGACACATAGTATATATGGTGTTCTCCTTCAATAGGTCAAGATACAAATCGAGTTCATTAGTGAAAATTTCCCATGTAAACTAAAAAAGAAAATAATATGATTAAAAGCACGAAAGTCTAAAAAACAAGATACATGATAAAATTATAAAAACGGAACAAAAGATAGACTCTCATTGAGGCCAAGTGGAGATACGGTTTGAAGAGTCCAAATCCACTTGGCCTCAAGTTGAGCAAGACGTTTACTGATATTTCCTCCCTGGACACCACAATGAAGCAAATCAATACCAGTCACCTTTAATAAGGATGGATCACAATTGTGATGCACCTTAAAATGCCTCGGCAGTGTCTTCAGGGAGGAAATATCTTCAACATCCTCTGCCGCTTTAATTCCCAAAAAATGTTCACGTGTTCTCACTTTCAGCTGCCGGGTAGTGAGACCCACATAAATAAGTGAACACGGGCAAGTCGCATAATAGATAACAGCAGAAGAAGTACATGAAATATTATGTTTAATATCAAACGTACGTGATTTATCTGAATTTGAGAAAGTGCACGTCTTCATGATGTTAGGACATGCTACACAGGAGCCACAAGGTTTACATCCTTTTTGTGGCCTGATATGAGGCAACATGTTTACCACTCGTTCATTTGTGTAATGGCTATGTACTAATTGATCCCCTAAATTTGGTGACCTTCTAAAGGCCATCTGAGGCTTATCACCCACAAATTTAGAGATCACTGGATCGGATCTTAAAATTGGCCAGTATTTCTCAAGTGTGGCTCTAAGAAAATCACTTTGGCCATTAAATTGAGTTATATAGCGCACAACTTGACTAGATTTAGGTACAGTTTTCCCGTAAAGGGCCTCATGACGGGTGATATGTTTAGCTCTATTTAAGGCTTTCTTGATGGACCTATTACTATACCCCGTTCCCTAAATCTAGTACCCAAAAGTTCAGCCTGCTTCAAAAAGTCTTCTTCCATGGAACAAATGCGTCTTAGACGTAAAAACTGCCCAACGGGGACAGAACGGATTAGAGCAGGTGGGTGAGAAGAGGTGGCATGAACAAGTGAATTGACTGCTGTCTCCTTCCTAAAGAGACTTGTCTGAAGGCAATCTTGAGAATCCCTCACCACACGAACGTCCAAAAATTCGATAACATCTTTGTGATGGCTAAACGTCAACCGCACATTGATACATTTGCGGTTGATGATGTTAATGAATTCAGATAATGCACTGATGGAATCCTGCCAAATGAAAAAAACGTCATCAATGTAGCGTGTCCAAAAGGGGACACGCTCCATAGAACTGAAATTATCAGATAAAAAGAGGTCCCTTTCCCAAAATCCAAGGAACAGGTTGGTGTAGGATGGGGCAAAGGACGCCCCCATCGCTGTTCCTTGGATTTGAAGGAAAAAGGACCCCTTAAAAATAAAAAAATTATGTGTCAAAGTAAATTCCAGAAGATTAATGAAAAAAATAATGAACGCTCTAGTGAAAGAAGAATACTGCAAAAAATATGTGACGGCCGCGATTCCATCAGAATGCCTTATACATGTGTAAAGGGATTCCACATCACATGTTACCAAGACTGAGTCTTGACCAACATGGAGACCATCTATTTTCTTGAGAAAGTCATTTGTATCTTTAGTATATGAGGGCAGAGATGACACGAAGGGTTGTAAGATGGAGTCAATATATTTGTTAACATTTTCCAAGAAATTGCCCCGCCCGGAGAAAATGGGTCTCCCCGGCGGGACTTCCTGGTTTTGTGTATCTTGGGTAACAAATATAATGTGGGAATAGTGGGTTCTTGAATTAATAGGGCCGTATATAGTTCTTTGGTGATGATACCCTCAGCATTTGCTTCTTGTAGCAAGTTTTTAAGCTGGGTTTGAAATTTGGACAGTGGATTAAAAGTCATTCTTTTATAGCAGTCCACATTATCCAACTGACGATATACTTCTGATTCATAAAGTGTTTTGGGCCACACCACAATATTCCCACCTTTATCAGATGGTTTGAAGACCACATCATCAAGTCCTATTAGCCTTTTCAGGCCCACTTTTTCATCATGACTCAGATTATTTGTGTTGGGAAAAAAAGGAATGTTATTCAATTCGTTACTAACAGTTTTAACAAAGACTTCCATAGCAGAACAGGAAGACAATGGAGGAAATTTTGTTGATGGTTTCTTAATTACGTCGGGAACCTTAACCTTCAATGAAGAGATGTTCCCTGGCCAGAGATTCCAGATCATTTAACGCTTCTTGTTCCGTCTCTGTAGGAAAAGTTATAGCATCATTGGTGTTATGAAAAATCCGTTTAAAAATCACCCTCCTCGCAAACAAGTGTAAATCTTTTACTGCCGTAAAGCAATCAAAATGGGCAGTAGGACAGAACATCAATCCCTTAGTAAGAACATTGATTTCTGTTGGTGAAAAAATATGAGTACTTAGGTTGATTACCTTTAATTGATTATTACTTGCTTCCGGGGAGTAATTCCTTTTATTAGGAAGAAAACGGAGATTTCTTTTCCTCTTTGGAGTATTCATAGAGGATACAGAAACGGAAGAAGAAGCTATGGAGACGTCACTCATGGAAGGATGTGATATGTTTGACATAGACCGTTCTTTAATATTATGTTGTCTTCTCCAATTATAAATCCTCCCCAGGGACACATCATTTTGATCTCTGGATAATTTATTGGTATGTTTTTCTGAATGTCCTTTACCAATAATTCCAACTCCTTATCTAAGGAGTCATTCAGATTTTTGAATTGTTCTGAGGACAAACTCAATTTGGCTTTATCAAACAATTCTTCTAATGATTTATCAACATCTCCAATAGATTTGGTGTTCAGACCAATTAATAACTCCATTAACTTCCAAGAAGTTTCATTACAAACTTTTTCCCATTCAGCCACAAATACATCGTCCTCTACAATGAATGAGGGAGTAACCCTAACCCTCAAACCTCTGGGTATGAGATGTTTTTGTATATAGTTCTCAAGAAAAGCTTTCGTCCACCATATACGAGTATGTTTGAATAATAGTTTTTTTAAATTTTTGAAAAGAGAGTCAAAATTGTTTCCGTCAATGGCCACATTAGCTGTGCCTACTTTTCCAAAGACATCATTCACTTGTCCCTGCCATGAGGCCTCCCTGGTTTTGAAATCCATGACCCAATGCGAACAATCCTGTGCAAAACCAGTAAAATATTAACCATACACGATACGATACAAGATGATATGTAATAATCAAATATTAATTGACAATTGATAATAAATGTAAAAATATGTCTATATGCTCTTGATATCGTTAAACAAAAATGGTGGATAACCACCTAAAAATAAGAAAAAACATATGGGAAATGGCGGGATGGCAACAAAATGGTGGAATACAAGGAAATGAAATAATTTGTAAATTGTGTCTAAAATATGAGAATACACATAAGCTTAGAATAAAAATAGGCCTTTATTAACATATGGCTAAATGCATGTCACGCATATTAAATAACAATAAAATACAATAATCACAGAAATTAATGAAATAAAAAGACAATGGCACACTCACAAATATATAGTCCAATAGACTGGATATAAAAGGCTGGTAGGTAAGACTAAGGCTAAGTGCACACGATCAGGAATAATTGCGTTTTTTTCGCGGTTTTTCCGCGGTTTTCCACGGTAAAAACGCGATAAAAACGCAAGCATTAAGCATCCTATACATGTTAATTGATTCCGCATGTTTTGGCCACATGTTGCGTTTTTTTCCGCGAAAAAAACGCTTCGCGGAAAAAATAGCAACATGTTCATTAATTTAGCGTAATCGCGGTGATTCCGCCGCCATAGGAATGCATTGAACCGCTTACTTTCCGCATGTGGCTATGCCCACTATGCGCAATGTAAGCGGTTCATGTGCGATGGTACCCAGGATCTGGAGGAGAGGAGACTCTCCTCCAGGCCCTGGGTACCATATCCCTGGTAAAACAATAATTAAAATAAAAAAATAATGATATTCTCACCTTCCGGCGGCCCCGCAGCCTTCCCGCCTTCAGCGACGCTCCCGGCAACTTCCGGTCCCAAGAGTCCTTTGCGAGAATCACCCAGATGGCATAGCGGTCTCGCGAGATGCTACGTCATCGGTGTGATTTGTCGCAAAGCACTCCTGGGACGGAGTTGCCGGGAGCGTCGCTGAAGGCGGGAAGGCTGCGGGGGCCGCCGGAAGGTGAGAATATCATTATTTATTATTTTTTTTTATTATTTTTACATTAGATCTTTTTACTATTGATGCGGCATAGGCGGCATCAATAGTAAAAAGTTGGTCACACTTGTCAAACACTATGTGTGACTCGTGTGACCAACCTGTCAATCAGTTTTCCAAGCGATGCTACAGATCGCTAGGAAAACTCTAGCATTCTGCAAGCTAATTACGCTTGCAAAACGCTATTATTCTGGCGGGGATACGCATACAAAAAACGTGCGTATTTCCTGCGGGAGAAGTGCGGGATTGCCGCGGAAATTTCCGCGGCAATTCCGCAACGTGTGAACTTAGCCTTAATGGTGATATATTCTTATATTCACAAATGGGTTTATTTTTCAAAAAAATATATATAATAAAAAATAAAAATTAATAATGCTGTGAAAGTGAACAATAACCCAAATGATGCACACAAAAACCTAAAAATATATATATAAAAAAAAAATAATATAAGATATATATTGGCACAGATAATAGCCAAAAAGTGTAACAAGCAGAAAAAATGTGCACATAAAAGAATATATAATGTCATGTTAATGAACCAGGATTACGTGCTGTGTGCTGATAATTAGCTGATCGCTAAGCACCTAATGTGCAAAAACCCCACTGCACATAAAAAAGTGTCAATGTGAAATAATAACATCAGGACACCTAAAGAGGAGTGCAGAGTGCGTGGTGTTAAAATATACCTGGTGAGAAAAGGCAAACCCACAGTATGTTATGCGCCCATGATATACCTTGAAGCCTGTAAAATGCTGGAGTGTGCCACGGATTCGTGCCCCTACGCACGTTTCGGAACTTGTTTCCTTCGTCAGGGGGATACAGATAATGACAAGCCATGGGATATTTATAACCAATTTTAATGAGAAAGCGCCGGTCCGGCTGTGACAGTGGCGCATGCGCAAATGAGGACAACGGAGGCGGCACTGCAGCCAGCGTCACGTGTCACGTGTTGTACACGTAGAGACGCCGCTACCATGCCAACCATCCGGCCCTGACTCAGGCATGCGCACTCAGCCGGATCTGGACACTGATGGGGAGAAACGCTGGCCAGCAAGCAGAAGCTGCTAAGGATGGAGACACAGCTACGCGATGTAAACACAACGTCAGCCGTCCCAACAATAAGGCCAGTGTGATAATGGTATATTATATAAAAAACAGATAACGTTTGCATTTAAATGGTTCTATTATGCAAATGATGCATAATTATCTGATCACTAAGGAAGGGATGTATATCAATATGCTATAACCATATATAAATGTATCAGATATATAACCAATCACTTAAATTAAACGGAATATGTGTTACGACAAAAACACGAACAATACATATTGATATGTATTATCAATAGTGATAAAGTATATGAATATATAATAATGAATAGTGTTGAGCGATACGATACTGCAAATATCGGGTATCGGCCGATATTGGCTGTATCGGAATTCCGATTCCGAGTACCGATATTTTCGTCATATCAGATACCGGAATCGGAATTGTCACTGTCACTGTCAGTGTCCGTCGGTCGGGTCTGTCAGGAGTCAGCGGCACTTACCCGGCAGAAGATCTCCGGCGGTCACATCCCGGACTGCTTAATGGCCGCCATCCTCTTCTCCACGGCGGACACATGCAGTTTCTCGCGATAACTGCAGTGACTGCTGGGTAATCGCGGCCGTAAAGCAGTCCGATGACGTCACCGACGGGGAAGCTGGTAAGCAGCTGTGCTGTGCCGGGATGACATCTGCCTGTCATTCCGATGTAGCAGAGCTGGATCGTCGTGGGACTATCGTTACTATGGACTGCGTCGGACAGGTGGTATACTGTTGGTTTGTTTTTTTTATTTTTTTACAGGAGATCGATGGCGTCGCAGGAATGAGAGAGTAATAAAAAAAATGAAAACTGTGTTGTCTCTTTTATTTCATTAAAATACTTTTTTCTTGCTGTGTCTTTTTTTTACACATTTAAAAACTTTGGGATTAATAATGGATCGGTGTCTTATTGACACCTCTCCATTATTAACCGGGCTTATTGTCACCGTGCAATCAACGGTGACATTAACCCCTTATTACCCCGCTTGCCACTGCTACAGGGCAAGTGGGAAGAGCCGGGTAAAGTGCCACAATTGGCACATCTTTTGATGCGCCAAATGTGGGGCTGCTGTAGCCTGGTATTATCAGGCTGTTGAGGGCCAAAATCCATGGGCCTTGACAGTCTTTTAATACCAGGCCGCAGCAGTCTGCATTTTACTTGGCTGGTTAACAAAAATAGGGGGACCCCTACGCCGTTTTTTTTTCGAGGGGATCCCCTATTTTTGTTAACCAGCCAAGCTAAGCAGACTGCTGTGGCCTGGTATTATCAGGCTTGCAAGGTCCATGGATATTGGATCCTTACCAGCCTGAAAAACCAGGCCTCAGCGGTCTGCTTCATCTGGCTGGTTAACAAAAATAGGGGGGACCCCACGCCAATTTTTTTCGAGGGGATCCCCTATTTTTGTTAATCAGCCAAGATATGCAGACTGCTGTGGCCTGGTATTATCAGGCTGGCAAGGTCCATGGATCTTGGCTACTTAACAGCCTGAAAATCCAGGCCTCAGCGGTCTGCTTCATCTGGCTGGTTAACAAAAATAGGGGGGACCCACGCCAATTTTTTTCGAGGGGATCCCCTATTTTTGTTAATCAGCCAAGATATGCAGACTGCTGTGGCCTGGTATTATCAGGCTGGCAAGGTCCATGGATCTTGGCTCCTTAACAGCCTGAAAATCCAGGCCTCAGCGGTCTGCTTCATCTGGCTGGTTAACAAAAATAGGGGGGACCCCACGCCAATTTTTTTCGAGGGGATCCCCTATTTTTGTTAATCAGCCAAGATATGCAGACTGCTGTGGCCTGGTATTATCAGGCTGGCAAGGTCCATGGATCTTGGCTCCTTAACAGCCTGAAAATCCAGCCTCAGCGGTCTGCTTCATCTGGCTGGTTAACAAAAATAGGGGGGACCCCACGCCATTTTTTTTTCGAAGGGAACCCCTATTTTTGTTAATCAGTTCCCTCTGACGTCACTGATGGTGTCCCTGGCTGACCTGAAGTGAAAGTGGAAAGCAATCAATTAAGCTTTCCACTTCCTCTCCTGTCAGCCAGGAGAGGAGCTCATTCATTTGGGGATTTACTGTGAGACTGCAGCATTAGCTGCGGTCCCTGCAGTAAACATTAACCCTTTCTGAAGGATTACACCGTGGGACCTGACTGTGCATCGGATTGGTAAGAATAATTTTGCTTTATTATTTTATTTTTATTACAGGAAATGGTTTTAGCAGGTAAATAAAATATGGTCAAAAACTGTGTGATTATTTCATTAAACTTCTTTTTTATTAAAGTGTGTGTGTTTGATTTTTCTTTCATACAATAGGATTAATAATTGACAGTTGTCTAATTGACAGCTCTCAATTATTAACCTGGCTTAAAGTGACCTTTCAATTGCAAGGTCATTTTAACCCCTTATTAACCCATTCGCCACCCCTACAGGGCAATGGGAATAGACGGGCAAAGTGCCAGAAAGGGCAAATCTAATTAGAGATTTGCCCTTTCTGGGGTGTTGGGGGCAGATGTTAAGTAGCCGGGGGGGGCCAAAAAAAATGGTCCCTCTCTGGGCTATTATTATCTGCCCCCACTCACTGGCTTTGTCTGTCTGGTTGCGAAAATAGGACGGGAGCCCACGCATTTTTTTTAAACAATTTTACACCTCATATATATATATACATGTCATTGAATTTGTGACACATATATTATATATTTATATTTATAGTTCATACACTTCTACATAGTATAATAGCCGCTAATTCAATTGCCGGCTTTGTGAAAATGCAGAACCCGACATGAAATGACACTTGGTGTACATAGGGTTAACCATGTCTTTTCATGTAGTTTGATATCTGATTTGCACAAACAATTACATGAGTGTAAGTGTGCAAAATTTCACACCTGTAGGGGTTAATTAAAGGTGTAAATTCGTAGCAAAAAAGTCCGTTTTTTTTACAACGAATTTACACCTTTAATTAACCCCTACAGGTGTGAAATTTTGCACACATAGACTGATGTAATTGTTTGTGCAAATCAGATAGCAAAGGACATGAAAAGACATGGTTAACCCTATGTACACCAAGTGTCATTTCATGTCGGGTGCTTCTGTCTTTTCACAGAAGCCGGCTTTACCCGGCAATTGAATCAGAGGATATTTTACTATGTAGAAGTGTATAAACTATACATATATGTATATATATATATGTCACAATGACATGTATATATATATATATGTATTCTATGTGTGTATATTTAGTGTTTACAAGGAAAGAAAGAGGTTTTTTTAGTTGCGATATTTTGTTCCCATAGACTTACATGGGACTTCCGGTATCGTATCGGGTATCGCCGATATTTTAGTGATATCGGCGATACCATTCCGATTCCTATACTTTTGGATATCGGAAAGTATCGCTCAACTCTAAAAATGAACAATATACATATCCATTGGAAAGTACATTCGAATAGATGCGTATCCATGTAAATACAATTGTTGACGCAGACACATAGTATATATGGTGTTCTCCTTCAATAGGTCAAGATACAATTCGAGTTCATTAGTGAAAATTTCCCATGTAAACTAAAAAAGAAAATAATATGAATAAAAGCACGAAAGTCTAAAAAACAAGATACATGATAAAATTATAAAAACGGAACAAAAGATAGACTCTCATTGAGGCCAAGTGGAGATACGGTTTGAAGAGTCCAAATCCACTTGGCCTCAAGTTGAGCAAGACATAAATTAATATGCAGGAACACAAATAAGGTGTGGCCAATATACCAAGATGTGCATACACTAGGCATCAGCACACTGATAAATGCATGAATTCCACTATTGCTATACACGTAAAAATGTAAGGTAGTTCGTAGTGATGAGCGAGCATTAAAATGCTCTGGATCATTGCTCGGGTTAAGCAAATTAGAATGCTCGGGTGCTCGACCAGAGCAACGAGCCTAATCTAAGTCAATGGGAAAACTGAGCATTTTACCGCGACCCCCCCAGGGAACTTTTTAGGGTCTAAAAACATCAGAAATTGATGGGAACAGTGCTCAAATGACATGAGAACAGCATAGTGAAGACCCCTGTAAGCATTTTTGACTCCCAGGTTACAGCTGTGAACATTGTTGTCAGAGTCTTACGCCACTTTTACAGGAGCACAATAAAACAAAACCAAACTGGATTTTTTTTGGGAAATATGTTAACATCCTTTCCAGGGTAATGATTTGTATGTAAGGCAAAATAAATAAAGCAAAACAAAAATGTTACTCCACAACTTGGGCTATGTTCACATGTAGCGTTTTTCAGCTATAGCATTGCTTTCAACCAAGACAAATGCATTCACTGGGAAATGTCATTTTAACATTTTACAACCTTATTTGGGCCATGTGGTGTGTGACACATCCTGTTTCATTTATGAAGGCGGGGTGTTAGGCACAGGGACTCTCCCTCTGCACAGGGTCAGGGTAGATTCTAAGACTTATCTTCTTATGCGGCCTCCTATTCAGTCTCAACCACAGTAGATGCTGCTCAGCAAAGATGTCAGTCCCAGGTCTTGCTCAGACTCGTGCTATGCGCTTTGTTATTGCTTTGTCTCCAGGTTCAGCTATAGTAACTAACAATAGACAATGGCAAGCAGTCATTCCTGAGACTGAGCCCAGGATTTGCCCTACTGAGCATGCTCGTGATGTGGCGACCTCTCATTGGTGGTCTGTTGTCAGCTGCTCAGGTCCTGCAGCAGATCCAGATTGGTCCTCGAACAAGGTCCTATCTGGCTATAAAAGGTTCTCAGGTGCATCCGGCCGTGCGCTAGGATCATTTTCGCTCGTGTGTGTGTGGGCCGAGACTCTGTCGCTCTGATGGTGTGTGTGAACGTTTAGTGTTCCTTAGAGAGGCAGGTTTTTCCTTGGCTTGACCTAGTGTCTGTCTCAGCTACGTGTGCAGCTTAGCATGGGCTGTTTACAGGTCACAGTCAAACCACGTGCTTTAGCACATACTTTTGGTACCGCTCGGTGGTCAGTTGAGCTCGGTACTCCTATTTTTAGTGCCTGTAAAGTCTTCAAACTCCTGCACACCAATTCTCTGTTTGCCAAATTAGAGAAGTGCTTGTTTGAACAGGAGTCTTTGCCTTTCCTTGGCTATATTATCTCGGTCAATGGTTTGGCTATGAATCCTGCCAAACTAGAGTCCGTGATGAACTGGCAGGAACCACTTTCCCTTAAAGCGGTTCAGTGCTTTATGGGCTTCATGAACTACTATCGCCAGTTCATCCCTAACTTCTCCACCTTAGTAGCTCCGCTGGTAGCCCTCACCAAAAAAGGAGCTAACCCCAAGGTGTGGTCGAAGGAGGTCTCCAAGGCTTTTACTTCGGTGAAGTCTCATTTCGCTAGGGCTCCCGTGCTACATCACCCTGATGTGGATAAGCCCTTCATATTGGAAGTGGATGCCTCTTCCGTCGGCGCTGGAGCGGTCCATTATCAGAAGGATGCTCAGAGTCATAAACATCTGTGTTTTTTCTTTTCTAAGACATTCACACGGGCGGAGAGAAACAGTTCCATCGGGGACAGGGAATCGCTAGCCATGACGTTAACCTTCTCTGAGTGGAGACATCTCCTAGAAGGGGCTCGATAAGCCTTCCAAGTGTTCACTGACCACAAAAAGCTGCTGTATCTGCAGCAGGCTCAGCGGTTGAACTCTCGCCAGGCCAGATGGTCCTTATTCTTCTCCGGGTTTAATTTCACTGTTAATTTTCTCTCCGGGGAGAAGAATCTACGGGTCGATGCTCTTTCCCATTCTGTCATCTCTTCTGTGGAGCAAGATGAGCCTCAGCTTACTGTTCCATCTGAGAGCTTGCTGATGGTAGCTCTGGTTTCGCTTGAGTTGGAGGCTCCGGGCAAGGCTCTGGTACTACCAAATCTGCGGCCGGAGGTCCTTTCGTAGGCTCACATGTCTAAGTTGGGTGGACATTTTGAGACCAAAAGGACATCTGAGCTTCTGTCGAGGTCATATTGGTGGCCGCAAATGGCGCGTGACGTTAGGAACTACGTGTGTGCCAAGAATCGACTTTCCCGGCAGAGGCCCGCCAGTTTGTTACATCCCCTGCCAGTTTCTGATAAATGGGAAGGAAAGGAAGAAAGCGCACCGATCTAAATGTAAATGTATAATTAGATCGTAGGTGAATATAGGTGGCACTCACCTTTTGTAAATCTTGATAACTTGCATGTAGGTCACTTAGGACCATTAGGTGTTCAAAGGTGGATATCTTCTGTGGTCGGTATGCTGCAAATCCCTGGTAAAAAGTTTATTAAATCCCTGCCAGTGGCAGATAGGCCCTGGGAAATGGTCGGGATGAACTTCATTGTGGGCTTGCCCAAGTCCCGTAATAATACTGTATCTGGGTAGTGACTGACCATTTCTCAAAGATGGTACATCTAGTTCCTCTTCTGCGGGTACCGTCGGCATGGGCCTTGGCTGCGTTTTTTGTGAAGCAAGTCTTCCGTCTTCACGGGATGCCTGACAAGGTAGTCAGTGACCGGGGTCCTCAGTTCGAATCTCGGTTCTGGAAAGAGCTTTGTCGGCTGCTCAGTATCGAGCTTAATCTCTCTTCTGCATACCATCCCGAGATGAGCGGATTGGTAGAGAGGACCCTGGTCACATATCTACAGCAATTTTGTCTCTGCCAGGCATGATGACTGGGCATCCTTACTGCTATGGGCAGAGTTAGCTCTTAATAATGCGGTCGCGACACTACAGGGCAGACTCCGTTCCTCCTCAATTATCGTCAGCATCCGCGTGTTCCTGTGTCCATGCCTGTTTCGTCTACCGACTGTAGGCTCTTCGACTGGGCTGTGGAGGCTCGTACATCTGGGACCAGACACAGGATGCCATCAAGGCCTCTAAGGAGAGAATGAGGGTCTCTGCTGACATGAATCACCACCCCACTCCTGTCTTCGTGCCCAGCGATTAAGTGTAGCTCTCAGCTCGTAATATCAAACTATGCGTAGAGTAAGTTCGCTACTCGCTTTCTATGTCCTTTTAAAGTCCTTGAGCAGGTAAATCCTGTAGTGTATCGCTTGTCCCTTCCCCGCGCCTGAATATCACCGACACCTTTCAAGTCTCCCTCTTGAAACCCGGTCATATGTCTCAGATTTCTGAGTCATCTGCTCAGACTTCGGGCACATCCTCGGAAGATTTTGAGGTGAACGCGAATGTCGGCTCCAAGGTGGTGCGTGGTAAACAGTTTTTTTTTGGTCGACTGGAAGGGTCATTGGCTGGAGGATAGGACCTGGGAGCTGGTTGAGTAAATCCATGCCCTACAGCTTATTGAGCATAGCGAGGCTCGCTGGAGAGTAGGCGCTAGGGAGGGGGGTAATGTTAGGCTTCAGGATTCTCCCTCTGCACAAGGTAGATCTCAAGCCTTATCTTCTTCTGTGGTCTCTCATTCAGTCTCGACTGCAGTAGATGTTGCTCCGCAAAGACGTCAGTCCCAGCGTCTTGCTCAGACTCATGCTGTGCGCTTTGTTTCTGCTGCCTCTCCAGGTTCAGCTATAGCAACTAGCAATGGACAGCGGCGAGCAATCATTCCTGAGACTGAGTCCAGGATTTTATCTACTGAGCATGATCGTGAGGTGGCGACCTCTCATTGGTGGTTGTTCGTCAGTTGCTCAGGTCCTGCGGCAGATCCGGATTGGTCCTCGAACAAGGTCCTGTGTGTGTGGTCCGAGACTCTGCCAGTCTGGCGGTGTGTGTGAACGTTTAGTGTTCCTTAGAGAGGCAGGTTTTTCCTCGGCTTGACCTAGCGTCTGTCTCAGCTACGTGCGCAGCTTAGCAAGGGCTATTTACAGGTCACAGTCAAACCACATGATTTAGCACATACTTTTGATACCACTGTGCGGTCAGCTAGCTCAGTACTCCTATTTTTAGCGCCACTCAGTGGAGCTCATTTAGTTAGTTTTATTTTGTTGACACTCGATGGTTAGCTGATTTGGTACTTCACGGCCTCTTCCACTCTACTCTGATAACATCCCTCTGAGAAGTTATCAGAGTAGAGTGACCTGCGCTCATTCCACATTTAACATTTAACCCTGTATACTATTGGTGGTTGCTCGCCGCACCATTCCATCATTACTCACTAGCAGCAGGTTAACATTCTGCACAGTGGACCCCGGGTTGAGATCGCCCTAAATAAGTAATACATAAAGTGCGATCTGCCAACCCTAACAGAGGGACTCTGAAAGTCACAAAGTCTATTTTTACAGGGCCAGCAGTAGCCCCTCACTTTTCTTAGAGAAAAATCAGAGCCATGTTCCCATTATTAAACAGTGGGTCTCTTATACTATTATTGCGTATGCAGTGAGTGGCAGGGCTGCCCAAAATTTGGTCACACCCCAACAACCTATTGAACAGAAGTCATGGATGACCACATGCAACCAAAGTTCCCAGTGTTCATTTGGTACTCTTATACTGTTTGCTTATGCATTGAATGCAAGACCTGCCCTGCACGAAAGTTACAAGCACCCCAATAAGCCTTTGAACACACGTACTGGAAGGCCACAGGAAAACCAAATTCACATTATTCATTTGGTCCTCCCATACTGTTTGCTTATGCATTAAATGCAAGACCTGCCCTGCCCCAAAGTTACACATACCACAATCAGCCTTTGAACACGTCCTGGATGGCCACATGAAAAGCAAGTTCACATTAGTCATTTTGTACTCCCACACTGTTTGCTTATGCATTGAATGCAAGGACTTCCCTGCACCAAAAGTACCTGCACCCCAATAAGCCTTTGAACCCACATACTGGATGGCCACATTAAACCAAAGTTCCCATTATTATAATTTTTTTAAGTCACATAAAGTTTGCCTATGAAGTGAATACAAGGCCTACCCCAAATTTGCACGCACTCCAATCCCCCAAGGAAGAAATGTGGAGGATGGCCTCTGAAAAATGTTTTCCCAGTTTAAAGGAGTAATGCCCATACACTAAGTGTATGGGCTCATAAATATTTCGCCCGGTGGGGTACACATCAACATACTGTGTCAACATTTTTTGATGGGCATCATGAACACCCTTAAAAACAATAACATTTCCTACACTGGGAAGGTGCAGGTTTGTAGCAGAAATATGGCATACATGTCGTTGAATGAAGTGATCAGGAATAGGGGCTAGTTGACGGCAGGAATGGGAACGTACAGGATTAATAACAGGGGGTCTATGGGAGGTATGAGATCCAGGATCCAGCCTACAATTATTAATCATTTACTCTCAACCAATTACCAGAATGCGTTTGATGCCCCTTAGAAGATAGCTGTAACAGATGTGTGTGTCAAGCTAGGCCTAAAATATGCCCATGAAAAATTGGTTGCCAAAGACACACGTTTCCGTTATTAAGGGTAAAGGTTAAGATGATTGTGTGATGCTGAATTCTGGAAAGCAGCAGATCAGTGTTGGAGGACGACCAATCAAACTGATGGATGCTCTTGAAAAACTAAGTTTAAAGAGGAGTGCACCTGCCTTAACTATCAACTCACCCTTGGCACAAGGTTCTTCATCTTCACCCATAAATATTACCAAGACCATCAATATTTCACAACCGAAAACTATTTCTTCAGGTGTAATGAACAATGTTAAAGGAATGCAAAAAAATGTTGTTAGCCACAAACCAGGGAAACCACAGATTTCCTCTTTACAAGATATGGACGATGATGGTATTGAAGATGACTTGGAACTTTCCCACATCCCCACCAAGAAGATGAAAATCACAGCTGCCAACACTGTGCAAAAAATTGTCTGGAAATTCATTTTCTCTTGGGCACACTTTACCTCTTACTATAGTGATACAGAATGATGCATACAGAGCTCCCATGTCTACTCAGCACGAGTCTATGCCACCTTTATTTCACCCAAAGGCTCTAACCAATGTGTCATGGACACTTGTCACAAAGGAGGACAGTTCAAAAAAAGTCTGTCTTTAGCCCTTTAGAAGGTAAAAAAATTACCGTTAATACTTTGCATCCAAGAGTCACAGAGGAAGATATCGTGTAGCTTTTATGTGTATACGGTGCCTTGAAGCTCGCCCGCTTGTTGAGTTATAGAGTTGCAGAGGTTGTGTATATAAGAAAGGAAGATGCCTACAAAAAATACAACAGCAGATACCTAGATGGACAACCAATGAAATGCAATCTTCGAGAATGGTAGTGTGATAACATCAGACCAGCCCATCCTTCAAAGATTAAGTGACACCCCATCAAATAAGGAAGTTGAATCTAGAAGAAGCACAACCTCCTACTCCTCCAGTGTTGATTCAAATCCTCCAGCTGAATTTGATCCTGAAGCTATCTTAAAAGCACTCTTTAAATCCTCAGGGTCAACAGCAGTCATCCAACCAACTGCAGTTACGATTACGCTCTGATGAGACCAACACAAATTGGAGACTGAAATAAGAGAGTTTCACAATTCACATATGGGCCCAGAAATTCCTTAAAAACCCTTTATTTTGCTTCTTGTGTTTTGTTTAGCACTGATCACTAGAGTTGAGCGAAACAAGTCGGACACCGCTAGAAATCGCCGACTTTTGCTAAAGTCGAGTTTCGCAGACCGAAACCCGACCATAGCGTGAGGTCGGCGACGTGTTCGGCGACTTAATCGCGCCAGTCGGGTTTCAAATAATGCAAAAAGCGCCATTTTTCAGCCAATGATGAAGGGTGCACACTGTGGGCAACGTGATGATGCGCGCAGCCGCCACCACCATCTTATTGAAGGGCATTGCAGTGATTGGCTGGCTTTCTGTGGCTTCACAGGGCATATAAAACGCCCTCACCCCAACCGCCATGTTGCTTCAGCCGATCTTAGCGTAGGGAGAGGTTGTTGCCGCTTGTTCTCATGAGGGAAAGCGTTATTAAGTCAGAAAAAAGACAAATCTGTGCCTGTGCTGATAGCGATTGTGCTGCACAGTTAGTGTGCAGTCACAGTGGTGCTTTTTTGTGTGTGCAGCAGCACTGGTTCTTAGGCTGCCAGTGCCTGCCAGGGAGGTATTGGTAGTGTGGAGCAGCAGTGCTGATTCTTACTGTGCACTCTGCTCTTTGCCATTGAGAGAGTAGACATTTTTTCAGTGCTGCAGCAGCAGCATATCCAATTTGTAGGCTGCCTGCTAGCTGTATAGCTTTGTGGACACTGCTGTGCAGACTGCTTTTTTCAAAGCAGCTCCACATCAGTAATACTGAAATAATACTTTTATGCACAGTTTCTGAGCCTTGATTTTGGCACACACCGTATAGAGTTGTACGCTCCTCACACAGTACCATGTACCGGCTGGTATCATGTACAAAAGCCTGCTATCTGTGTGTGAGTCTGTAAAACCATACGTGTTTTTTTTTTTTTTTGACCAAAACTGTATAAACTGTTATCTTTTCATACAGTTGTGTTTTTCTGCCGTCTGTATTACGGTGCAAAATCAATACTGAGCGAGCGTCTTTGTGTGACTACGGAAATCTATACATAGATTACTAAATACCCCAGCTTTGTATACAGCTGTGCTCTACTGCTATAGTACACTTATCCTGATTCCTGATCTTACTATTGTGGTGTACTCCATACTGCGGCTGTGAGCGTGTGTGTTATCGCAGAAATATTTAGGGAGATTTAAAATTGCACCCACACTGATTCCAGCTGTACGCTACTTATATAGTACAGTTTTGCTAATTTGAAAATTCAGGTCTCCTCCATAGTGAGACTCTGTACCAAATATCTACGGATATTTCTCATTACACCAACAGTGGTGTTCTCAGCTGTATGCTATAGATATACAACACTTTTCCTCATTGTAAAAGTGGGGCCTAATCCATCCTGCGTCTGTGAGCGTGTGTGTTACCCCAGAAATATTTATGGAGATTTAAAATTATACCCAACTGATTCCAGCTGTACGCTACTTATATAGTACAGTTTTGCTAATTTGAAAATTCAGGTCCCCTCCATATGCAAATTGCCTCTTCAAAAAAAGAGGACTTGTACTCTATAGGGCCACCTATTGGAAGTAGCGATCCTACAAGTCACAATCAACCCTTTAACGAGTCTTGTAATATGACTTAGGATAAAAGCCAAATTAGTATCTCCATTTGCAGACACGGTGTTTCGGACTATTGGTCCTCGTCAGTGCAAAGTAGGAGAGATCTGATTTGGCTAGATGAGAGGCTCTGGACTAGGATCTAAGGGGTAAGGTTTCTCCTTGTGGAGAGTGACATATCAGCTCTGGCGTGTCGAGGAAAGGAGGCTTATTCGCCGTGCAATGCTCCTCTGGGAAATTTTATATGCAAATTGCCTCTTCAAAAAAAGAGGACTTGTACTCTATAGCGCCACCTATTGGAAGTAGCGATCCTACAAGTCACAATCAACCCTTTAATGTGTCTTGTAATATGACTTAGAATAAAAGCAAAATCAGAATCTCCATTTGCAGACACAGTGTTTCGGACTATTGGTCCTCGTCAGTGAAAAGTAGGAGAGATCTGATTTGGCTAGATGAGAGGCTCTGGACTAGGGTCTAAGGGGTAAGGTTTCTCCTTGTAGAGAGACATACCAGCTCTGGCGTGTCGAGGTAAGGAGGTTTATTCGCCGTGCAATGCTACTCTGAGAAATTTTATATACAAATTGCCTCTTCAAAAAAAGAGGACTTGTACTCTATAGCGCCACCTATTGTAAGTAGCAATCCTACAAGTCACAATCAACCCTTTAACGAGTCTTGTAATATGACTTAGGATAAAAGCCAAATCAGTATCTCCATTTGCAGACACAGTGTTTCGGACTATTGGTCCTCGTCAGTGCAAAGTAGGAGAGATCTGATTTGGCTAGATGAGAGGCTCTGGACTAGGGTCTAAGGGGTAAGGTTTCTCCTTGTGGAGAGTGACATACCAGCAGTGTCGAGGAAAGGAGGCTTATTCGCCGTGCAATGCTCCTCTGGGAAATCTTTTATGCAAATTGCCTCTTCAAAAAAAGAGAACTTGTATTCTATAGCGCCACCTATTGGAAGTAGCGATCCAACAAGTCACAATCAACCCTTTAAACGAGTCTTGTAATATGACTTAGGATAAAAGCCAAATAAGTATCTCCATTATGCAGACACGGTGTTTCGGACTATTGGTCCTCGTCAGTGCAAAGTAGGAGAGATCTGATTTGGCTTGATGAGAGGCTCTGGACTAGGGTCTAAGGGGTAAGGTTTCTCCTTGTGGAGAGTGACATACCAGCTCTGGCAAGTCGAGGTAAGGAGGCTTATTCGCCGTGCAATGCTCCTCTGGGAAATTTTATATGCAAATTGCCTCTTCAAAAAAAGAGGACTTGTACTCTATAGCGCCACCTATTGGAAGTAGCGATCCTACAAGTCACAATCAACCCTTTAACGAGTCTTGTAATATGACTTAGGATAAAAGCCAAATCAGAATCTCCATTTGCAGACACGGTGTTTCGGACTGTTGGTCCTCGTCAGTGCAAAGTAGGAGAGATCTGATTTGGCTAGATGAGAGGCTCTGGACTGGGGTCTGGGGGTAAGGTTTCTCCTTGTGGAGAGTGACATACCAGCTCTGGCGTGTCGAGGTAAGGAGGCTTATTCGCCGTGCAATGCTCCTCTGGGAAATTTTAATATGCAAATTGCCTCTTCAAACAAAGAGGACTTGTACTCTATAGCGCCACCTATTGGAAGTAGCGATCCTACAAGTCACAATCAACCCTTTAACGAGTCTTGTAATATGACTTAGGATAAAAGCCAAATCAGTATCTCCATTTGCAGACACGGTGTTTCGGACTATTGGTCCTCATCAGTGCAAAGTAGGAGAGATCTGATTTGGCTAGATGAGAAGCTCTGGACTAGGGTCTAAGGGGTAAGGTTTCTCCTTGTGGAGAGTGACATACCAGCTCTGGCGTGTCGAGGTAAGGAGGCTTATTTGCCGTACAATGCTCCTCTGGGAAATTTTATATGCAAATTGCCTCTTCCATAGTGAGACTCTATACCAAATATCTACGGATATTTCTCATTACACCAACAGTGGTGTTCTCAGCTGTATGCTATTGATATACAACACTTTTCCTCATTGTAAAAGTGGGGCCTAATCCATCCTGCGTCTGTGAGCGTGTGTTTACCCCAGAAATATTTAGGGAGATTTAAAATTACACCCACACTGATTCTAGCTGTACGCTACTTATATAGTACAGTTTTGCTAATTTGAAAATTCAGGTCTCTCCATAGTGAGACTCTGTACCAAATATCTACGGATATTTCTCATTACACCAACAGTGGTGTTCTCAGCTGTATGCTATTGATATACAACACTTTTCTCATTGTAATAGTGGGCTAATCCATCTGACATTGTGAGCGTGTGTGTTACCCAGAAATATTTCAGGGAGATTTAAATTACACCACACTGATTCAGCTGTACGTACTTATATAGCACTGTTTGCTAATTTGAAAATTCAGGTCTCCTCCACAGTGAGACTCTGTACCAAATATCTACGGATATTTCTCATTACACCAACAGTGGTGTTCTCAGCTGTATGCTAGTGATATACTATAGTTTTCATTTAATTCAGATTGTGTTGTACTCCATACTGACCCTGTGAGCGGCTGTGTTACTCGACAAAGATATCCTCTCAAATTTCCAGAATTATCATTCACCTTATACAGCTGCACGCTTCTGATACAGTATCATATATCTGCTGTTATTTTGTGAACATTTTGACAAACATGAGTAGGTATGGTCTCAGACCCCATAAAGGTGGGCGGTGGGGGCCAGCTAGTACAGATGGTGATGGTGGTGCATGTGCTGGTACTGCCAAAAGCACTATAGCTCCTAAGGCAGGAGGTCTTGATCCGGCGGCATTGTCTGGGTCCACAATCCCTCGAAGGCTATCTTTTTTGGGAGTAGGTAAACCTCTTTTAAAGCCGGAGCAACAGGAAAAGGTTTTGTCTTACCTTGCTGAAGTAGGCTCTAGCTCTATGTCCTCCTCTTCTCAAGTTTGAAAATGTAGAAGCACTCAGTCCTCATTTGGTGCTCCTGGTCAGGAACAACCCCTTTCCTTTTGTCCTTCACCCCCAAGTAAAGTGAAGGATGCGGCAGCCCGCAGTGCTGGTGATTACTCCATGGAGCTGTTTTCACATCCCATGCCAGGGTTAACAAGTAAAATCATGAATTCACCAGTCCAAAATGAATCTGACATGGAGTGCAGTAATGCACAGCCACGGATAGATGATTCAGCTGGTACATTGCCACAGAGCACTACATTGCCTTCGCAGTGTCCAGAGCCAGAAGCTGACCCTGATGAAACTCAGGTGCCCCTTCCCGCATACTATAGCACTGTACACGGTCACACAGAGGAAGGTGCAGATGAAATAGAAAAGGAGATGATGGATGACCCAGTAGTTGATCCAGATTGGCATCCAGTGGGGGAAGAAGTTGACGGTGGCAAATATAACTCACAAGCTGAGGAGGATCCGCAGCAGTTGTCGACATCGCAGCAGGGTTTCTCTGTGAGTCCCGCAGCTGTAAAAAAAAGTGTTAGAAAACCCCACCAAAAAGTGGCAGGACAGCTTGGACAGATGGTCCAAGTATCATAGCGTGCAAGCTCTGAAAATTTATACAATAGTAGGAAAAGTGCAGTTTGGCACTTTTTTGAGCAAAATCCTATTGATGATGTCAAGGTTACATGTAAGAAGTGCGGAAGCAACTTTAGCAGAGGTAAAAATGTCAAAAATTTGAATACCAGTTGCATGCTTAGACATTTAAATACCATGCACTTTCAAGCGTGGATGGACTACAAAAGCTCAGTTGGCACATGTGCACCTGCTCCGACTGAAGTTAAGCACCAACGCTCCATCGCTTCCCCCACTGTAACACCACCGGTTGGCACACCAGCAGCAACAAGTGTTGAGGTGTCGGCGCAAGGCCAAAGCAGTCAGGGAATCAGTCGTTTTTTGCAACGAAAGAGTGCATGTAGGCCATCGCCATCAGCACCACCACTACCATCAACATCACCAACGTCCTCTCAGTCCGTCATGTCCACCGGTAGTTGCCCCATATGCAGCTCTCAAGTACAGCTCACCCTACCAGACACTATAAGTAGGTCCAAAAAGTACTCACCCTCTCATCCGCGCACACTGTCTTTGAACGCCTACATTGCAAAACTGATCGCATTAGAGATGATGCCCTTCCTGTTATGATTTGGTAGCTGAGGAGAGCAGGCAAAAAAGGAAATACACCAGAGAGGTTGGAATCTATGGGATTGCAGTACCCTGACTAACCACCACAACTAAAGGCAGCCGTGGAGTGTACCTACGTTGGTCCTAGACGCCTCGTCAAAGCCTGAGAAGCTAACTACACCTAAAGACAGAAAGAGGAAAACTATCTGCCCCGGAGCAGATCCCCAAAGAACATAGAAAGCCCCCAAACATGTAATGGCGGTTAGACAAGAGGAAATACAGACACAGACAGAAAATAGTATGAGCAAACGTTGGCGCCCAAACTTCCTAAATAGAAAAGGATAGGAAGGACACTTACTGCAATCCCAAAAAACCCTGAAGAGTACCAACTCTACTAATTACAAAAACACCTGAGATCACACGACCTCTACCACCTAAGTTAGTTCTCTGGTGTAACAAAAACTAAACAGCAGCCACTGAAAAAAACTGGAAAAGGCAAATGAACAAACAACAGTGGCTGAACTAAACTGAGAGGAGCACAAGCCCCCGGAGGGACCCGGCAGACCCCCACAGAAGTGCAGGACAAAATGCAAAAAGCAAGCACAAAAAACAAAAAGAAGAAAATGTCTT
>JARQOD010000001.1:750407776-750469196 GCA_033576555.1 Oophaga sylvatica | reverse complement strand
GGGGGAAAAAACCATGTTTTGGCACGGGGCAGGCTCAAAAGGGAAAAGGACGATGTTTGTTTTTCAACAAAAATTTGGTGGAGTTGAGTTGGACACCATTGTGTTTGGAGCCCCCCTGATCCCCCAAACAGTGGAAACCCCCAAAAAGTGACATTTTTTGGAAACTAGCCCCCCTAAGGAATTATCTGATCTGTTGTAGTTTTTTAACCCCCCAAAGTGTTAAAAAAATTTTAAAAATGCCGGTGAAAAAAAAAAAAAAAAAAAAAAAAAAAATTTCCACAAAATGATTTTTAGCCAAAAATTTTTTTTTTTTTTCCCAAGGAAATTGGCCCCCAAAATTGTCCAATTTGCCTGAGTACGCTGATACCCTATCTGGGGGGGGAACTGTTTGGGCGCAGGGGGGGGCTTGGAAAAGGTCTTTTGGAAGAAAACTTGATGGGGGTATTTCCCCTTTGTGCCCCCAGATGACCTAAACAGGGAAAACCCCCAAAAAGTGACCCTTTTGGAAGCTACCCCCCAAGGAACTTTCTAGTCTTTGGTGAGAAATTTGAACCCCAAGTGCTTCCACAAGTTTTAATCCCCGGGAATGAAAATAAAAAATCCTATTTTTTTCCCACAAAATTATCTTTGTCATAATTTTTTATTTTCCCATAGGAACAGGAGAATTGGACCACAAAATTTGTTGTCCAATTTGCCCTGAGTACGTGAAAACCCTATGTGGGGGGGAACCATGTTTGGGCGCGGGGCGAGCTCAAAATGGAAGGAGCCTATTTGATTTTTCCAACCAAATTGGCTGGATTGAGTTGGACGCCATGTTGCATTTGGAGAGCCCTGATGTGCCTAAACAGGGGGAAACCCCCACAAGTGACCCCATTTGGGAACTAGACCCCCTAAGGAACTTATCTAGATCTTTGGTGAGCAATTTGAACCCCCAAAGTGCTTTCACACAAGTTTAAAAACGTAGAGCCGTAAATTAAAAAAATTTTATTTTTTTCCCAAAATTGATCTTTCACCCAATTTTTATTTTCCCAAGGGAAAAAAAGACTCCAAAAGTTATTGTTGCAATTTGTCCTGAGTGCGCTGTACCCCATATGTGGGGGTAAACCTTGTTTGGGGTGCAGGGCAGAGTTTGGAGGGAAGGAGCGCCGTTTGACTTTTTCAAAGCAGAATTGGCTGGTGCCATGTCGTGTTTGGGAGCTCCTGAAACTGCTAAACAGTGGAAACCCCCCCCAAAGACACCATTTTGGAAACTGACCCTCAAGGAACTTATTTAGAGTGTGGTGAGCATTTGAACCCCAAAGTGCTTAAAGAAGTTTATAAGTCACCGTAAAATAAAAAATTTTTTTTTTTTTTTACAAAAATGATTTTTTAGCCCCAATTTTTATTTTCACAAGGGTAAAGGAGAAATTGGCCCCCAAAAATTTTTGTCCAATTTTCTGAGTATGCTGATACCAATATGTGGGAGAAACTACTGTATGTGGCCGTTTGGGGCTCGGAAGGGAATAGTGACTTTTGGATTGCAGATTTGTGGATGGTTTGGGGGGTCAGTCGCATTTGGAGAGCCCCTGATGCGCCTAAACAGTGGAAACCCCCCACAAGTGACCCCATTTTGGAAAATAGACCCCCAAGGAACTTTCTAGATGTGTGGTGAGCACTTTAACCCCGAAGTGCTTCACAGAAGTTTATAACGTACAGCGTAAAAAAAAAAAATCCTTTTTTTTTTTTTTACAAAAATGTTTTTTCGCCCCCAATATTTTATTTTACAAGGGTAACGAGGAAATTGGACCCCAAAAAGTTGTTGTCCAAATTGTCCTGAGTACGCTGATACCCAATATGTGGGAGAAAATACTGTATGGAAAACGTCGGGGTGGAAGGGAAGTAGGACGTTTTGGATTCAAGACTTTGAGGAAGGTTGGGGGGCGTCATGTCGCATTTGGGAGCCCTGATGCGCCTAAAAGTGGAAAACCCCAAAGTGACCCATTTTGGAAATGACCCCCAAGGAATTTTCAGAAGTTGGTGGGGCGCTATGAAGCCCCAAGTATTCACAGAAAGTTTTTAAATACAGCCGTAAAAAAAAAAAATCATTTTTTTTTTTTCAAAAATGATTTTGTCGCCCCCAGTTTTTTATTTTCCAAGGGTAACAGGAGAAATGGCCAAATTCACATAATCTTGGGGTCCAGAGTTGCTGATACCCCTATGGGGGTAAAATTTATGTTTGGGCGCATGCGAGCTCGAAGGGAAGGAGCACCATTTGCTTTTTCAACGCGATTGGCTGGTTGAGATCAACACCATGTCCATTTCGAGAGCCCCTGATGTGCCTAAACAGCAAACCCCCCAATTCTAATCCAACCCTAACCCAAAAACCAATAACCTAGTCCCACCTAACCACAAACCAAACCTAAACACCCATAACCCTAATCCCCCCTAATCAAGTTGCGCCAACCCTAACCTATTACTAAGTTAGCGCCACCCAACCCTAACTTTAGCCGCAACCCCTAACCCTAACGGGGAAAGGAAATAAATACATTTTTTTAATTTGTTTATTTTCCCTAATAAGGGGGTGATAAAGGGGGTTTGATTTACTATTTTAGCGGGTTTTTTTGTTTGGCAGTGTCACGCTAAAAGCGCTTTTATTGCAAAAAATGTTTTTTGCTTCACCACATTTTGAGAGTTTAAAAATTTTGCTTTTTTGGACCCAGAGTCTGGAGGTCTTTTTTTTGGGGAGAGGTTGGGGGGGCGTTTTTTATTTGTACCATTTTTGAGCAGTGACATTTTTATGCTTTTTATTTCGATTTTGGGAGGTTAGAATGAACAAAAATCAGCAATTCATGAATTTCTTTTGGGGGAGGGTTTATACGTTCCGCGTGTGGTAAAATTGTTAAAGCAGTTTATTCTTGGGTCAGTACGATTAGGCGATACCTCATTTAATCATTTTTTTAGGTTTTGGGCTTTTGTAGAATGAAAACAAATTTATATAAAAAATATTATTTTTGATCGCTTTATTCTGCGAGCTATAAATTTTTTATTTTTTCGCCATGTGGTGTGAGGCTCGTTTTTTGGGGGACAAGAGACGTTTTCAGTGGTACCATGTTTATTTATATCGGTCTTTTTGATCGCGTGTTATTTCACTTTTTGTTCGGCGGTTGATGATAAAGCTTGATTTTTTGCTTCGGTTTTTTTTTTTTTTTTTAAGGGGTTCACTAAAGGGGTTAACTAGTGGGACAGTTTATAGGGGGGGTCTTTTCGGACGCGGCGTAACCAAAAAATGTGTACTTTATTGTTTTGTTTTTTTTTTTACAGGAAAAAATGAATTTATTGGGAATATATATTTTTTTTTTTTTGATTTTTTTTTTCACTTTTTATTTTATTTTTTTTACTTTTTCTTTGTCCCGGGTGGGGGCATCCGATTTTATCAGATGTGGTGTCAGTGTGCAAGCACTCTGTCACACCGCGATCGCTTGGCATCGCTGCGGCTTCCAGCGCTGCTCTCAGCAGGCACTGAGGGAAGCCGCCTCCCTGCAGGACCCCGGCGCCATCTTGGTCTGGGGACCTGGAGGGGAGGACGGACCCCCGGAAAGCGCGACCAAACCGCTGCTCTGAGGGGGCTCGGGGGGCGCGCAGGGAGCCCCCCGCCTGCGCGATCTCCCCTGTGCCCGGGTACACCGCGATCATGTTTGATCGCGGTTTGTGCCAGGGTTAATGGCCGGGAGCGGTCCTTGACGCTCCTGGACATAAGTCACGGGTGTCAGCTGTGTTAATCGCTGACACCGGCGGCGTCAGCTGCGCTCCCCCGGGGCGCAGCTGATCGCCATGATTACTTTCCCCCCGTCCATGGGGAATTAGGTCCAGGGTATTTGGGGAATTTGTAGTCGATGGAATAAAGGGGGTTTAATTTTTTCAATAATCTGGTTTGCTTAAAAGATAAACTTTGTTGTTTTATAGCAGGGGTGGGGAACCTCAGCCCCAGGGGCCCTTTACGGCCCTCGAAAAATTTTTTCCGGGCCCCGGGTAAATTTCAGGGCCTCAGTGCTCTGGTGGCAGCTGTATTTAATTGCCACAGCTCATTAATTTTTCTTGCTCTGGAGCTGCATGCATTGTTCACTACTGAACACTGAAGGGCATGCAATGAAAGATTCGTCCCGACAACCAGTGCCAGACTCAGGAGGTACTTTGGGGGAGTTTGTAGGCCCCGAAAAGGACGTATATATGTCCAAAGGCCCTTTGCAGAAAAAGATTCCCACCCTGTTTTATAGTTTTTAATATTTGGTTCACCAATGGATATGAAACCTGCTATTCCATAAATGGGCGGGGAAATTACTGTTGTTTCACACTGTGAAAATGTCACCAGAATTTACAATGTAGGCAATACTTATTGCCCTGCGGCTGAGGATGTTGTGATATCTGTGATCTGAATACAGAGAAATGTGAAGGGAAAAGATTGTGCTAATAGTGATCTAAATATGAGATTGTCAGGGAAGCTGGGTGACACGATTGTGGGTTTCTATCAATTTATTTGATTTTAAATTTGTTTTAATGTGGTAATAAAAAAAAAAAATTTTCAAGTTGTGGCCCGGGGGCAGTGCCATACCACAAATTCTATTTCCTTCTCTAAAACCCTATTATTTTTTTAATTGTATTTATTTGGTCCTCATTGGGAGGGGGGGCAAGAAACAAAGTGAACTCGCTGACATAAAAAACACTCCTCTGAAAACAATAACGTGGCTGTTGGTTACAGACCGTCACCCTGTTGATCTGTGGTGGTGTCGGGGACGTGGAGGATGGCTCCTAAAAATGTTTTCCCGTTTAAAGGGTGGGTCTCCTTTACTTTTAATGCCCATACACTGTATGGGTGCCAAAATTTCCCCGAGGGGGTCACCTCCACATACTGTGAAAACATTCTTGGAACGGAAATCATAAACACCCTTGAAGAAAATTACTTGGTTGTTGCATCACGGAACACGTTACCCGGGTTTGATCTAGTGGTGGTGTCGAAAGAGAATGGAGGATGGCCCCCTAAAAATGTTTTCCCAAATTAAAGGGAGGTCTGCTATAATTGTAATCCCCATACACTGGTGTAGGGGCTGCCAAACATTTCCCCCTGGGGGGTCACCCAACATACTGTTAAAAATTTTTTTTTTCGGGCATCAAAAACCCTTTAAACTGTAACTTGGCTGTTTCATCACAGATAACAGTCATTCATGATGATCTAGTGGTGGTGGCTGATGAGGATGGAAAAAGGAGAAGGATAACAGCAAATAGGAAAATTTAGGAAGCGTATGTTGGGTTGCGGAAGCCCAAATTTTTGGGCGGAAGCCACACCATGTCCCAGGGCAAATGTTGGAGCGGGGCGCCGATGTGCATCGGCGGAGGACCTCTGTCTCCTTGGAGCCGAATGGATCGGGTACGGTCCCAAATGTCCCGTGCCTCCACAGCCCAGTCTGCCCCCTGGGTCGGCGGAAGACACGGGCAGGGGACCGGAACCCGCGGATTGTGACCGTGTTCAGGGGAAAATGGTGTCTGTCCGGTGGAGTCACCCACAGCATTGTTTTGTGCAAACTCAGCCCATGGTAGAAGGTGCCCAGTCATCCTGCCTGACTGAGCAAAATGTCGTAGATAGGTGACCAATGTCTGGTTGGCCCTTCTCCAACCCATTCGTTAGGTTGGTACGCGAAGAGAGATTTAACTCAATACTGAGTAGATGACAAAGTCTTCCAGAACGAGATGCAAAATGGGGACCTCGGTCCTGCAATTTTGTCCGGCATGGTGTAAAAGAAGATGTGCCTAACGAACAACGCTGCCGGCCCGTGCAGAAGGTTACGTGTAGCGGCACAGATGCACCTTTTGGAGAAATGGTCGGTGTTACCAAATGATGGTGCAACCCCGAGACTTGGGCAAGCCCACCAAAGTCCATCCCCAACCATCTCTAGGGCCTGTCGCCACCGGCAAAGGGTAAAGTAACCAGTGGCCGTTGTGTGGAGATTATTCTTGGGCGGAGACACCACGCCCGAACATAGTCCCCAACTTCAGGACCATTGCGGCCCGAGTTGTCCTCCCCGCATTCAGAGTCCTCTTTTGCCCCAAGTGTCCACCCACCCTGGACGAATGTGCCCAGAAGTACTCCGGTCCAAATTGGTAGGCACAAAAGTCTTGCCTGGGGGCACAGACTCTAGCGAAACGGGGCCACTGTTCTCAGGCTCTCTGTGGGAAGAATAAGCCGAGGCTCCTCCACCTCCTCCTCAGGGACCCACGGCGAGGAGAGGTCGGCACGAATGTTCTTCTCTCCCGAGGGAATGGAGTGTGAAATTAACGGGAGAAGAACAAGAACCATTGGCCTGGCGAGGTTTAAGCCGTGGGCGTCTGCAGTCACCAAATATTTGGTTCAGTAAGATTTGGAAGGGGAAAACGGGGGGCCCCTCCAACAAATTCTACTCGAGAAGGCCAACTTCATGGTTGCACTCCCTTCCCGATGGAATAATTCCTCTCCGTGATTAGTGTTGAGCGAACGATACCCAAGTATCGGGTATCGGGGATATTAGCTGTATCGGCCTTTCGTACTTTGTTCGATATTTTTCCCTTTTGTATACCGGAATCGGAAGTTCCCATAATTCTTTGAGAGGCAATGTGTTTAGTCAGCAATGAGGAATCCTAAGAAGTGTGGGCCAAATTTTAATGGCGGTCATGTTAACAATGGATGGCTGGTTGGATGCTGAAATGATGTCAGAATGCCTTAAAAGGCGCCGCCGCCATTTTAGCGCACTGTGCTGTGAATTCAGTTAGGGACAGAACGTGCTGTGCTGATCTGAGGGACGTTAGAGATTGCGTTTAGTGTAGTGTGCTTTAGGCGGCTAGCACCCAAACCCCTGTGTAAAGTTCCTTTTGCCGCAGTGTTTTTTTTAACAGCTCTGCAAGGTTGTGTGGTGCAGGGACGTGCAGTTTGCTCGCATGCAACGCTGTCTGTAAGCATCTGCACGTGTCATCACAGACTCTTTTTTTTTCTTCGTGTAATTCTTGCTGCTCATGCAATTTAATTTAGTGTGACGGTTTCCCTCCGTATCCAATACTTGGTTGCAAACCTATAGAAGTAGACAAAGGGTAGCCTTTACAGTTGTGAACAGTTGTGTTCAGTGTTCACTTCAGTCTGTGTTTTTTATTTTTTGAGTGCACATCACGCTCCAGTTACTTGTTCAAGCACTGCGCTTTTTCTTGCTGAGCGTGTCTCAGTGCCTCATCCTTTTCATTTCTCTCCAATTGGTTCTGCCCATTCCATTTAAAATAAATATAATTATTAGTGTGACGCGTTCCATCCGTATCCAATACATTGGTTGCAACCACTATAGAAGTAGAAAAAGGGTAGCCTTTCACGATTGTGAACAGTTGTGTTCAGTGTTCACTTCAGTCTGTGTTTTTTATTTTTGATGCACTTCACGCCCCAGTTACTTGTTCAAGCACTGCTGCTTGTACTCTGCTGAGCGTGTCTCAGTGCTTATCCTTTTCATTTTCTCCAATTGGTTTGCTCCATTCCATTTAAAATAAATATAATTATTGTGTGCGCGCTTCCATCCGTATCCAATACATTGGTTGCAAAAACTATAGAAGTAGACAAAGGGAGTAGCCTTTCACAGATTGTGAACAGTTGTGTTTCAGTGTTCACTTCGTCTGTGTTTTTTTTTTTTTGAGTGCACATCGCCCCCAGTTACTTGTTCAAGCAATGCGCTTGTACTCTGCTGAGCGTTTCTCGTGCCTCATCCTTTTCATTTCTCTCCAATTTGGTTTGCCCATTCCATTTAAAAAAAATTTAATCTTTAGGTGACGCGCTTCCACCCGTATCCCAATACATTGGTTGCAAAACTTTTAAAGAAGTAGACAAAGGAGTTGCCTTTACAGATTGTAAAAGTTGTGTTTCAGTGTTCACTTCAGTCTGTGTTTTTTATTTTTTGAGTGCCATCCGCTCCAGTTACTTGTTCAAGCATGCTGCTTGTACTCTGCTGAGCTGTCTCAGTGCCTATCCTTTTCTTTTTCTCTCCAATTGGTTTGCTCCTTTCCCATTTAAAATAAATATAATCTATTGTGTGACGCGCTTCCATCCGTACCCAATACATTGGTTGCAAAACATTAGAAGTAGCCCAAGGAGGCTTTCACAGATTGGAACAGTTGGGGTTTCAGTGTTCACTTCTCTGTTTTTTATTTTTTGAGTGCACATCACGCTCCGTTACTTGTTAAAGCACTGCTGCTTGTACTTGCTGAGCGTGTCTCAGTGCCTCTCTTTTAATTTCTCTCCAATTGGTTCTGCTCCATTCCTTTAAAATAAATATAATTATTAGTGGAGCGCTTCCATCCGTACCCAAATAATTGTTTGCAAACACTAAAAGAAGTAGCAAAGGGACCCTTTCCCAAGATTGTGAACAGTTGTGTTTGTGTTCACTTCAGTTCTGAAATAACCAACTTAGGCCTTTAACTTTTCTGACTTTCTTTATCAATCTACTAAGATGAAAAAAGGCAGGGAGTAAGGCCCGTGGTCGTGGCCGGGGTTTCAGCAGGGAGGGAGTGGGGATTTGTGGCTGCTGCGCCCTCAGTGACACAGATCACCGTTTTACCCATGAGGTTCCTTTATGGCCTTTGGTAGGAGCCGGCGTGCCCCCCTGCTGGGGAAGAACAAATTGAAGCCGTTTTGGTTGGTGGCACCAATGCTCGATTTCCCAAATCCTCCCCCTCCTTCGGAAACAACACTGTTGAGAAACCCATCTGTCTGTTCACCGCCTGTAAAATTGCCAGGCAGTCAGGAGTTCTGTCAGGAGCCGCTAGTCTTGCTTCGTTCTAGAATCTGTTGGCTCGCAAACACGGGCACAGGCAAGCAGCATTCTGCAATTTGAAGAAGAGGGGAGTATGCAGTGATGGCAACAGCTGTGTCTCTCTCAATCTGAAGGGCGGGTGAGCCAGTGCATGGACAGCACACCGCGAACGCATCCATGATGATGATGAGACTCAGTTGCCAGGTTTTGTGGGATGGTGCTGCCCAGGGCCATCCAACAGCAGCAGGTGTTGGGAAGAGGGTAAATGGAGTGTGAAAGTCCGAGACCAACATGGCGTGGCAGAGGAAGGTGGTGGGAGCGCTCTGAGGAAGAGATTGGCCCAACGGTACAAAGAGGAGGGAGAGGTAGGTGCAGACTCGTTGCCTGTACCCCGTTTGGCCCTGTTGGGGCGTTCTCTTAGAATTCAAAAATTGGCGTCCCATGACTTGCACTGCGTGGCCTTTTTGACAGACTTGTAGATGATATTTGCTTGTTAAAGGCAAGCTGGTAAGAAAAGTTAAAAGGGTTTAAAAATTCAGTAATGAATACCACAAATATGTGGAAACATGTAGGACAAAAGCACGTAGCTGGTTCAAGAACCGGGGGATGTAGGCCAACCTACAGCGAACTACATCTTCGGGTGTGTTGGGCCTCTACCTCCAGCTCCGCACACCTGGTTCGGCTTCCTCACAGGATCTCCATGGAAGAACCTCGGTCACTGTTGTCCATAACAAATGTTATTCCCCACAGCAGCAAGTTCAAAAGTCATCGTAACACTCCGGCACAAAACAGCCTTCGGTACACGGCATGGGATAAAAGAGGCCATCTCGGCAAACCTTTCCCCGAGACAGGCCTGAATGCTGGCATTGCAAAAATCCCGTCCCTTGAATTGCTGTCATTCAGGCTGGTGGAGACTGACAGTTTCAGGAATTAATGGCATGGCAGTCCCACAATATAATGTGCCAAGCGTTTTTATTTCAGCGGCAAGCCGTCCCTGCTCTGCAAAACATGTCGGGAAACATTTAAACTTCCCCTATAAAACGCCGTCAGTAGAAAGGGTCCACCTGACCACCCCATGCGTGGACAGTACCCATGGCCAGGGACGAACCTTTCCCTCAATGCCATTGGGTCAATTGTTGTGGGCCGGGGACAGATCTTGCCGTGGCGCTGTAGGGGTTCTGCCAACTCCAAGGATTGCGGAATCCAGTCTGAACCTTGATTCCTCCTCTCTCCAGTTCCTCGAATCTCGCTGCCGGCCGTCACGGTATACCTCCCCAGGACCCGTGAAGCTTACCTGTTGCGCCGATATGAGCACAGCCTGGCCAACGCAACGGCCGTCTGAAATGATTTCAATGGGGAATCTAAGCCCCCCAACAGCGAGGAGGTATGGAATGCCATCAAGAGGAGAGCGAGTGTGGTTTTTGCCTGCGAATCTCCAGCCAGGCTTGGTAGGGTGTGCAATGGCCGAAATCTGGTGCAGCTCTGGCCTTGGCAACCTTGCTAATATGTCTGGCAATGCCCCTCAACTTGGTCGTGCAGGTTTTTGGGGCCCTTTGGTTTGCTGGGGCTGCGCGAAGGTCGCCTAGAGGGCTCCTTGCGCGTTCCCATAGCCCGATCGCGCATTGTGCTCGAACGCCCCTTTTTCCTTCCCCAACATGCATCAATTTTCGTACCCCCCGGTGGAATTCCCCCTTTTATTGTTGGGAGCGGTTGTGTGAGCAGCAGACAGCAGTAAGGAGATCAGCTGCATCGGGCAATCAAGTCGCTCTTTCGCCGTCACACTTCCCACTATGAGTGGGCTTAAAAAGGCATTGCGAGTTTTGCTTGCGTTGATGTCTAACCCGATGGCGAGTGCGATATGCATGTCAGCATGACTGTCCCCCTTATCCCCCTGCCCTTAAAAAATCACTAAAAAACACTAAAGGAAGATTTTTTGGAAGGGTGGGGATGTGATCCAAATTTATTACCTTCAGGACAGTCAGTGAAGGGTTCCCCAAAGGGCGGGCGGGTCATTTGGGGGGGGAGGAGGATCAATGGAGGGGAAGAAACCCCTAAGAGGGAGGTAAAAAACCTTAGTCTATGTAGAGCGAGGGTGGGGTGATGCAGGGGAGGCAGAGATGAGCCTCTTCCACAGGACAGCTTTTTTGGGGCCTTTTGGGGTCTGCACACAGGTTTTGATTTCGCTTCAGTTCTGAGAAACCCCCGCCGCACCCCCACATTTCACCACGTCGTTTTTTGGGTGTACACCCCCCTAGACTCTCGCTGGGGACAACTTACAAACCCCATCCCCCGGGGACCGGGGCCCCGAAAAATAGGGAGTCCAAGACACACTGGTGCAATCCTACTGTTGACATTCCAGCCGAGAGAGATGTGTGCTATATTTAAAAAAAACAGCTTGTGCGTCGGGCAGTGTAGAACCTCTACAAAAAGAGCGAGCACAAGCAGGCCTCTGCACAGGGAAGGCTGTTGTTAAAATGTGGCAAATTTTTGACAGCCAGAAGGTTACACCATCCGAGACGGCTCAGTACCAGGAAACACTTTTTGTAAGATGGTGACAGACTATTTTCTTTCCCCCTAAGTGTACTCCCGATGCCTTTCCCCCCTTTTAATTTTTTGGGGCTCTAAGTTGGTACATGGCCAGAGCTTAGCTATATGCTTGGGGGGTGCGGGGTTTCCCCGTGCCAGTGTATTACTGAGGGTTTTGTGCTGCAGGTGGGTATAACAGCCGTCGCATGGACTATCCTCAGAAAATGTAGACCGGTTAATTTTTTGAAATGAACAAGGCATGGATATCACCTGAATTTGCCTGTCGTTTTAAAAAATAACTGTTGCAATGTTTTAGTCTCCCCTTTTGTTCTCTTTCTACACCCCAACCACTCCCTGGGTACAAAAACCCCATTTGTTGTGTAAGTATTGGGGGGGGTACTGACTCCTGGCCCCTGGTTCGCACGACGAGTTTCCGGAAATGTGAAAGTCTTATCCTCCCCAAAAGTTGTGCTTGTGTTGATTCGGGTTAGCCGACTCTATGGGGCCCCCAGTTTTTGGGGATTTATTTGCTGTGGGTAGAAATAAAAAGGCTGTTTTTTGTGAAAATAGGAAAACCCCCCCACTGTAGGACTGTGTGTTCGGTAACTGCGGCGGCTTTTTGTCCTGTAATTAATTTTCATGGGTTTTTTGTACCCCCGGGTCCAGTACCTCAATGGTTTCCCCAGGCCTTTGGCCTAGTGCCTCCATCTCCCCATACGAGTTCCCCCAAGCTGCTGGTCCCCTTGGTAGGTTTGGAGAAGGTACCTCCTGCTTAGTACTGTGTCAAGTAAGTCAGTGGTACTCGTTGTGACATTGCCTCTTTTCTTCTGCTACCGTCCGGGTCCAGTACGACAACTGGTTCTCCCCTGCCTTTGGCCTAGGGCCTCCATCCGTATCGAGTTTTAGCAAGTTGCTGGCCTTGGTAGTGTTTGGAGCAAGGCCTCCGCTTTAACCGGTCACGTAACTCAGCTGTTCTGGTTTGACTTTTTCCCCTTTTCCTTTGCTGCCCCTCCGGTTTCAGCACAGTCAGTGGTCCCCGTTCTTCCATTGTTCTTGTTCCATTATACCCCCCCCGGTTCCGTAAAATCAGCTGGTTTCTGAAATTGCGACCTTAAAGACACGCAGAAAAGATGACGACAACAAGGACGACGACAGAAAACCAACCCCCCCGAAACATCCAAAGAAAAAATAAAAAAATTTCCCTGAAGAAAAACACCAAAAAGGGCAAAGAAGGTTTTAAACAAACTCAAGTACAAAAAAAAGACGAAAAACAATAAGAAAGATCAAAAAGGCAGAAGAAAATGAAATATAAAAAATGAAAAAAAAAATATTGCTCAAAATCTAAGCAAAGAAGACAAAACGTGTTTGGGGGTGAGCCGTCCCCCCGGGGCCCGGGGAAAATGCCTGCTGCTGCGGTAAACTGAACACGGAAAATACGTTGTAATTTAAATCTTTTGTGACAGCAAGAAGGAAAAATGAAAAATTTATTTTACAGATTACAAGTACAGGAATTTTTCCCCAAAATAAGAATAGATGAAAAGATAAGGGGAAAAAAGATAAGTTTTTAAAATATGAAGAAGATTAATGTTTAATAATAACATTTGAGTAATAAAAAACAAAAACATGATAGCAAAAGTTTAAGAAAAATTTTAAAAGGTGAAGATAAGAATAATTTGATGAGAAAGATGATGCTGCTGAGATTATAAAGGGGAAAATGGGCAGGGGAAATTTTAAAAAGGGAAGGCAGGGAAAATTGTAAAACATACATATTTGCCAAAAAAAAAAAAAAGGTTAAAACATTGTCAATTTGTTGCAACCCAAAGTTTTTCCAAAAAAAAAATTTATTAATGCTTTCCCCAAGCATGGGTTAAACATGATGCTTTATGTTCCCAAAACCCCCCAAATACATTCTACATTCTCTTTTTGTTTTCCCCTTAAATTTAAACCCAAACAAGGCAAGAATGGGTTTTTTTAATGTCGTATTTGGTTCCATAGACTTACTTTTGGCTTGGGGATGGATCGGTATCGCCGATATTTTGTGATATCGGCGATACCATTCAGACCCCAATTTTTGTATCGACAGTATCGCTCAAAACTACCGTGATGTAAAGGGGGCTTAGAAAAGAAGAAGGATGTTTCGCCCTTTAAAGCATTTTGGAAAAGGACTGCTCGCCCAAGGAGAGGCATCCACTCCAAATAAAAATGGCTTATAACATGGGGCAAGTAGGTGGGAGCGCTGAAAATGGACAAATAGAAGTGAAAGCCTTTTGGAGCCTTTCCCCCCCAAATTGGGTTTGCTCCCTTTTGGGAGGGCCCCCGGGAGCTCCCAAGGAGAAAATGGAGAATGAACTGGGATAGTAATTAATGAACCCCTAAACGCTGCCCGCTTTAAGAGATGGGGTTCCTCTAGTCCACACCCCCTGTATTTGGGCCCCAGATCCATAGCAACCCCGGGGGTTGAGATGATTAAAAAGGAAAGGTAAAGTTTTCAGCTCAAAATATTTTTTTTCTCTAATTAGAATAAAGGGATTAGCCCGTAAAGGGGAAAAAGCTCGCAGACATCCCCCCGGGGGGAGTCAATATTGGAGGAAGATGGTATGGCACCAGATAGACTAGCCAAAGGGGTGGAGAGTTCCCCGGAAAAGTGTCTTGAAAATCTTGGAAAACGGCTGGGGATTACAGGCAAAAAAGGGCATCACCCAAATTTTTGTAATGCCACCCCCGGTATTAAAAACCCTTTCCATTCTCCCCCTCACGGATGCGAATCAAGTTATAAGACCCGCAGATTGTTTAGTGAAAACCTTCCCCATCAAAAAGTCAAAATTTGGGGGGGGAAAGGGTACTTGTTTTTAAGGTGATGGCGTTAAGCCCTGTGTCAAACACGAAAAAATTTCCCCCTTCTTTTTGCACAAAGAAAAATCCCCCCCTCCCGGGGACCCCGACTTCCTAAAAAACCCCCTTGCCGGTTTCCTGAATATATTGCGAATGGCCTCTGTTTAGGAAGAGGAGGGGATAGACCCTTCCCCAGGAGGTTTGCGCCCGGCAAGAGGTCGATGGACAGTCATAGGGGGATGAGGGGAAGAGCTCCGCAGCCTTTTGGAAACGTCTGCATTTGACATAGCACTTGGGGGAATGGGTAAAATCTGTGGGAAACTCATGTGGGGAAACCCGAAGCAATCCCCACCAAGCCTCTCAGCAGCATCCAAAACCCGTATCCTACCCCAAAAACCACTCTATTGGGGGAGTGGAAACGGAGCCCCAAAGGTATCCCCCGTAGGATCTGTCTTTCCCTCGGAAGGACGATGGGAAATAATTTTTGTGGGAAGGGATAAAAAAATTGCAAGTGGAACGTCTGGTGTGTTTTTTGTGGGGGCATGTGCCCCCTTCATACCCGGACTTACTGATTTGTCAAGCGCCACCAAGGTATTGTGTGACGGCGAGAAATTTTGAGGAATAAAATTTCCCCCCTGCTCCGGTCCACGAAAAAGGGCGGGGTTGAGAGGAAAATCCCCCACAGTGATTTTTTCCCCTTTAAAATGTCATCTTGGGGAAAAAATCCGCGTTTTTGGGGCCTCCTCCCAGGTCACAAGACGCGATCGCCTTCGATCGCTGTGGACATCTGTTGATAGTGTCCTGCCTGCTAGCAAAAATTACAGACCACCCCTTTTGACTTCCGGGACTTGGTCCCGCTCGAGAAAACCCATGACTTCGGAGGGGAACGGAGTCTGAAAAGGAAATTTTTCCGGGTTTTCGAGGTGGGAGCCAAAAAACCAAACCTTGCCCCCAAGGGTCCCCCCTAACCTCCGCTCTTTTAAAAAAGGGGATCAAGCGGGTGGATGGGAAATGAGTTTTTTCCCCTGTGGGGGGAAAATCCCTGGTGGCCAAAGGAAAAACCCTTACGACCGCCGCCTCCCAGTCACCGGAAAAAGGATTTTTCGGCCACTCTAGCTCAGTGCCGGGCCCCAAAATTTGGACGGCGAACTGGCTGACCCTGGTGAAACCCGTGATATTGCCAGCAGGGGGGGCCCCCCTATCGTGGGTGACACGAGGTCCTAAAAAGCCTGTTCGAGCCTGGGGGAAAAAGAAGCACTTGTCCCATACGATCTTGCGCCCCCAGCGGGTTGCCCACCCCCAACCCCCCCGCCGACAGGAGGGATAAGACAAAACCCACCTTCGCCAGTTCCAGGGAAAAACTTGCAGCCAGAAGCTCAAGATGATGGAGCACTGATCCGAATCCCGACATTGCTTGCTGTCCCGCAAAATTGTTGGAAGGGAGACGGGTAAAGTCGGAGCAGGGGGGGGCAGAGGACAAAACTGGCTGCGCCACGTAGCAGCCTGAACAGCGACGCTGTAACATCCACGCTGGGTTAAGCGCTCTAGAGCCCCCAACCAAACCTCCAGTGCTGGATTTATGCTGTGCGTGGTCGTCCGCCTTTTTTACTGCCAGACCCTGGCGTAGTATTATGTAGGGTCTGGGAACGCACCAAATATATGAGGTAGAGAGGTGCGTTCGCAGCCGGGGCCACGTGCAGGGGAACCTGGCTAGTAAAATGGCGCAAGACGCGAACTCTGTTTATCCGCAGAGTCGCCAAAATAAAACACCAATGCGCTGTGGAAATTGTGCGAACTCGTTATTTCCAGAGCGCTAGAAGGGTGCCGCGGCTATATGGCGATGTGTGCGAACTAATAAAACAAATGAATCTAAAAATTTAACACGTAGGGCGCTGTCTAGCGTTGAAAGCGAACCCGTTACGTACAGGGCCCCCTGAGAAAAAGTTCTGTGCCTGTCAGGCACCCAGGACACAGTTAGTGCTAAGTGAAATAGAACGTGTCAGCGCTAATGTCCTTGCGGGGTCACCTCAACTATGGCGTCTGAACGCCAGACCCTGAATACGGCAACAAACTCCTCCCCGGTTATGCGGTAATTAGGGCATTAGGCATGCCGACCAGCTAGCATACCAAATCCTCCCGATAAAGGGTCGGTATTGAGGCTTATTTCAGCCGGGCCACAACCCACACCGCATGACCACATGGCGCAAAGCTATAAGGGTTTGGGATACTAGCGCATGGCGGCTCGCATTGCCACCCTTTTATAATAACAGCTATAGGACCTGCCAGAAAAAAGGGGACAATGAAACTGGTCCAGAACACCGTAGTACGGGCCTTCCTGGAGACCAAAAGGAGCTGCTGAAGTACCCTGGAATGTGACCCCTGATCTCCAATGAGGATCTCACCCTGGGCATCTCAGAAGGGAAAAAAAACAAGGACTTTTCCTAAAGAGTCTGCTCGCCGCTAACCAGTACTGGCCACAATAGCAGGTCTGGAGGAGCAGCAGTAATCCTCTGACCTCCGGGACTGGGAGAGAGCTGGGACCGACGTTAAGTGGCAGGTCCTCTGCGGCTGGAGAGATTGGGAGACGCGCCGGAAGACTCAAGATTTCCTTGTCAGAAGTGGGAATAACCCCTAAATTTACCAAACCTCCAGGGCCCCCTTCTCTGGGCCCATGGTTCAAAAGCGCGATGGTGCGGGGGTGAACGTGCTGCAGGCTCCCAGGACCTTCTCAGGCCCAAACCCCTCCAATCCACCAAATAAAATCTTTTGCACCTTACACCTATGTGGGTTCCCTCATGGCATCCGTAGGACTAACCAATGTCCTGGAATGACCGGAAAACCGGGGAATGAGCAAAGGGTTTCAAGAGGGCACGTGAAAGGGTGGGTTTACCCGGTGGTGGAAGAGCAAAACATTTATACACAGGGTTAATCTGCTCGAGGCCCTTGAAAGGACCCAGGTAGCGGGGTGCCAACTTAGTGGAATAACTCGCAGCCTAATGTTACGGGCGGAGAGCCACACCAAGTCCCAAGGAGCAAATGGGGAGCGGGGCGCCGATGTCGTCGGCGGAGGACTTCTCTCCTTGGATGCCTGTGGCATCTGGGTACGGTCCCAAATGTCCTGGCCTCCCAAGCCCGTCTGCCACCTTGGAGTCGGTGAATACACGGGCATGGGCACCGGAACCCGCGGATTCTGACTGTAGTTCAGGAGGAAGAGTTTATCGGGAAGTCAGCCACCATTGTTTAGTGCAAACTCAGCCCATGGTAGAAGGATGCCCAGTCTTCTGCCCGGGGTGAGACAAAATGTTATAGTAGGTGACCAGGGGTTTGGTTGGGCCCTCTCTACCAACCATTGTTTCGGGGTGGTGTGAGGAGTTTGACTCAATACTGAGTAGAGACAAAGCTCTCTCCAGAACCGGAGCAAATGGGACCTCGGTCTTGAAATTTTGTCCGGCATGCCGTGTAAAGGAGATTTGCCTAACGAAACAAACCTGCCAGGCCCGTGCAGAAGGTAACCGTGGGTAGCGGCACATTGCCACCCTTTTTTATTAAAAGTCAGGACCTGCCAAAAAACAGGACAATGAAACTTGTTCCAGAAACCCGTAGTCACAGGAATTCCTGGCCGACCAATAGGGCTGCTGAAATATGAGCATGGACCCTGTCTCCAATGAGAGATCTCCCCTGGCATGCTCAGAAGGGAAAAAAAACAAGGACTTTGTCCTAAAAAAAATCTGTCGCCGCTAACCAGTACTGGCCACAATGAGGTTGGAGGGAAACAGTAATCCTCTGCACACTGCCCGATGGGCGAGTCTGGGCCAACGTTAAATGAGGGCAGAGTCCCTGCGGTGGGGTGAATGGGAGACCACAGCGGAATGGCTTTGAGATTCCCTTGTGCAGAGCGGGAACTCGCCCCCCAACAGGTATACTCATGTGTGGGTGTAAAGAGGTGCATGGGAATATCAGTATTTTTTGGACCATAAGACGCACTTTTTTTCCTCCAAATTTGGGAGGAAAGTGTGGGTGCGTCTTATGGTCGGAATGTAACATGTGGGGAGGGGAGCAGGGGGCAGCGGTGGAGTGAGATTGCTGGAGGCAGGAAAATATCCCTCCGCTGCAGGAAACAAGCGCTGGGGAAACCCCTGGTCCAGATACTTAAGTGCAGTGAATATTAATCATCCGCTTCCCTCCCCAAACCTATCAGCTGAGCAGTGAGCAGGGAGCAGCTAATGACAGAGCCACATGGTTCCCCAGGCCTGATTCCGCAGCAGCTGGGCAGATCGGTGTCTGAGTAGAAGGAGGCGGCAGGAGCAGAGTGCAGCAGGAGGCATCGCATACCTGACAGCACGGGGCTGTGCTGATGCTGAATGCTCCTGTGGAGGACCTGTGATGAGGTCATGAAGAGGGCGGGCTGGAGGTCACATGACCAAAGCCCTGCATCTTCATGATGTCATCACAGGTCCTTCAGACACACTGTACAACAGAGAATTAATTAAAAGGTTAGGCTACTTTCACACTTGCGTTTTTTTGTGCAGCGCATCGTGCGCACATGAAACGCTTAAAAAAAGCATTTCTGTCTCTATCATCTGTCTCTATCATCTGTCTCTATCATCTCTGTCTCTATTATCTGTCTTATCATCTCTGTCACTATCATCTCTGTCTCTATCAGCTCTGTCTCTATCATCTGTCTCTATATCTGTCTCTATCATCTCTGTCTCTATCATCTGTCTCTATCATCTCTGTCCCTATCATCTCTGTCTCTATAATCTTGTCTCTATATCTGTCTCTATCATCTCTGTCTCTATCATCTGTCTCTATCATCTGTCTCTATCATCTCTGTCTCTATCATCTGTGTCTCTATCATCTCTGTCTCTATCATCTGTCTCTATCATCTGTCTCTATCATCTCTGTCTCTTCATCTGTCTATATCATCTCTATCATCTCTGTCTCTATCATCTCTGTCTCTATTCATTTCTGTCTCTATCATTTGTCTATCATCTCTGTCTCTATTATCTGTCTATATCATCTCTATCATCTCTGTCTCTATCATTCTGTCTCTATCATCTGTCTCTATCATCTCTGTCTCTATCATCTGTCTCTATCATCTCTGTCTCTATCATCTTTCTTTATCATCTCTGTCTCTATCTCTTTCTCTATCATCTGTCTCTATCATCTCTGTCTCTATCATCTGTCTCTTTTCATCTGTCTCTATCATCTGTGTCTCTATCATCTCTGTCTCTATCATCTGTTTTCTATCTCCCTGTCTCTATCATCTCTGTCTCTATCATCTGTCTCTATCATCTCTGTCTCTATCATCAGTCTCTATATCTCTGTCTCTTCATCTCTGTCTCTATCATCTGTCTCTATCATCTGTCTCTATCATCTCTGTCTCTATCATCCTGTCTCTTTCATCTGTCTCTATCATCTCTGTCTCTATCATCTCTGTCTCTATCATCTGTCTCTATCATCGTCTCTATCATCTCTGTCTGTATCATCTGTCTCTATCATCTCTGTCTCTATCATCTGTCTCTATCATCTGTCTCTATCATCTTGTCTCTATCATCTGTGCTCTATCATCTGTCTCTATCATCTCTGTCTCTATCATCTCTGTCTCTATCATCTGTCTCTATCATCTCTGTCTCTATCATCTCTGTTTCTATCATCTGTCTCTATCATCTGTCTCTATCATCTCTGTCTCTATCATCTCTGTCTCTTTCATCTGTCTCTATCATTGTCTTCTGTCTCTATCATCTTTGTCTCTATCATCTGTCTCTATCCGTCTATCATTGTCTCTATCATCTCTGTCTATCTCTTTCTCTATCATCTCTGTCTTATCATCTGTCTCTATCATCTCTAATTGTCTCTATCATCCCCCTTTTGTCTCTATCATCTCTGTCTCTATCATCTGTCTCTTCATCTCCACTGTCTCTATCCTCTGTCTCTATCATCTCTGTCTCTATCATCTTCTCTCATCTTCTCTATCATCTGTCTCTATCATCTGTCTCTATCATCTGTGTCTCTATCATCTTGTCTCTATCATCTCTGTCTCTATCATCTCTGTCTCTATCATCTCTGTCTCTATCATCTGTCTCTATCATCTCTGTCTCTATCATCTGTCTCTATCATCTCTGTTTCTATCATCTGTCTCTATCATCTGTCTCTATCATCTCTGTCTCTATCATCTCTGTCTCTTTCATCTGTCTCTATCATCTCTGTCTCTATCATCTCTGCCTCTATCATCTGTCTCTATCATCTGTCTCTATCATCTCTGTCTCTATCATCTCTGTCTGTATCATCTGTCTCTATCTTTCTCTGTCTCTATCATCTCTGTCTCTATCATCTTTTGTCTCTATCATCTGTCTCTATCATCTCTGTCTCTATCATCTGTCTCTATTTCTATGCAGCAGCATGCTCCAGTCTGAGTGCCAGCGGCATTGCCGGGTGTTCATGTGAGAGACTCACACGAAATCGTGTGAGTTTCTCACATGTGTGACCCCGGCCTTATACTCACCCCAGCGTCTTCACATAGTACTTTACAGACACCACACTGGTCCCGCAGCACCATCTTCCTACATAATAACATGCTATTATATATAATAACACCACATATAATAGTATGTTATTTATGTTATTAAATATTTTACCACATTTTTTGCTTCAAATATATTTTTCCCTATTTTCCACCTCTAAAAACCTGGGTGCGTCTTATAGTCCGGTGCGTCTTATAGTCCGAAAAATACGGTACCTCCCAAAAATGATACTGGATTTGTGGTTATGTTTCGCTGTCATCATTCAGTGGTGTAAAGAAGTCTGCCCCAGTCCAGCCCTTGTTCATTTTTATAAGAGTCAGCCTGTCAGCATTTTCAGTTGACAGGCTGATGCTCTTATCAATTATAATTCCACCAGTGGCACTAAAAACCCGCTCTGACAAATCGATAGCGGCAGGACAGGCCAGGACCTCCAAGGCATAGAGAGCCAGTTCATGCCAGGTGTCCAGCTTGGATACCCAATAATTAAAAGGCACAGAGTACTCACGGAGGACATTGGTATGGTCAGTAATGTACTTCCTCAGCATCCAGGAAAATCAAAAGAGACGAATCCGACCAAAAGTCCACACTAATATATATTAAATAACATATAGTTTTATTATTATATCAGGTAACTAATAACAGAGCATAGGACAATGCAAACATGTAAAATGAAAATATTATATTGAAACATTTTTGGAAAATTTATCTATAAAATGGGGCACTCAATCCAGTAGATAGAACTGGACACCCTGTCGAACACAATGTGGAAAGGAACTCCATGGAGACGATAATTGTGCTGTATGAAGTATTCAGCAAGCTCAGGAGTAGACGGAAGCCCAGGCAAAGGAAAGAAGTGAGCCATCTTCGAAAAACGATCCACCACAACCAAGACAGCGGAACGGCAGTAGAGATGGGAAGATCCGTAATAAAGTCCATCGCGATGTGCTGCCAGGGAGCCAATAGAACAGAAGAGGCAGAAGCTGCCCATACAGCAATTTGCAGTTTTATTACGGGCACACAAGGGACAAGCTGCGACATACTCCTGGATATCTATGCCCATGGTAGGCCACCAGTAATAACGGAAGATAAGTTGCAAAGTCTTTTCCTGACTGGCATGGCCGCCCAACTTGGAAGAGTGACCCCACCGAAGGACAATATTTAGAGTTGAGAGTCCTCAACTCTAAATATTTTTCTATCTACTGACTAACACGGTACAAAGATATACATCTTTACCCCACCGAAGGACACGATTCCTGTCCGACGTGGGCACAAGAGTTTTTCCTAGGGAAGCCGAGAGAGACTGACAGAGGCTACTGGCACTAACCTGGATGGTTCAATGATATGTTGAGGTTCTTCCTCTAAGACGGGAGGCAGGAAAGCTCAGGAGCAAAAAATAAGAGTCAACCTCTGTGCAGACTGGAGATATGCAAGGTTTTTATGATGGGTGAATATGACAACCTGGTGGACTGCTCCCTCAGGAGGTGTCTCCATTCTTGCAGTGCCAACTTATTAGAGTCCGGACGATGGAGATCGGTCGCGGAGAGAAGGCCCCTTCAATGAAGTAAAGGCAAGCTCCTGGGATTAAAGCCTTTCCGAGTTAAAGCCGAAATGGTTGTCACTCGAGTAGAGAAGTGTGGAATAAACTGGCGGTTATGATTGGCAAATCCCAGAAACCAATGTATAGCTTTAAGCCCTGACAGACGAGGCCACTTGAGAATAGTGGATAACTTCTCCGGATTCATCTTTAGACCTGTGGACAAGAATATGTAACTGAGAAAAGTCAGGAATATTGCTCGAAGACGCATTTTTCAAACTTAGAATACAGTCTGTTTTCCCTGAGCCTTTGTAGGATCTGACGGACATGCTTCCGATGAGTAGCTAAGTTTACTGAGAAAATCTAAATGTAAATCAAAATGTCATCCATGTAGACAGCACCGAATAGAGGAGATCTCTAAAAATGTTGTTTACAAACTCCTGGAAGACCGCGGGTGCATAACTGAGGCCAAATTGCATTACCAGGTATTCATACTGTTCATTGCGAGTATTGAAAGCTGTTTTCCATTCGCCTCCTTGACGTATATGAATCAGGTTGTAGGCCCCTCTGAAGTCAAGTTTGGTGAAGATCTTGGCCCTCGGAGATGATCAAACAGCTCTGAAATAAATGGTAACGGGTATCTATTTTTTACCGCGATCTGGTTTAACCCCCTGTAATCGATACAGGGCTTTAAAAATGCATCCTTTTTCTTAACGAAGAAGAAACTTGCCACTGCCAGAGAAGATAATGTTCAGATAAATCTTTTAATCAGGTTATCCTGAATGTAATCTGACATGGCCTGGGTCTCTGCATGGGAAAGAGGATAGATTTACCCTCTAGGGGGAGATGTTCCGGGAAGCAGATCAATGGAACAGTCATATGACCTGTGTGGAGGTGGTCTCTCAGCTTCCTTTTTCCCGAATACATCAGAGAAGGCCCAGTAAGAGGATTGTAACCCGATAGGACAGCTGATTGAACTGACGAAGCAACTGGACGGATGGGAGAGATGCATCGATCGGAACAGGAATCTCCCCAGCGCAGAATTTCTCCAGTCCTCCAATTGACGGGTTCATGGGTTCATAGCCAGGGTAAACCTAGAAGCAAGGGGTGAGACAAACCGGGGAAAAAACATAAAAACAGATTCTTTCAGAATGCGTTAGACCTACCCGGAGTTCCACTGGCACAGTCTGGACGAGCTCGGTCAAGAGTTTTGTACAAAAAGAAAAAAAAAGCATAAACCGCACATCCAAAAATCATGCATTGATCTAAAGTGCTAGTAGTGTTGAGCGATACGATACCGCAAGTATCGGGTATCGGCCGATATTAGCTCTATCGGCCTTTCGATACTTAGTTTCGATATTTTCCATATATCGTATACCGGAATCGGAAGTTCCCATAATTGTTTGAGAGGCAATGTGATTTTAGTCAGCCAATGAGGAATCCTAAGAAGTGTGGGCACATCCTGTACTGCTGCGGTCATGTTAACTAATGGCATGGCTGTGATTGGATGCTGAAATGATGTCAGAATGCACTATAAAAGGCGCCGCCGCCATTTTAGCGTCACTGTGCTGTGAATTCAGTAAGGGACAGAACGCTGCTGTGCTGACTCTGAGGGACAGTTAGAGATTGCGATTTAGTGTATGTGCTGTAGGCAGGCTAGCACCAACCGCTGTGTAAAGCTTCCTTTTGCCTGCAGTGTTGTTTTAACAGCTCTGCAAGGTGTGTGTGTGAGTGTAAGTGACGCTGCAGTTTGCTCTGCATGCAACGCTGTCTGTAGGCATCTGCACGTGTCACTCACAGACTCTTTTTTTTTCTTCAGTGTAATTCTTGCAGCTCCATGCAATTTAACTATTAGTGTGACGCGCTTCCATCCGTATCCAATACATTGGTTGCAAACACTATAGAAGTAGACAAAGGAGTAGCCTTTCACAGATTGTGAACAGTTGTGTTTCAGTGTTCACTTCAGTCTGTGTTTTTTATTTTTTGAGTGCACATCAGGCTCCAGTTACTTGTTCAAGCACTGCTGCTTGTAATTTGCTGAGCGTGTCTCAGTGCCTCATCCTTTTCATTTATCTCCAATTGGTTCTGCTCCATTCCATTTAAAATATAATCTATTAGTGTGACGCGCTTCCATCCGTATCCAATACATTGGTTGCAAACACTATAGAAGTAGACAAAGGAGTAGCCTTTCACAGATTGTGAACAGTTGTGTTTCAGTGTTCACTTCAGTCTGTGTTTTTTATTTTTTGAGTGCACATCACGCTCCAGTTACTTGTTCAAGCACTGCTGCTTGTACTCTGCTGAGCGTGTCTCAGTGCCTCATCCTTTTCATTTATCTCCAATTGGTTCTGCTCCATTCCATTTAAAATATAATCTATTAGTGTGACGCGCTTCCATCCGTATCCAATACATTGGTTGCAAACACTATAGAAGTAGACAAAGGAGTAGCCTTTCACAGATTGTGAACAGTTGTGTTTCAGTGTTCACTTCAGTCTCTGCGTAATAACCACACTTAGGCCTTATAACTTTTCTGACTTTCTTTATCAATCTACCAAGATGAAGAAGTCAGTGAGTAAGGCACGTGGTCGTGGCCGTGGAGTTTCAGCAGGGAGAGGACGTGGGGATTCTGTGGCTGCTGCCGCCCTCAGTGACACAGCATCCACCAGTTTTACCATGAGCGTTCCTTTATGCACACTTTGGTAGGAGCTCGGCGTGCCCCCCTGCTGCGGGAAGAACAAATTGAAGCCGTTGTTGGTTGGATGGCAGCCAATGCATCGACTTCAATTCCTTCCACCTTCTCTCAGGAACACAACACTGTTGAGCAACCATCTGTCTGTTCACCGCCTGTCAAATTGCCCAGGCAGTCAGAGAGTTCTGTACAGGAGCCAGCTGAGTCTCTGCTTCTGTTCTCAGAATCTGTTGGCTCGCAAACACGGGCACAGGCAAGCAGCATTCTGCAATTTGAAGAAGAGGGAGTATGCAGTGATGCGCAACAGCTGTGTCTCTCTCAATCTGAAGAGGCGGGTGAGCCAGTGCCGATGGACAGCACACCGCAGAACGCATCTTATGATGATGATGAGACTCAGGTGCCAGGTTTTGTGGAGCATGGTGCTGCCCAGACCATCCAACAGCAGCAGGTGTTGGAAGAGGGTAGTGGAGATGATGAAGTCCGAGACCCAACATGGCGTGAGCAACAGGAAGGTGGTGGGAGCAGCTCTGAGGAAGAGATTGTCCCAACGGTACAAAGAGGAGGGAGAGGTAGGCTGCAGACTCGCTTGCCTGTAGCCTCCAGTTTGGCACCTGTTGGGAGCAGTTCTCTTAGAAATGTCAAAATTGGCGCTCCCATGACTTGCACTGCGTGGTCCTTTTTTGACAGACTTGTAGATGATATTTGCTATGTTCAATGCAAGCTGTGTAAGCAAAAAGTTAAAAGAGGTAAAAATATCAGTAACTTGAATACCTCAAATATGTGGAAACATGTACGGACAAAGCACGTAGCTGAGTTACAAAGACACACTGGAGATGTAGGCCAACCTACAGCAGCACCTACATCTTCAGGTCGTGTTCGAGCCTCTACCTCCAGCTCACACACACCTGGTTCGGCTTCCTCACAGGATCTCCATGGAAGAACCTCGGTCACTGTTGTCCATAGACAAACTGTTATTCCACCCACAGCAGCAAGTTCACAGTCATCGTCACACTCCCAGGACAAAAACAGCCATCGGTACCACAGGCATGGGATAAAAGACGGCCATACTCGGCAAACCATCCACGAGCACAGGCTCTGAATGCTGGCATTGCAAAACTCCTGTCCCTTGAAATGCTGTCATTCAGGCTGGTGGAGACTGACAGTTTCAGGAACTTTATGGCATTGGCAGTCCCACAATATAATGTGCCAAGCCGATTTTATTTCAGCAGGCAAGCCGTCCCTGCTCTGCAAAAACATGTCGAGGGAAACATTAAACATGCGCTGCTAAACGCCGTCAGTAGCAGGGTTCACCTGACCACCGATGCGTGGACCAGTACCCATGGCCAGGGACGATACCTTTCCCTCACTGCCATTGGGTCAATGTTGTGGAGCCGGGTACAGATCTTGCCAGTGGCGCTGTACGTGTTCTGCCAACTCCAAGGGTTGCAGGAATCCAGTCTGTACACATTGATTCCTCCTCCTACTCCAGTTCCTCAGAATCATCGCTGCACGAGCCGTCACGGTATACCTCCACATGGACCCGTGAACGCTTACCTGTTGCGACCGATATGAGCACAGCCGTGGCCAAACGTCAACAGGCCTCCTGAAATTAATTTCCATGGGGAATCGAAGCCACACAGCGCAGGAGCTCTGGGATGCCATCAAGCAGGAGAGCGACGTGTGGTTTTTGTCAGCTAATCTCCAGCCAGGCTTGGTAGTGTGTGACAATGGCCGAAATCTGGTGGCAGCTCTGGGCCTTGGCAACCTCACTCACATACCATGTCTGGCACATGTGCTCAACTTGGTCGTGCAGAGTTTTTTGAGGGACTATCCGGATCTTGATGCACTGCTGCACAAGGTCCGCCTAGAGTGCGCTCACTTGCGACGTTCCAGCATGGCCAGATCGCGCATTGCAGCTCTGCAAGTCAGATTTCGCCTTCCTGAACATCGCATCATATGTGACGTACCCACCAGGTGGAATTCCACGTTACATATGTTGGAGCGGTTGTGTGAGCAGCAGCCAGCAGTAATGGAGTATCAGCTGCAACAGGCGCAATCAACTCGCAATTTGCGCCGTTCACAATGCACCACTACTGAGTGGGCCTCTATGAAGGACATCTGCGACGTTTTGCGTGCGTTTGATGTCTCAACGCGGATGGCGAGTGCAGATGATGCACTAGTCAGCATGACTGTCCCCCTTATCTGCCTGCTTCAGAAATCACTGAAAGCACTAAAGGAAGAGGTTTTGGAAGAGGTGGAGGATGAGGAGTCACAAATTCAATTACCTTCAGGACAGTCAGCGCAACGTGGTTCATCACAAAGGGCTGGGCAGGGCTAACTTTGTGAGGAGGATGAGGAGGAGGAGGAGTCAATGGAGGAGGAAGAAATCCCTACAGAGGGAGGTACACAACGCTCTAGTCAGTATGTAGAGCGAGGGTGGGGTGATGCAGAGGAGGCAGAGATGACGCCTCTTCCAGAGGACAGCCTTTGTTGGCCAGTTGGGAGTCTGCAGCACATGGTTGATTTCATGCTTCAGTGCCTGAGAAACGACCGCCGCATCGCCCACATTCTCACCACGTCAGATTATTGGGTGTACACCCTCCTAGACCCTCGCTACCGGGACAACTTACAAACCCTCATCACACCGGTGAACCGGGACCGTAAAATGCAGGAGTACCAAGACACACTGGTGCAATCCATACTGTTGTACATTCCAGCCGAGAGAGCTGCTGCTGCTGCTACTGCTTTACAAAGCAGCTCTGTGCGTCGAGGCAGTGTAGACACCTCTACAACAAGAGGGAGCAGAAGCAGCGCCTCTGCACAGGGCAAGAGCTGTATGTTACAAATGTGGAAAAGTTTTGTGACAGCGCCAGCAAGGTCTACACCATCCGAGACGGCTCCAGTCACCAGGAAGAAACGTTTCCGTAAGATGGTGACAGACTACTTGGCTTTCCCTCTAAGTGTACTCCCAGATGCTTCTTCCCCTTTCAAATTTTGGGTCTCTAAGTTGGATACATGGCCAGAGCTTAGCCAGTATGCATTGGAGGTGCTGGCTTGCCCTGCTGCCAGTGTATTATCTGAGGGTGTCTTTAGTGCTGCAGGTGGTGTAGTAACAGACCGTCGCATGCGACTATCCTCAGAGAATGTAGACCGGCTTACTTTTCTGAAAATGAACAAGGCATGGATCTCACCTGAATTTGCCTGTCCGTTTTCAGATTAAATAACTGTTTGGCAACGTTTTCCATGTCTCCTGTTATGTTCATCTTTCTACCACCTGAACTCTACTCCCTGGGCTACAACACCGCCATTTGTTGCTCGTAAGTAATTGGCAGGGGTACTGACTCATGGCCAGCCTGGTTACAGCACGACAGCTGTTTCCTGGCAGTGTGAACGTCAATTATCCTCCAATAAGTTGTGCTGTCGTGTTGCATTCGGGTTAGCCGACTCTATGGTGCCTGCAGTTTAGGTGATTCCTATGTGTGCTGTGGGATATGTAAATAAAGGCGGTTTCCATTGTGACAATAGGACAAGCACCCACTGTAGGACTGTGTGATTCGGTAACTGCGGACGGCTTGCGTCCTGTCAACTTACATTTTCATGGGTGCGTTCTTCTACCCGTCCGGGGTCCAGTACCGTCAACTGGTTCTCCCCAGTGCCTTTGGCCTAGGTGCCTCCATCTCCGTATCCGAATTCCACCAACGTCTGCTGGTCCTTGGTAGTGCTTTGGAGCACAGGTATCTCCTGCTTAGTAACCGTGTCACAGTAACGTCAGCTGGTACTCGGTTGTGACATTGCCTCTTTTCCTTCTGCTACCCGTCCGGGGTCCAGTACCGTCAACTGGTTCTCCCCAGTGCCTTTGGCCTAGGTGCCTCCATCTCCGTATCCGAGTTCCACCAACGTCTGCTGGTCCTTGGTAGTGCTTTGGAGCACAGGTACCTCCTGCTTAGTAACCGTGTCACAGTAACGTCAGCTGGTACTCGGTTGTGACATTGCCTCTTTTCCTTCTGCTACCCATCCGGGGTCCAGTACCGTCAACTGGTTCTCCCCAGTGCCTTTGGCCTAGGTGCCTCCATCTCCGTATCCGAGTTCCACCAACGTCTGCTGGTCCTTGGTAGTGCTTTGGAGCACAGGTACCTCCTGCTTAGTAACCGTGTCACAGTAACGTCAGCTGGTACTCGGTTGTGACATTGCCTCTTTTCCTTCTGCTACCCGTCCGGGGTCCAGTACCGTCAACTGGTTCTCCCCAGTGCCTTTGGCCTAGTTGCCTCCATCTCCGTATCCGAGATCCACCAACGTCTGCTGGTCCTTGGTAGTGCTTTGGAGCACAGGTACCTCCTGCTTAGTAACCGTGTCACAGTAACGTCAGCTGGTACTCGGTTGTGACATTGCCTCTTTTCCTTCTGCTACCCGTCCGGGGTCCAGTACCGTCAACTGGTTCTCCCCAGTGCCTTTGGCCTAGGTGCCTCCATCTCCGTATCCGAGTTCCACCAACGTCTGCTGGTCCTTGGTAGTGCTTTGGAGCACAGGTACCTCCTGCTTAGTAACCGTGTCACAGTAACGTCAGCTGGTACTCGGTTGTGACATTGCCTCTTTTCCTTCTGCTGCCCCTCCGGGTTCCAGAACAGTCAGCTGGTCCTCGTTACTTCCATTGTCTCTTGCTCCATCTGATACCCGTCAGGGTTCCAGTAACGTCAGCTGGTTCTCGGAAATTAGACGACCTTAAAGACCACCCAGAAGAAGATGACGACAACAAGGACGACGAGCATGAAGCCAACCAGTCTGAACACCATCACAAAGAAAAAATAAAAGATTACCCAGAAGAAGATCACCAACAGGACAAAGAAGGTTAAGACAAACTACAAGATACAGAACAAGAGACAGAAGAACAATAAGCAGAAGATCAAAAAGCAGAAGAGCATGAAGTATAAGACCAAAATGAAGAGCAAAATATATGCTCTAAATTCTAAGCAGAAGAAGACTAAGCAGTGTATGGGGGTGAGTCCGTTCCTCCTCGTGGTGCCCCTGGAAAATGCCTGCTGCTGCAGGCTAAACTGAACACGGACAAATACTGTTGTAATTTAAATCTTTTGTGACAGCAAGAACGGAAGGATGAACAATTCATACTTTTACAGATTACAAGTACAGGAATCTCTGTCACAAATAAGAATATGATGAAGAAGATGAAGAGAGATGAATTTGAATATGAAAAAGATTAATTAGTTTAATAATAACAATATGAGTAATGTAAACAAAAACATGAATAGCAAGAAGTTTAAGAAGAAGATTAAGAAGGTGAAGATGAAGAATAATTTGATGAGAAAGATGATGCTGCTGCTGAAGATTATGAAGGAGAAAGTGTGGCACTGGCAAAAGTTAAAAAGGTGAAGAGCATGGAAGTTGTGAAACATACATATTTGCCAAAATAGAAAAAAGGTTAACAACATTGTCAATTTGTTAGTCAATCCAAACGTATTTCCAAAAAAATATATATTTATGCTATTCCAATGCATTGGGTTAAACATGTATGCCTTTATTGTCTCCTTAACCTCCCCCAATACATTCTACATTAGTCTTTTGTTTTCCTTCATGTACAATTAACGAACAAGGCAAGAATGTTTTTTTTTAATTTCGATATTTGGTTCCCATAGACTTACATTGGACTTCCGGTATCGGAATCGGATATCGACGATATTTAGTAATATCTGCGATACCATTCCGATCCGATATTTTTAGATATCGAGCAGTATCGCTCAACACTAGTCGCTAGGCAAAAATTTATAAAACTCAACATGAGGTTTTAGTTTAACATTCTGATCAGATTGTATGAAGCCCACTGCCACGTCATGACAAACCTCGTAATGGCTCCTACCGCCCTAACAGAGCGGAGCTGCATGTTGTCCACCGCCACAGCGGCAATGCACCAGCAGGGCAGACGGCCTTGTTGCCCCACAGCACCCATGCTGCAAGACTTAGTCCCCATGACTCCAGACTATTGTTGAGCGATATTGCTCGATATCTAAAAATATCGTATCGAAATTGTATCGCCGATAGCACTAAATATCGTCGATATCCGATTTCGATACCGGAAGTCCCATGTAAGTCTATGGGAACAAAATATCGCAACAAAAAAAACCCTTTCTTTCGTTGTAAACACAAAATATACACACATAGAATACATATATATATATACAGGTCCTTCTCAAAAATTAGCATATAGTGCTAAATTTCATTATTTTCCATAATGTAATGATTACAATTAAACTTTCATATATTTTAGATTCATTACACACCAACTGAAATTTGTCAGGTCTTTTATTGTTTTAATACTGATGATTTTGGCATACAACTCCTGATAACCCAAAAAACCTGTCTCAAAAAATTAACATATTTCAACCATCCAATAAAATAAAAGTGTTTTTTAAAAACAAACAAAAAAATCATGAAATAATAAAGTTCAGTTATGCACTCAATACTTGGTCGGGAATCCTTTTGCAGAAATTACTGCTTCAATGCGGCGTGGCATGGAGGCAACCAGCCTGTGACACTGCTGAGGTGTTATGGAGGCCCAGGATGCTTCGATAGCGGCCTTAAGCTCATCCAGAGTGTTGGGTCTTGCGTCTCTCAACTTTCTCTTCACAATATCCCACAGATTCTCTATGGGGTTCAAGTCAGGAGAGTTGGCAGGCCAATTGAGCACAGTAATACCATGGTCAGTAAACCATTTACCAGTTGTTTTGGCACTGTGAGCAGGTGCCAGGTCGTGCTGAAAAATGAAATCTTCATCTCCATAAAGCATTTCAGCCGATGGAAGCATGAAGTGCTCCAAAATCTCCTGATAGCTAGCTGCATTGACCCTGCCCTTGATGAAACACAGTGGACCAACACCAGCAGCTGACATGGCACCCCACACCATCACTGACTGTGGGTACTTGACACTGGACTTCAGGCATTTTGGCATTTCCTTCTCCCCAGTCTTCCTCCAGACTCTGGCACCTTGATTTCCGAATAACATGCAAAATTTGCTTTCATCAGAAAAAAGTACTTGGGACCACTTAGCAACAGTCCAGTGCTGCTTCTCTGTAGCCCAGGTCAGGCGCTTCTGCAGCTGTTTATGGTTCAAAAGTGGCTTTACCTGGGGAATGCGGCACCTGTAGCCCATTTCCTGCACACGCCTGTGCACGGTGGCTCTGGATGTTTCTACACCAGACTCAGTCCACTGCTTCCTCAGGTCCCCCAAGGTCTGGAATCGGTCCTTCTCCACAATCTTCCTCAGGGTCCGGTCACCTCTTCTCGTTGTACAGCGTTTTCTGCCACATTGTTTCCTTCCAACAGACTTCCCATTGAGGTGCCTTGATACAGCACTCTGGGAACAGCCTATTTGTTGAGAAATTTCTTTCTGTGTCTTACCCTCTTGCTTGAGGGTGTCAATGATGGCCTTCTTGACATCAGTCAGGTCGCTAGTCTTACCCATGATGGGGGTTTTGAGTAATGAACCAGGCAGGGAGTTTTTAAAAGCCTCAGGAATCTTTTGCATGTGTTTAGAGTTAATTAGTTGATTCAGAAGATTAGGGTAATAGGTCGTTTAGAGAACCTTTTCTTGATATGCTAATTTTTTGAGACAGGTTTTTTGTGTTATCAGGAGTTGTATGCCAAAATCATCAGTATTAAAACAATAAAAGACCTGACAAATTTCAGTTGGTGTGTAATGAATCTAAAATATATGAAAGTTTAATTGTAATCATTACATTATGGAAAATAATGAAATTTAGCACTATATGCTAATTTTTTGAGAAGGACCTGTATATACATGTCATTGTGACATATATATATATACATATATTTATAGTTTATACACTTCTACATAGTAAAATCGACTCTAATTCAATTGCCGGGTAAAGACGTGACATACCCCATAGAAGTCGACGGGCTCGGTGCCGAGTACCCCGAAAACCTCTGGCTCTGTGCGACTCAACTTGGGCGTCACGAACAGGATTCTGTAGCTCGCTATAAGCGAGTCCTGTGTGCCTGAATTGCACTGGTTTTGTGCTTGAGAATTGCTAAAATCATCAGAGAATGTATTTGCCATTTTTCCGCCATATCTGCGTCACGACGAGGCACTGGTGAAGAAGAAGGGCGTGCTCTTCGTGGGTGTCACTCACTCAGTGGCGTGAAAACGATGGCCGCCCACTGTAAATGGTACTGCAATGTAACATCGTGCCCCACAGCTCTGGAGTTCCGCCTCCTCATCCTCCTCAGTGTGAGGAGGTCCCGCCTCCCTACAAAAGAGGGGCCCTCTCCAGATATGACACATGTGACTTGGCAGAGATGGCTAATGGACACGACGAGCAGAAGTGGGAAGGGATGGAGCAGTCAGAGCTCTCCCCCCACGGAAGCGACCCGATCGCCACGGAATCACCGTTGGGCACCCGGCCTGTAAACCCTCCTACGCTGGAAGAAGCGGAGGATACCCTGAGAGGCCTGGCCCGGCACCGGGAGGAGGTCGCCAGGATGGAAGCCAGTTGGCGTGCCTAAAAATAAACTTGGAGCGGCGCCAATCCCTCTTACCTGAAGTGTCTGTACCGGAAGGTGAGGCACCCGTTCTAGTAGAGGAGCCCTTGCAATGTGATCCGGTTGACATTGTCGCAGTGGAGGCACCCGTTCCTGCAAAAACCGCAGCACCGTCAGCAGCACCCCAGATCCCGCTGTCTGCCCCGGTCGCTGAGACAGAAGAAGCGACACCCGTCCTCATGGAGGAGGCCGCGCAGGCACCAGAGCACTACCTGCCTGTACCGGAGCCCCGACTGTCATCTGATTTAGAGCAGTCTGCTTCCTCCGCAGGGGAGCGCCGCCAGGACTGGGGGGCGACAGGAGAGCTGCCGCAAACCGGACACTGTAAGCTGCAGTGGAGTGGTGGAGACATGGAGCAACTGGTGGAGGAGAATTACAATCGGCGTCAGGAGGAAGAGTGGAGACGTTGGGAGCGGGAAGCAGAGCGACAAAGGGAGCAGCGAGAAACCCTAAAACTTCGCCAACGTCACCTGGAGAAGGACCGGGCAGATAAGGACCGGATGAGAAAGGATAAAGGAACCCTGAGTGAGCCGCGGCGTAAGGGTGCAGTACGGGACTTTAAATTGAAAGGTGGGTGGGGCTTCATCAAGGAGCCTGGACTTTATTTAGAAGTCTTTGTGACCCGGCGGGACGTGGAGGCTCACCTCCCAGAAGGACACCCGGGGAGGGACCTGTTGCCAGGAGACTTGGTGACTTACACCCGACACTGGGGTTACAATGGGTGGTACGCCCTAAATGTTACCAGGTGCGACCCCTACTCCCCAGTGTGTCAGGAACCTGTGAGACCCTCGAAGCCTTCAGCCTCCCACATCCAGGCCTCTGCAAAAGTGCCCACCCCACGCCGTAAATCTCCCCAGCCTCCCTCAGTGGTCTCCTCAGCAGCCCCAGCTATGGACATGATAAGTATAGCTGGCCCGTACCCGGCGCCTGTTAGGCCCCTGGGGTTCGTTCAGTCCGGACATAGGGCTCCAGACCCGGAAAGAGATGAAAGAGGTGGCCACACAGACCCAGATAGCGGGTCACGACTTGACTGTACAGGCCACACGACGTCATCAGGTCCTGGTGGTCCTTGGTGCCTCGGATGTTTGGCAAGCACCAGAAGAGTACCAGGTGGTACCTGTAACACCCCTGCCATAGAAGTCTAAATAACCCGGACAGGGTCCCTGTATGTAAATAAATAGTTAAATTGTTTATGTACCCGGACGGGTGAATGTTCCAAAAAAATTTTTTAATTTAATAAAAAATAAAAAAACACAGTTTTCATTTCTTTTATTACTGTCTCATCCTGCTGCGACGCCATCGATCTCCTGTAAAAAAATTAAAAAAAAAGTATACCACCTGACCGACGCAGTCCATAGTAACGAGTGTCCCACGACGATCCAGCTCTGCTACATCAGAATGACAGGCAGAGCCTGTCATCCCGGCGCAGCACAGCTGATTACCTGCTTCCCCGGCGGTGACGTCATCGGACTGACTGCTTTACGGCCGGGATTACCCTGCAGTCACTGCAGTTATCGCGAAAAACTGCATGTGACCGCCAGGGAGAAGATAATGGCGGCCATCAAGCAGTCCAGGACGTGACCGCCGGAGATCTTCTGCCAGGTAAGTGCCGCTGACTCCTGACAGACCCGACCGACGGACACTCACAGTGACAGTGACAAATCCGATTCCGGTATTCGATAAGACGAAAATATCGAAACGAATTATCGAAAGGCCGATAGAGCTAATATCGGCCGATAGCCGATATTTGCATTATCGTATCGCTCAACACTACTCCAGACAGCACCACCCCACCAGCACAAAGTCACAGCAACAATGGCCGCCACACAGCACCCACACCAAAATGAAAGGAGCACTGAAACTCACCTTCTTCCAGCTCTTCAGTGAGAGCCAAAATGGGTTAGACCCCTTACTTTGCAGTCTCCTGCTAAATAAAATTACCTGAGCCAAATGGGAGGAGTGCTGGTCCAAGAAAGAGACAAGAACATGATTTGTACAAAAAGAAAAAAAGTACATAAACCACACATCCAAAAATCATATGTTGATCTAAAGCCGCTAGGCAAAATTTATAAAACGCAGTGTGAGGTTTTTAGTTTAACATTCTGATAAAACTTTATGAAGCCCACTGCCACTTCACGGCAAACCTCGCAGTGGGTCCTACCGCCCTAATGGAGAGGAGCCACGCAGCGACCACCGCCACAGTGGCAATGCACCAGCAGTGCAGACGGCTTGTTTCCCCACAACACCCATGCTGCAAGACTGAGTCCCCATGACTCCAGACCGCGCCGCCCCACCAGCACAAAGCCACAGCAACAATGGCCTCTACATAGCACCCACACCAAAATGAAAGAAGCACTGAAACTCACCTTCCTCCAGCTCTTCAGTTAGAGCCAAAATGGGCTGGACCCCTTACTTTGCAGTTTCCTGCTAATTAAATCACCTGAGCCAAATGGGAGGAGTGCTGGTCCAAGAAAGAGACAAGAACATGCTTTGTAAAAAGAAAAAAAAGAGCATGAACCACACATCCAAAAATCATACGTTGATCTAAAGCCGCTAAGCAAAAATTTATAAAACTCAACATGAGGTTTTTAGTTTAAAATTCTGATCAGACTTTCGGTCAAGAGTTTGCCATCCATGGAAGTCACTCACAGCGGATTTGAAAGGCGCTGAACTAGAATCTAGTAACGGTCCACAACCGTTTGCTGGATGAGATTCCAGGCGGCTCCTGAATCCTAGTGACAAAGTTCCGAAAATTTAACTGTGCTGAAAGACACGGAAACAATCATTTGCAGAGACGGAGAGAGATGATCCTTACCCAGGGTAGCCTCTCCTACCGACCTAGGCTCTGGAGTTTCTTGAATTCTCTGGACAGAAGCGGATCTGATGCTCAGAACAGATGTAGTAGAAACGTTTTCCTTCAATGCGGTGTGCCTCCTGGTGCTGCCTGGCCAAGCTCATTTGATCCACTTGCATCGGTTCAGGAAGAAAGGCTAGAAACGGAGTCACATACGGTTTCTGGAAACTAGGATCCATACGATAAGGTTTCCTCTCCCGCATGGATTCCCTAGAACGTTCTTGAAACCAAAGATCAATCCGTGTTGCCAATGATATCATGTTATTCAGTGTCGCAGGAGAATCCCAACCTGCCAGCTAGTTCTTTATTCTCCCGGATAACCCCTCTCAGAAGGTAGCCACCAAGGCCTCATCATTTCAGGATAACTCTGAGGAGAGAGTTCGGACACGAACTGCAAACTGAGCTACCATGAGACTCCCCTGGCGCAGACGAAGAAGTGATGAAGCTGTCAAGGAGGAACGGCCAGGCTCGTCGAAGGTCCTGCAGAACGCCCCTAGAAGAGACAGGAGGATATTAACCAGAGGATCGCCTCTCTCCCACAACGGATTTAGTCAGGCTTCTCCAGCGAGGTGTGACATAATGAAGCCCACCTTGACCCATTAAGATGCAAACATATGCCCAGGAGTTCAAAGTGCAGTGTGCATTGATTTATGAACCCCCAACACTGTACAGGATCGCCATTAAACCGAGAAGGAGCTACCAGACGAAGACCTTTACCTGCCATACAACAGGGAACCTGGACGCCGGTGGTCGAGATTGGAGTAGCTGAGGATAACACTGAGTCCATACAAGTAGACAAGTTGCGCAGATAAGTCATGATCTTGACACAACTCTGCAGATGGAGGTGCGTGGGACCCAGCAGGTTCCATTGTTGGAGCAATTTGTAATGAATGGAAGCAGAGGCACAGGTGTTGCAGTGCACATTCGTTTATTGCTATTTTTGTGGAACCATGGGACCACGGACCAGTGGGCTTTGAAGGGGGCTTGACTATGCGTGCCCCAGACACCCGTAGTAAGACCCATCAAACAGGATCAGATTGGAATGCCCAGGGGATGCAGGTGCTACCTCCAGTTAGACCCTGGACATGGGGAAGCTGGCCCAGTGGAACAGGTGAACAGGCAGGGATAACATGTAGTATTGAACATGACAGACGGGAAGCGGGAGCATGGGACGGAGCTGGCAGTACTGACGTCATCATAGGTAACGAAGTGACGGACAGCTGAGCAGAATAGAACTTGCACAGGCAGCACTGGTGTCGTCCCAGGTATAGCGTAGTAAGCCACAGGTCATCTGAGAAGACAAAACAGTATTAGCTTGGTACTGGCAGGAGAATGGAAAAGCACAGCAGATCAAAGGCACGTCAGAACACAAAACTGGAAACTAGCAATAGGAAACACTTGTTTCTCCGGCGCCTTCTCTATGGCAGAGGGGCCAGAAATACCACACACAAGAATACTATTGGTTAACCACATTTTTGAAAAATGTTCGCTGCCTTTTTAAGAGACCGGGAGTGCACGCACGCGAACAAAGCCTCATACCTGGGGATATGCTTGGCTTGCGCCAGGAAGCTGGAGCAAAGGAGAGAGCTGAGACAGGGCGGCAGGAAGCAGACTGAGAGCGTAGACTCCGACAGGAGGTACGGGCACCACAGCGTGGGCACTGGGACCCTGGCGGGGTTCCCGTGTGGGCATAAGTGTTACACTATCCGTGTGGTGGAAAACCTCGTGGAAAATATCGGCCCTGTAGCTAAATATTTTTTTAGCAGCTAAATACTTTTTCGTAGCAAAATGATGTAAACAAATTCTATACGACAATTCAAAAAAATTTTACAGTACCACAAAAATGGCAGAATTTTCTGCGCACTTAGATGTGACCGCTAGGATGGGCAAACCCATTTAAAATAGCTGGATTTTCACGCTGTACTATAAAGAGGATCTGGCTGTATTTTTCAGTATCAATAACCAAATGCAGAAAAAAAGTGTGCCCTGAATTGCTTTTGAATAAAATAATCAGGATTAAGATGCCAAAAAAATAATTTCTGGCCACTGATACCTGGTGCCATGTATATACAGTCAATATCTGTAATAGGCAGCAGCAGTAGACAGTAATAGAATGGACCCTCTTGCTGTATGCAATAAAGTATGCCACATACACTGCCTACCACTGATATCTATAGACTCACATACACTGCCTGCATTCCTAGCACTGATATATATATAGCCATATACTCTGCCTGCCTACCTAGCACTGATATATATATATATATATATATATATATATATATACATTATAAGGTATATAATATTGTAACTTTCAGGGATATAGCTTGGGATCGGCTGGGGACGGAGTGGCATAAAGAGTCCATTCACAGACAGCAGTTCTGGTGTAAACTGGCCGCAACCAGTTTTATTAAAGTCCACAGCAAACAGAACATAATCAAAACCAAATCATAAACATAAATCCTGGGCTTCTCCAGCCACTCACTACACATAGATAATTTCCCTTTCTATCCGAGTCCAGACTCTAACAGCCTGGCCCCAAAACAACACATATAATCTGTAGTTACTAGTGTTGAGCGATACGATACTGCAAATATCGGATATCGGCCGATATTAGCTGTATCGGCCTTTCGATTCCGAATACCGATATTTTCGTCATATCGAATACCGGAATCGGATTTGTCACTGTCACTGTGAGTGTCCGTCGGTCGGGTCTGTCAGGAGTCAGCAGCACTTACCTGGCAGAAGATCTCCGGCGGTCACGTCCTGGACTGCTTGATGGCCGCCATTATCTTCTCCCTGGCGGTCACATGCAGTTTTTCGCGATAACTGCAGTGACTGCTGGGTAATCCCGGCCGTAAAGCAGTCAGTCCGATGACGTCACCGCCGGGGAAGCAGGTAATCAGCTGTGCTGCGCCGGGATGACAGGCTCTGCCTGTCATTCTGATGTAGCAGAGCTGGATCGTCGTGGGCACTCGTTACTATGGACTGCGTCGGACAGGTGGTATACTGCTGTTTTTTTTTTTCATTTTTTTACAGGAGATCGATGGCATCGCAGGATGAGACTGTAATAAAAGTAATGAAAACTGTGTTGTTGTTTTTTTTATTAAATTAAAAAACTTTTATATGAACATTCACCCGTCCGGGTACATCAACAATTTAACTATTTACATACAGGGACCCTGTCCGGGTTATTTATAATTCTTTGGCAGGGGTGTTCCAGGTACCACCTGGTACTCTTCTGATGATGCCAAACATCCGAGACACCAAGGACCACCAGGACCTGATGACGTCGTGTGGCCTGTACAGTCAAGTCGTGACCCGCTATCTGGGTCTGTGTGGCCACCTCTTTCATCTCCCTCCGGGTCTGGACCCCTATGTCCCGGACTGAACGAACCCCAGGGGGCCTAACAGGCGCCGGGTACGGGCCAGCTATAGTTATCATGTCCATAGCTGGGGCTGCTGAGGAGACCACTGAGGGAGGCTGGGGAGATTTACGGCGTGGGGTGGGCACTTGTGCAGAGGCCTGGATGTGGGAGGCTGAAGGCTCCGAGGGTCTCACAGGTTCCTGACACTCTGGGGAGTAGGGGTCGCACCTGGTAACATTTAGGGCGTACCATCCATTGTAACCCCAGTGTCGGGTGTAAGTCACCAAGTCTCCTGGCAACAGGTCCCTCCCCGGGTGTCCTTCTGGGAGGTGAGTCTCCACGTCCCGCCGGGTCACAAAGACTTCTAAATAAAGTCCAGGCTCCTGGATGAAGCCCCAACCACCTTTCAATTTAAAGCTCCGTACTGCACCCTTACGCCGCGGCTCCCTCAGGGTACCTTTATCTTTTCTCATCCGGTCCTTATCTGCCCGGTCCTTCTCGATGGGACGTTGGCGAAGCTTCTGGGATTCGCGCTGCTCCCTTTGTCGCTCTGCTTCCTTCTCCCAACGTCTCCACTCTTCCTCCTGACGCCGGTTGTAATTCTCCTCCAGCATATCCATGTCTCCACCATCAAACTGCAGCTTACTATGTCCGGTTTGCGGCAGCTCTCCTGGCGCCCCCCAGTCCTGGCGGCGCTCACCTGCGGAGGAAGCAGCCGGCTCTGGAACAGATGACAGTCGGGGATCCGGTACAGACAGGTAGACCTCTGGTGCCTGCGCGGCCTCCTCCATGAGGACGGGTGTCGCTTCTTCTGTCTCAGCGACGGGGGCAGACAGCGGGATCTGGGGTGCTGCCGGTGCAGAGTTTTTTGCAGGAACGGGTGCCTCCACTGCGACAACGTCAACCGGATCACATTGCAAGGGCTGGGATGCCCGCACGGACTCCTCTACTAGAACGGGTGCCTCACCTTCCGGTACAGACACTTCAGGTAAGAGGGATTGGCGCCGCTCCAAGTTTAGTTTTAGGGCACGCCAGCTGGCTTCCATCCTGGCGACCTCCTCCCGGTGCCGGGCCAGGCCTCTTAGGGTATCCTCCGCTTCTTGCAGCGTAGGAGGGTTTCCAGGCCGGGTGCCCAACGGTGGTTCCGTGGCGATCGGGTCGCTTCCGTGGGGGGAGAGCTCTGACTGCTCCATCCCTTCACACTTCTGCTCGTGTCCATTAGCCATCTCTGCCAAGTCACATGTGTCATTAGCATCTGGAGAGGGCCCCTCTTTTGTAGTGAGGCGGGACCTTCGTGTTAGTTTCCGCACACTGAGGAGGATGAGGAGGCGGAACTGAAGAGCTGTGGGGCACGATCTTACATTGCAGTACCATTTAGAGTGGTCGGCCATCGTTTTCACGCCACTGAGTGAGTGTACACCCACGAAGAGCACGCCCTTCTTCTTCACCAGTGCCTCGTCGTGACGCAGATATGGCGGAAAAATGGCAAATACATTCTCTGATGATTTTAGCTTCTCAAGCACAAAACCAGTTAATTCAGGCACACAGGACTCGCTTATAGCGAGCTACAGAATCCTGTTCGTGACGCCCAAGTTGAGTCGCACAGAGCCAGAGGTTTTGGGGGTACTCGGCACCGAGCCCGTCGACTTCTATGGGGTATGTCACGGCTTTACAATCAGAGTCTATTTTACTATGTGGAAGTGTATAAACTATAAATATATGTATATATATATGTCACAATGACATGTATATATATATATATATATATGTATTCTATGTGTGTATATTTTGTGTTTACAACGAAAGAAAGGGTTTTTTTGTTGCGATTTTTTGTTCTCATAGACTTACAATGGACTTCCGGTATCGGAATCGGATATCGACGATATTTAGTGATATCGGCGATACCATTTCGATACGATATTTTTAGATATCGAGCAGTATCGCTCAACACTAGTAGTTACCAGCGTGGTTTTCCTATGAATCTCCTCTTTGTGTCTGAATGGCACACCTAGCATCCAGACTGAGAGAGTTCTCCTTATATTCAGTAGTTTCCAGCATGGAGTGTCGCAGAGACTCCTCTTGTGTCCGGGGCACCTCGAGCACCCCGACTGAGAGAGCTCACCTCCCGGAGTCTCCTTCTGTGCCCGGACTCCTGTCCAGACTAAGCGAGCTCTCTGTCTGTATTCCCAGACACCTACTTCTGGCTTCCTAATTATCACCTGAGTGGCCACAGGTTTGAGCTGCAAGCGTGTACTGAATGGAAGGTGTAGTGACCTTTCTCCACCACTAGTTTTACAAAGCCACACATTTCCCTTATACCAGTTAGCAAAGTATCTAGGTGAAATGTACACCCCATTCAATACATATGCTTTCACTGTCTCACAATATATACAGTATATATACCCTGTAATTTGTCATGACTGTTGGTTTAGCTAGATATGTGTATTCAACAATGGTGTACCCACACTAATAAAATCACAAGTCTTTCCCTATCTATGCAGAAACTCTCCCTACACTGCCTGAATCCATAGCTGACTGTGCCGAGCAGGGCGGCGCCAGGTCTGATATAGACCTGATGACGCTGTGCGGCCAGCCAATCACTGTAATCTATCTACTCGCTGTCTAGCGAGATTCAATTGTTCTACCTCTCGCAGGTAGTTCACACGGTACGCCACCAGCATGCGCACATATTCCAGACTTTCTTCCGTTCCTATAGCGTAGAATGACACCATGCCGTCTTCATCTGGTATCCAGTCCGACGATCACGTGGAGTGCTTACTTTCACCACACCAGACCTCTTCACCATCATCTGCATGGCTCGGCCATTTCTCCCAATCAGCTTTCTCACCAGAACATGAGGCACCCGGATGACCTTTTCCCGCAGACTGTGAGCATTTCTCATAAGCTTCAGTTGTCTAACGGCTTGTTCTGTCTTCAACCGGAGAAACCGCTTTGTGCGAATACATCGCCAGTGCATGTCACTTAGGATTGCCACCCTCTTCACTGTAACTTCGGTCGTGGACAAGACCACCAGCTGTTTAGCTCCTGAGGTCGAGTACACCTTACAGGCTCCCATGGCCTTCCTAAACGCTTTATGCACAGACTCACGGGTGCATTCTTCTCTCAAGTCCTCGGGTACATCTACGAGGCTCTTGTACCAACACGCTTCGGTCTCACCAGTGGTTTCCAGACGATCAACCAGCTCAGGGTTCAGGGACAACTGACTTTCAGCTTCTTCCCCCTTTACGCTTCTTCTGAGCTGACTCACAGCTACAAATTCGTGAATTTCCGTCCAGACCACTTCCATTTCACATTTATCTTCCGTTACCACACTCTTAGCTCTCCTCAGGTCTATCTTTTCCTGGCAAAAGGGAGCGAGTGCAATATGTTTGCCCTTTTCTTTCTCCAAGGAGGCCTTGTTCACCGAGTGACACTTTATCAGGCGACTTTTAAGCCCGAGAACTTCTTCCTCTAGTTCCGCCATTCACCTCTCAGCTGCCCGTCTCTGAAGCTTCTCTTGCGTCCACTGGGCTTGTAACCACTCCTTGAGCTCCTTGATCTCGGCTCCGACATCCACCGAATCATCTGAACTCACATCACTCAAGGAAGTATCTGCTTTACACCTCCCATCTCCAGTGGCCAACTCCTGGCCCTGGTCCGTAACTTCTCTGATGGACTCCTCCATCTTTTCCCGCTCAGCTTCTATTTGGCTGAGCTTTTCCTTAAGGCACATCTCCGCCTTCTGGAGAGTATCACAGGAAATCTGTAGCTCCTTCAGCTGAGCTTCCAGACCTAGGGTCTTTCTGCGCAGATCACAATTTTCATCACGGGTGTCCTGCAGAGTGGTCTCAACCACCTGGCGCATTTGCTCTGCATCCATCTTATCCTCTTCTAGTTTTTCTTTGACCCTGAGGAGATCCACATAATCTCTCTTAATCTGTTGCAGTTCCCTACTGAGTTCAGCACACTCCTTCTTGGAGTCACACAGCTCCTGGTTGAGCTGTTCGCGCAGTCGTTCTAGGATTTGTTCACTTCCAGAAACTCCATCCTGCAGCGCCTCCTTCTCATGCTTCAACTGCAAAACCTCTTCCTTGATTTTGCGGCGGTCCTCTTTAATTGGCGTGGAACATCTCTTTCCACAGGGTAACTTCCTCGTTGCTTCCTTCTAGATCTCGCTGGTCTGAGGACACGTCCTCCAGGTTTTCACATAATTGCAGCATGTCACTCTGATACTGCAGCCGAATAGGTTCCAGCTCTTGGCCATGACTGGCCCCCTCCTCTTCTACCTCTAAAGGAGAATCCACACTTGAAGCATAGGCAGACAGTACTACATTCTCTTCATTTTCATTTTCAGCGAGTACTACCGGAACAACCTTTTTGTGGCCCTTGCGCCGTCGACGACGAGAGGGGGACTCTCTTCCCTCGTCTAGCCTCTCCTGACTGACCTCACTTTTTACTTTCATAGTGTCCCAGTCAGCTACGGGGTCTGTGTCACTCCCCATGGTGTTGTGGACTAACAGGTCACCTCCCACTTTGACGTCACCCCCTTCTACTGGAGCTACCCCGTTATCAACGGTCACATTGTCATTTTTAGGAGGTACCAACCCACCACCAGTAACAATTTTCAGGTTTCCACACTCTACACTCTTGTGAAAATCCGCCCCTTTTTAGACTCCGCCCCCTTGTTAACAACCACACCGGCAGGGTAATTTTTACACAAAAAATCAGCAGTAGTCTTAGGACTCAGTTCACAACATCTCTTACCACCTCCCCAGGCACTCTGTGACAACACTGGCACCCCCGGAGAGTCCATAGAATGGTCCATTGCCGCCATTCTATACGGTGCCCACAGCTCCCGCACCATGTCCAGTCTCATGTCCAGTAGACATTTCTCAAATATGCGGTCCGACTCGTCAGACCCATTCGTTGCTCCGTTCACAGCCATCGCGGAGCACTGTTCACACCAGAACTTCACCGCTTTCCTTGAAAAAATCTTCGTGGCCCCGCCGAGCCACAGCAAAACTGGATTTGAGTGCGACGACAATCTTCGCAACCCCGCCGAGTTGCAGCCAAAAACCGATTTGAGTGCGACGACAATCTTCGTAACCCCCACCGAGTCACAGCAAGATGCCTTCGTGACCCCACTGAGTCACAGCAAGATGCTTGTATCCACACTCGTCATCCATGCTGTCAGACTTCTCTGTCTCAACAACGGCAGTCTTCACTCAAGACATACACACTCCACAGTCTTTTCCACAGAAAATTCAGCTTTGCTGTGCAGACACTTTTTTTTTTTTTTTTCTTTGCAAAGTCTATTAGGGCTACTGTCTCTTTAAGACTGCTCCAACAGACGTTTCTCCTTTATTGCTGTCTCTAGCCACTGTGCTGCCCGCATTCTCCACCAATTGTAACATTTCCAGGGGATATAGCTCTGGGATCGCCGTCTTGGGGAGACGGAGTGGCATAAAGAGTCCATTCACAGACAGCAGTTCTGGTGTAAACTGGCCGCAACCAGTTTTATTAAAGTCCACAGCAAACAGAACATAATCAAGACCAAATCATAAACATAAATCCTGGGCTTCTCCAGCCACTCACTACACATAGATAATTTCCCTTTCTATCCGAGTCCAGACTCTAACAGCCTGGCCCCAAAACAACACATATAATCTGTAATTACCAGCGTGGTTTTCCTAGAATCTCCTCTTTGTGTCTGAATGGCACACCTAGCATCCATACTGAGAGAGTTCTCCTTATATTCAGTAGTTTCCAGCATGGAGTGTGCAGAGACTCCTCTTGTGTCCGGGGCACCTCGAGCACCCCGACTGAGAGAGCTCACCTCCCGGAGTCTCCTTCTGTGCCCGGACTCCTGTCCAGACTAAGCGAGCTCTCTGTCTGTATTCCCAGACACCTACTTCTGGCTTCCTAATTATCACCTGAGTGGCCACAGGTTTGAGCTGCAAGCGTGTACTGAATGGAAGGTGTAGTGACCTTTCTCCACCACTAGTTTTACAAAGCCACACATTTCCCTTATACCAGTTAGCAAAGTATCTAGGTGAAATGTACACCCCATTCAATACATATGCTTTCACTGTCTCACAATATATACAGTATATATACCCTGTAATTTGTCATGACTGTTGGTTTAGCTAGATATGTGTATTCAACAATGGTGTACCCACACTAACTAATAAAATCACAAGTCTTTCCCTATCTATGCAGAAACTCTCCCTACACTGCCTGAATCCATAGCTGACTGTGCCGAGCAGGGCGGCGCCAGGTCTGATATAGACCTGATGACGCTGTGCGGCCAGCCAATCACTGTAATACCACCACCAAGATGGCTGCGGCATTAAAGTGCATGGCTGACAATCCCTGCATGTTGATTGGTGCTCTAAAGAGCATCAAACATGCATGGCGGGGACCCAAGCTCCCGCCAAATAATCCCGAAAATGCTTGGTGCTCGCAAAGTACCGCAAGTACAGCGATGCTCGGGCGAGTACCGAGAATTACCGAGTATGCTCGCTCATCACTATATACGCTATTTCAGCAATAGCAAAGTTATGGGGTTTTTTGCCATCAGCTTTATTATTCATGCCAACAACAGACTCAGGCAAATTGCTGGTAAATAGTAAGTTTGCATATCTCAGCAGTCTTTACGCCAATTGCAAAACTACTAGATGAATATTTACTATTTCAGCAATAACAGAGTAATTACTTTTGCTATCAGCTTTATTACTCATGCCAATAGCAGAGTCAGGTAAATTTCTGGTAAAGAGTGACATTTGCATGTGTCAGCAGTCTTTACACCAATTGCACAACTGCTATATAAATATATGCTATTTCAGACACAGCAACGTAATTTTTTTTGCTATTGGCTTTATTATTCATGCCAACAGCAGATTCAGATAAATTGCTGGTAAAAAGTGTTGCTTGTGTAGGTCAGTCTTTATGCCAGTCGCACAACTGCTAGATAAATATACGCTATTTCAGCAATAGCAGAGTAATTTTTTTTGCAATTGGCTTCACTACACACGCAAACAGGATACTCAGGTAAATTAATGGTAAATTATCACGTTTGGGTATGTCAGCAGTCTTTACGCCAGTTGCAAAACTGCTAGATAAATATATGCTAAATAAGAAAGGAGAGAAAAAGATCATGCCTCTAAAAAGGGGAAAACCAAAGTCTTGTAAATTGCAAAAATTGTGCTGTATTAACAATGAGCAATTGACAAACACTACAGGAGACAAAACACAGCAAAATGTTAAAACACTAAAAACAATAGGAGAACCTACATTAGTCGCACCCTGTTAAAGGTGATGACAAACTAGACAAAACTCCCCAACAATATGTAAAAAATCATTTCACATACAGATATAAATATAGATAGGATCTTGGACAAGGTTTTTTGCTTGATAACAAAAAAAAATATGACTTTCTAGTATAACTGACAGACAAGAAAAAAAATTTTCACAGTACCATATGGGCTATAGGACTGGACTGAGATAAGATAACTCAGAAGAGCATTGTGCTAAGCCATAAATGAACCTAAGAACCATGGAACAATAGTAACCTGCAAATAGTCAGAAAAAACAAATGAGCAAAATCAGACCCAATCCTGAAAGAAATACATGGCACACGCCAGCATCCATGAAAGTCCAAAGGTCCTAAGTGAAGCCAAGGAGGCTAAAGGGGAAAAGAATATGGGATAGGCACCCACGCGTATCGCCACATGAACTGTGGCTTCCTCAGGGTAAGGTCAGTCTCACACGTCCAGATATTACCGGTACCGAAAAAATCGGTGACGGAGAGATCTGTTATGTTTGGTAGCTGAGGAGGACAGGAACAACAGCGGGAAGCCGAACACCTGAGATGTTGGTAACTAATGGGTTGCAGATTCCTAAACTAACCACACAACTAGAGGTAGCCGTGGAGCGTTCCTACGTTGATCCTAGACGCCTCGTCACAGCCTGAGAGATAACTACACCTAAAGGCAGAAAGATGAAAGCTATCTGCCCCGGAGCAGATCCCCAAAGAAAATAGGAAGCCCACAAACATGTAATGGCGGTTAGACAAGAAGAAAACACGGACACAGACAGAAAATAGACTGGCAAACGCTGGGGCCAAAAGCTGACTAAATAGGATAGGACAGGAGAGATTACTTTTTGCAACCCAGAAAAGCCTACAAAAATCCAACAGTTCTGATTACAAAAATACTGAGATCACACGATCTCGCCACCCACTAAATCAGATCCCAGTGTGAAAAAACACCAAGCCGCAGCCGCTGAAAAACAGGAAAAAGCAAATGAAAAAACAACAATGGCTACAGACAAACTGTGAGGAGCACAGGACCCAGGAGGGGACCCAGCTGTCCTCCACAAATGTGCAGAAAACTATGCAAATAGCAAGCACAAAAAGAAAAGCAGAAAACATCTTATCTGAAAGCAGCAGATGCAGGCAAGACACCAGCAAACTTCCAAATGAACCAGAAACCACAATTGAGACCAGAACAATTGATCACCAGTGACCATCATGGGAGGGAACCTCCCTTATATCAGACCAGTCAGTGATACCAGATTGCCATTCCTCGCTGAAAGGTTCAGTACTGTGTGTAACCACCAGAGGGAGCCTCTGCTCAGAAACCATCTCTAGCACATTCACAACAGAGATCCATGTTCGTGTGTCCGTGTAAAAACGTGGTATATCCGTGTGGCACACGTGTAGCACACGTGTGCCACATCAGGACCACGCGGCCAGCAAGGACAGCTACAGTAAGCGCTGTCCCACTGCCTGTGATCTGAAGTTCCCTGACATAATTCTCCCAGCTCTGCCAGCAACAGCGAGCAAGGAGAATCCATGAAAAACCCGACGTGGGGTCCCCCTTAGGTATACAACCAAGCCGGCAAAACTATACAGCTACGGGCTGCTATTATCAGGCTGGAAAGTATCCATTATTATGGGCCCCCAGCCTAAAAAACAGCAGCCCCCAGCTGCCCAGAAAAGGTGCAACTATTAGATGCGAGTATTCTGGAGCTTTGTAGGGTTCTTCCCACTTGCCCTGTAGCAGTGGCAAATGGGGTTCATAAAAGGTTAATGCCACCTTGCTTTTGTAAGGTGGCGTTAAGTCAGGCTTAGTAATGAATAGGTGTCAATAAGACACCTATTCATTACTAATCCTATAGTAAAGAAAGGGTTAAATAAACACACAATAACAATAAAGTCTTTTAATGAAAGAATACAATACACAGGTTTTAATTCTTTATTACACTGCCATTCCTTAATCGATGCCATCAATCTTCTGTAAAATTATAAAATAAAAAAACAATATCCCATACCTGTCCGGTGATCAGTTAGGTCCCACGGTGTAAATCCAACTCAGGGGTTAATCACTTTATAGCTGGAGCAGTAGCGTAGCTATTGGGGGGGCAGAGGGGGCCATTGCCCCGGGCCCCGTCACATGCAGGGGGCCACTGGGAGACATGGCCACTTACATCATGAGGCCGTGTCTGAGGTGCAGGGAGAGCAGCTCCCCTGTCTGACAGACTGCACAGTGGCCGGTTGCACAGCCAGAGTCTCAGTCCCTGCAGTGTGCGGCTTTCTCACCGCAGAAGCACCTTCCTGGCCGCAGCAGCTGCAGTTACTTTCTGTGCAGACTCTGATGGGCTCAGGCACGCTGGATCCTAGTGCCCTCCTCACATGGACACTTCCTGGTCCTGCCTCACTGTGCCTGCAAGCTTCATCAGTAAGTGCGGATGGAATTGATTACATTCGTTTAGTTTGTACATCTCATGGTCACTGTGGGCTGAAATGTGAGAGGATTGTGGGGGCTAGGGCACTTGGGGCGTGAATGTGAGAGGATGGGGGTATTATAGGGAGAGGAGATGGCACTGGGGGTGAATGTGAGAGGATGGGGTATTGTTGGAACTAGGGCAGTGGGGGGTTAATGTAAGAGGATGGGGCTAAGGCACTGGGGGGTTAATGTGAGAGGATGGGGGTATTATGGGGAGAGGAGACAGGACACTGGGGGTGAATGTAAGAGGATGAGGGTATTAAGGGAAGAGGAGACAGGGTACTGTGGGTGTATGAGAGGATGGGGCATTGTGGGGGCTAGGGCACTGGGGGGCTTAATGTGAGAGGATGGGGGTATTGTGGGGGCTAGGGCACTGGGGGGGGTGAATGTGAGAGAATGAGGGTATTATGGGGAAGAGGAGATGGCACTGGGGGTAAGTGTGAGAGGATGGGTGTGTTGTTGGGGCTAGGGCAGTGGGGGTTTAATGTGTAAGGATGGGGGTATTGTGGGGGTTAGGGTACTGGGGTGGTTAATATAAGAGGATGGGGCTAGGACACTGGGGGTGAATGTAAGAGGATGAGGGGTATTAAGGGGAGAGGAGACAGGGTACTTGGGTGTATGTGAGAGGACAGGGGTATTGTGGGGGCTAGGGCACTGGGGGTGGATGTAAGAGGATGGGGGTATTGTGGGGGCTAGGGCACTGGGGGGGTGAATGTGAGAGAATGAGGGTATTATGGGGAAGAGGAGATGGCACTGGGGGTAAGTGTGAGAGGATGGGTGTGTTGTTGGGGCTAGGGCAGTGGGGGTTTAATGTGTAAGGATGGGGGTATTGTGGGGGTTAGGGCACTGGGGTGGTTAATATAAGAGGATGGGGCTAGGACACTGGGGTGAATGTAAGAGGATGAGGGGTATTAAGGGGAGAGGAGACAGGGTACTTGGGGTGTATGTGAGAGGACAGGGGTATTGTGGGGGCTAGGGCACTGGGGGTGGATGTAAGAGGATGGGGTATTATGGGAGAGAGGAGACAGGGCACTGGAGGGTTAATGTGAGAGGATGGGGGTATTGTGGGGGCTAGGGAACTGGGGGGCTTAATGTGAGAGGATGGGGTATTGTGGGGGCTAGAGCACTGGGGGGTTAATGTAAGAGGATGGGGTATTGTGGGGGAGAGGAGACAGGGTGCTGGAGGGTGAATGTGAGAGGATGGGGTATTGTGGGGGCTAGGGCACTGGGGGGCTTAATGTGAGAGGATGGGGTATTGTGGGGGCTAGAGCACTGGGGGGTTAATGTAAGAGGATGGGGTATTGTGGGGCTAGGGCACTGGGGACTGAATGTGAGAGGATGGGGGTATTATGGGAGAGGAGGACAGGGCACTGGAGGGTTAATGTGAGAGGATGGGGTTAATATCTAAGTATTAGTATAACCAGGATAAGTATAAGGCCGGCGTCACACTTGCGAGTGTGATGCGAGAAACTCGCGCATGAACACCCAGCGCTGCCGCCGGCACTCAGACCGGCATGTGCTGCTGCATAGAAATACATATCAAATTGCCTCTTCAAACAAAGAGGACTTGTACTCTATAGCGCCACCTATTGGAAGTAGCGATCCTACAAGTCACAATCAACCCTTTAACGAGTCTTGTAATATGACTTAGGATAAAAGCCAAATCAGAATCTCCATTTGCAGACACGGTGTTTCGGACTGTTGGTCCTCGTCAGTGCAAGTCGGAGAGATCTGATTTGGCTAGATGAGAGGCTCTGGACTGGGGTCTGGGGGGTAAGGTTACTCCTTGTGGAGAGTGACATACCAGCTCTGGCGTGTCGAGGTAAGGAGGCTTATTTGCCGTGCAATGCTCCTCTGGGAAATTTTAATATGCAAATTGCCTCTTCAAACAAAGAGGACTTGTACTCTATAGCGCCACCTATTGGAAGTAGCGATCCTACAAGTCACAATCAACCCTTTAACGAGTCTTGTAATATGACTTAGGATAAAAGCCAAATCAGAATCTCCATTTGCAGACACGGTGTTTCGGACTGTTGGTCCTCGTCAGTGCAAAGTAGGAGAGATCTGATTTGAAATACATTGAGCTGCACACTCCGCTCCCGAGTGCCGGTGGCAGTGCCTGGTGTTGAGGTGCGAGACTCTTGCGAGTTTCTCGCAAGTGTGACCCCGACCTTAGCATAAGGGCGCAGGCAGACGGCCGTATAACTCATGCGAGGATCACTTCGCAATCCTCGGACTGCCCGCTGCCGCTCCTGACATGAGCGTGACAGTGTGATGGATTACTATGCAGCTGTTACACTCAGGTCAGGAGAGCCGACAGTCAGTTCGAGGATGGCAATACGATCCTCGCATGAGAAATATGTCCGTCTGTAGGCCCCTTAACAAGTGTAACCACAAGTTGCATTCTATTTAATAATTTCATAATTTATTTATTATTATAAAGTTATTAAAGGCTCGGAATAATTGTCTGCAGTCTCTCTGAGACTACAGACGGCCAAATCATGATATGGTGCACCTGCTGTCATGAGACCCCAATACCACTGGTGCGATCAGGTGGTCATGTGATCACGTTTGCTATTTGCACATGTCGACTAGATAAGTTTGACTTCTCTCAATAGAAGATAATTGGAAGAAGCCGAAAGAGTCATCACAAGACCCCCTGCTCAGATTAGTGATGCTGGGGCCATTACAGCTGTGCATAGGGGGACTCAGTTAATTATTATGTGGGCACTTAAGAAGCATTATTATTTATAGGGGCACCAGTAGGGTAGTTACTAGGTGGGAGACGGTGCTGAGCCGGCTGTCAGTCAGTGCCGTGGTGCTCTTACAGCTGCCACTTTCTATACACAGAGCAGTGACTGAAACCGTGCCAGCACAGCCCCAATGACTGGAAGAGCAAGGCTGCCGGGAGGAATAAAGTTAATTTCCTCCTGGCAGAGGGGCTCTCAGTGCGGGCGCCGCACAGTGTCAGAACACTATTGATGATTATACTGTGTATTGGAGAAGCAGTGGGGACATCATTCTATATATAGAGGAACCCGGGGGACATTATACTGTATGTAAGGGAGCTGGGGCCCTCATACTGTATATAAGGGGCTGTGTGCCCCCCAATGTGTATAGCGGAGGTGTGGGTCATCAAAGTTATAGGGGGCTGTGGGGGGCATCATAGTGTTATGGGGGCAGTGGGGCATTATAGTGTTTTGGAAAAACGGGGGATCCTGCTGTGTTAGGGGAGCTGTGGATCAAATATGTGTATAGGGGAGTGTGGGAACATCTACGTGTATAGGGGCGTGGTCATTACGGTGTATGGGGAGCTGGGGATATCTACGGTTATGGGGGGCTGTGGGATCATACGGTTTAAGGGAGCGGGGGGTTTAAACGGTGTGGGGGGAGCTGGGGATCATCATAAGTGTTGAGGGAACGTGGGATCTCATCAGTGTATGAGGGACTGGGGGACATCATACATGTATAGGGGAGCGGGGGGATCAATACAGTGCATGAGGGAACTGTGGGATCATCATACAATTATGGGGAGCTGGAGCTTTGGGCACATAGGGGTGTTGGGGGAGCGGGGCCCCACCATACTGTATTAGGGGAGTTGTACAGGGGAATGAAGGGGGACATAATTAAATTTAAGGGGCACTTAAAATTATTGTTATGGGGGCTCCAGTTTGTGCCATCAAGTTGCACATGGATATTATTACTTTCGGGGCAAAATGTGGGGGCCATGCACGGAAAAATTAAATTTTTGGAATTTTTTACCATTAGATGCAATTACGGTAAAAGGGGGCACGGGGGGGCTTATTTGTGGGGCATTTGGAGGAGCTCTGTTTTTGTACCACACAGAGGTGCAGAAAAAGGGGCAATACGGCAGCAGGGTCAGTATTGGGGTATAGGTGCAGTATAGGAACTACGGCGCGCGGCCAGTTTTGAGGTACAGCAGGATGGGAAAAGTTGGTGCGGGTTTTGGGAAAAAATTTTTTGTAAAAAAAAAGAAGCAATGGGATAAAATAAAGGGGGGAAAGATACGATTAAAAAAAGAAAAAATTTTTTGCAGTGGGTGATAATGGGGAACAGGCTGCCACGAGAGGGGGTAATTTCCCCCTTCAAGGGGTCTTCACCAGGGGCGGACAGACATCTTTGAGGGGGTTTTGTGAATCCAGCATTGAGGGGGGTTTTGGACAGAGGATTATGATTCACATGAAAATGGGGGGGAAATGTGAGAATCATGTTCTTTGTTGAATTATGCAGTGAGCCCTGGCGGGAGAAGTCGAATGTTGGAGGGGCCCCGGGGGAAAAGACGGGAAAATGAAGACTCCACCTAAAGGCCCCTCCTCTGTAATCCCTCTTAATGTCTGAATCTTTATATGTTTTTTTTGGGACTGGTTTCCTTATGTCACCAAAAGGGGGAAATTCGTGCTGGTGTTTGTTGGAATTTATTTTAAATGACAGTGCGGTTTTCCTTGGGTTCCCTTCCCTGCTAAATCTGATTCGGGTTTTGGGCCAAAAGGGAAAGACAAAAAGGGGCCCCCCGTGCAAAAACAATTTTTTGGGCGCTTTGCCCCAAAAAGCTCAAAAAAAAAATTGCCCTTTTTGGGGAAATTGGGCCCCCTTCCTCTTGCCCCTTGTGGTTGGCGGGGTTTCCCCAAATATTTCACTTTTAGGGGCCCCTCGTTTTCCCCCCCGCCCCCCCTGGCTGAACCTTAGCTAGCCGGGGGAGTGACCAGCAAAGGGGCGGGGGTTGGGGGTTATATTCCATTAATGGGGAAAAGGGGGGGATGTGTTTTGTTTAACTGGCCCCCTTTCCACCGGAATATCAGCCCCATGCATAGTTTTGCCGGGTTGGTTTTAAAACCCCAAGGGGGACCCCATGGGTTTTTCAGGATTCTCCCTGCTCGCTGTTGCCGCAGAGGGGGAAATTTTGTCAGGGAGCTTCATCCACGGCAGGTGACGCTTTACGTAGTGCCCCTGTGCACGGGGACTTTGTGAAAGTTCCTGGGACGGTTCAGCTTTTTTTCGGCCCCTGGGCTCCACAAAAAAATGACATGTCTGTGTTTTCCCCGGAAAATGTCTGTGAAAAAAGCTAAATTGCAGAGACATATTGTTTTAATGTGTCCTGTGTCGTGTCTGGTAAGTGAGGAAACGTCACTACACGTCCCCGGGGCCATGACTGTGAAAAGGCCCCAAGATAGTGCCAAGTCTCCTATTAGTGGGGCGTACGGTGGCCCGTGGATGCACGGGCCTTGCGGGGAGTCCGGGTTTCAAACCCACCAAGGACAAAATCGAAAAGGGTTTGTAGTTCTCCCCGTGTTTGCGTGGTTTCCCCGGGCACGGGTTTTCCCCCCCACACCCAACAAAAACCCCTCTGATGGGGTTGGACCCCCTTGGGGGGCATCAAAATAAGTGTGAAAATTTAAAAAAGTGCGGAATATGTTGCGCTAATAAAAATAAAGTTATTTTATTAAACTGGTCCCCCTTTTCAATTAATTTTGTAGTGTTTTGGAAAAAATCCCTAACCTTTTTTGGGGCAAGTTCCCACTTTCCCAAAGGGGGGTCTCGAGCCATCCCTGTGCAGTCTCCCTTGTCTCCGGCCGGGGACCCCTTCTCAGTTTAAATTGGTCCCGCATCTGCCCCCTCTAACAGTGTGCGAGGATTTGCTGCCTCTCCAGGCTCTGCTATTGGGCCATTTGGTTGGGGGGAGCAGATGTCTTTGGACAAAGTCCTTGTTTTCCCCTTCTGAGCATGCCCAGGGTAACTCATTGGAGATCGGGGTCCAGCTCAGGATGCGCAGCTCCTTTGGTCCCGGGGAGGTCTAAAATACTGGTGTTCTGGAAATTTTCCCTATTGGTCCTTTTGGGGGGGGCACTGTAGTTGTTACTATAAAGGGTCTGGTCGTGCCGCCTGTGCTAGTACAACTACTTATGGTTTTGCGCCTTTGTGATCTTGCACGCATGTGTTGGCTCGGCTAAAAAAAGCCCAAAAATCCCGGGCCCCCTTGGTGAGGGTTTTTTTTGAACTTTTTTTGGGGTTGGGGTTTGAAATAACCCCCAAAAAACCCGGCTTCTCCGGTGGGAAATTTTGGGTTTGCGTTGCTGTTGCGTTACTACGGATGCTCCCCGCAACAGTTGTCGTGTTCCCTGGGGTTTAAAAGGGGGAACAGTCCATATCCAGGTCTCCACTTTAGCGACATGTGGTGTAACAGATCGCTTATACTGCCTATTGTCCCCCACAGTTTCGGGGTTTTCGACTCTGTGAAGTAGCAGACGGCCCCCAAAATTCTCACACAGGCTCCCCCTGCACGGTGGACCCGGGTGAAAACAACTTTTTTTTTTTTATTTTTTTATGCGTTCCGCCCCCCCTAAATAATATAGGGCGGGCCCCTGGCTAAAAAAATGTCGGGGGCCAGGTTACTGGGGACATCCAGCACGGAGGGTAAGTTGGCGGCTTTGAGCGCACACCTCAGTTGTGGATGTTCCGCAGTCGCTGTTGGGGCGCAGCATGGCTGCACAGTGTGTCCCGCCACCCCTGCCCCCACATTTCCCCCTCCCATTCAGAAAAAGTTTGCTGGTGACAGCAAGCAATGTGGGGATTCGTGAGTCAATGCTTATACAACTCAAACTTTGGCTGCCTTTTTCCCCACGGTGGGAAAATGGGTTTGTAATCTCTTCGGGGGCAGGGTTGGAGTGGGCCCCCCGCTGTGGGGCGTGAAGCCCCTTTGGGCAAATGACCCTTTTTTTTTCTGGGGGCTCTAAAAAGGTCTTTCTAGGACCTTGGGGGCCCCCACGTGTGGCGCCCAAAACCCCTGGAAGTTCCAGGGTTCGTTTGGCAGTGTTTTGCTGTCCAATTTTTGGCCTGCCCGGGTTGGACTGGCCGTAAAGTCCTCATTCTCGGGGTTTGGGAGGACTGTGGGCCGTAATTTTGCCTTGGTACGGGGGGTTTCCCCCCACATGGAAAGCTTATCCCCAAATCACCCCCATCGCCCCTTTTCCGAGCGGAGGTTGGGGGGGGCCCCCGGTAGGAGGGGGTTCGGCTTTCCCCCCTTCCCGCCCCCAAAAAACTTCCCCAGGCGCCCGATCCCATGAGGCCATGGGGTTTTGAGCACCCCAAGTACCGGCCATCAGTACCTTTTGGCTGTAAAAACTGCCAGCGTTAGGCTTTGCCAAAAATTTCCACACCGGCGGGAAAGGTCGCTCTAGTGACCTTGGGGGGGGGTTTTTACTAGACCTGCAGCATTTTCCCAAGTTTCCTTTAGGGGCTTTTTCTGTGGGGCCTCCACGCTCACCGCTGACTCTGTGTGGTTCTGGAGCGAGGGGAATTTCATCCCCTTTCATTTGCTCTCGCCCACTATAGCTCTGGTGTGCTCGCCAAACCGGTGACTGTGCGAGTAGTGAATGGTTAACTCTGCCCTCACAAATCACCCCAACTACCCCCCTTTACTTTTTTTTGTTCCCTTCCCATCAGGGGGGGTATTTTTTTTTTTGTCCTCCCCGGGGGAAAAGATGGGTGTGCTGGGGGTACTCTGGTCCGTTCCCTCTCCCCTTTGAGTGGTCCTCTGGGAAGATAGGGTGGGGGATTCATGTAGAGGCGGTGTGCAGGGAGGCGTTCAGGTCACCCCAAGAGAACCCCTAAAATCATTTCTTCCCCAGTGTTTTGGCAATCAAGTTTTTTTTCCAAGAAGGCGGCTGGATCTTCCCTCATCGCCCCCCGATGTCCTTGATTCCCGCCGGAGTCGAACCTCCGGGGGTAGAGGGGACCCCCTTCGCTTCTAAGGGGGGGCCCGTCCCCCTATTTAAGGAGAAAATGGCAAGAGGGTTCATTAGGAAGTCGGTGTCACCAGAAGGGGAGGGTTCTTCTTCGTGCAAAAGAAAAAAGGGAATTACGTCCCGTATTGACTACAGGGTCTTTTAAGCCTCCCCCCAAAGAAAAACCCCTTCCCAATCTCTAAGCCTTTGATAGGCTCCGAGGACCTGTATTTTCCCCAACTTGATTTACTTGTCTAAAAACCTTTTTGCACATGAAAAGGGGCGAGGGGAAGACAGTTTTAAAACCGGGATGGGCATTTTTTCCTGGTGTGCCCCCTTGGGCCGTAATGCTCCCGCGTTTTTCAAGTCTTTGTCATGATATCTTCCGGGTATCTCCCACCTCTGTAGGTCTATCTGGATGTATTTCATCTTTTCACCGATATAGACCTCACCGGGGGGATTTTCAAAAATCTCGACCCTTACGGGAAACTCCCTCTATCCCCAAACGGGGGAAAAAGTTTTTTGAGCAGGATCCTTCCTTTCCGGGCTTATATCCGCCAGGGATTGGTATGGATTGCCAACTACAGGTGAAAGGGGTTTGGGAAGAACCCCATTCTTTAAAGGGTGCAGGTTTATGGGGGGTTTTTATTTTTTTTTGCCGTTCATTCCCCCTTTTGACTTTGGTAGCTCCTTGGTGCCTCACCCCAAAGGGGCAAATCCCAAAATTTGGGGGTTTAGGAGGTTCCAAGGCGTTCCTTATAAGTCGCATTTTGCCCGGCTCCCCCTTTTACATGCCCTGATGTTATAAGCGTTTTTTTAAGGGGACGCCCCTTTTGTTGGGCGGAGCTCCTTTTCAAAAAAGGGTGCTCAAGGTCGGGGGAACAACCTGTTCTTCTTTTCTAAGACCCTTTTCACCAGCGGGGGAATTTTTTCCCTCGGGGACAGGAGTTGCTGGCTATAAAGTTTTGGCCCCTTTTTTGAGTGGAATCTTCTGGAGGGGGGCCCTTTTCCCCGTCTTCCCGGCCCAAAAACTTGGTTTATTTCAAAAGGTCTGCGGCTAATTTCGCCCCGGGCCCGTGGTCCCTATTCTTCTCTCGCCCCCCCCCCCCTTTTTTTTTCTCGGGAGAGGAATGTTCGGGCGATGCTCCTTCGCTCCTTAGTGTCATCAGAGGGGGGATGGGGGCCTCGGTTATTTTCCCCCAAAAAAGCTGAAGAGTAGCCCCCCGGTTTCGTAAGTCTGTGCCCCGGGAAAATTTTGTGCCACTTAAAATTTTCGCGGAGGTACTCTTTGGGCACACTCGTCCAGGGGGGGGACACTTTGGGGAAAAGGACAATGAAAATTTTGGCGGGGGGAAACTGGTGGCCACAATGGTCAGTGAGTCAGGGAGTATGTTCAGCGTGGTCTCCTGCGACAGAAACAATCCCCTCGACAAGGCCATGGGTTATTTTTCCCCTTTCCGGTGGCAACGGCCCCTGGGAGATGGTCTGGGGGGTCTTTGGGTGGGCTTCCCAATCCGGGGTTGCACTATATTTGGGTGATCCCGCCACTTCTAAAAAAGGGGCCCTTGTGCCTCCCACGGTTACCTTCTGCAGGGCCTTGGGCATTTTTTATTGAACATCTTCCTCAAGGGGGATGCCAGACAAAATTTTCAGCGATCAAGGTCCCCAATTTGCATTCGGTTTGGAGAAAGTTTGTTCTACTCTGCATTGAGTTAAACCTCCCCTCTGCATATCATCCCAGACGAATGGGTTTTAGAGAGGGCCACCAGCCTTTTGGCAATACTTGGACATTTTGTCTCTGCCGGAGGTGAGGGGGATCCTTGCTCCGTGGGCGAGGTTACGCTAAACAATGCTGGGCTGACTCCCCCGGCGACCCTTTCCCTTTAAATTCGCCACACCCGCGGGTCCCGGGCCCATGCCGTGGCCCCCCTGCTCAGGGGGGCAGACTTGGTGTGGAGGAGGGGGGGGACTTGGGCCGCCCCCCGGTGCCATTCAGGCTTCAAGGAATGGATGAGGTTTCTGCCTGCCCATCGCGTTCCCCCCCCCCCACATTTGCTCCTGGCGACTAGTGGGGGTCTCCCCAAAAATAGGAGGGTGGAATCCCAAAATTTGGACCCTGTATTTGGCCCCTTAAAAGGTTTCGACAGGTGAAACCTGGGTTCCCCTTTGGCCCTTGCCTCGCCTTGGTATCTCCGACCCCCTTCCTGTGTCCTCCAAAACCCCGTGGTCATCCCCCCGGTTCCCCTGAGTCATTGCGGGAGTCGGTTCGTCTCGGACCATTACGAGGTGAACGCCATTGTAGGTGAAGTGGTACGGGAAAAAAAAATTTTTTGGGGGATTGGGGGGGGTTTAGACCTGAGGATAGGTCCGGGACCTGCCGAACATGTTCATGCCCGCAGCTCACGCTCCTTTGAGCTAGCGAGGCCAGAGGAAGGGGGGGAATGTAAGGGGGGAGTTCCGCTTTGCAAAGGGGGGAAACACGAGCCATCCCCCCTGCGGTCTCCCCTCTCCGGCCCCCGTGGATCTGTCACTTTTACGCGGTCCAGCTCTCGCCCCCTCTAAAAATGTGAGAGGATTATGCTGCCCTTTTCCCCGCTATTGTGGCCCCAAGGTTGCGGGAGCAGATGTCTTTGGACTAGTACGCGTTTCCCCCTTTTGGGTCCCGGGGGGTCTCTCATTGGAGATCGGGGCCATGCTGGTACGCGCAGCTCTATTGGTCCGCAGGAAGGTCCCGAAAAGGTGTTCTGGAAAGTTTCCATTGGTCTTTTTTGGCAGGCCTGTAGTTACTATAAAAGGGGGGGCTGGTCTTGCCGCCTTCGTAGTTCAACTGATTTGTGCTTTTTGCCCTGTGATCTTCACGCATGGTTTGGCTCGGCTGATATAAGCCCCCCGAATACCGGCACCCTTTGGGGAGGGTTGTATGCCGGTTTTTTGGGGTTGGGGGAAATAAGCCCTAGAAAAAGGCTTCTCCCCGGGGGAGATTTTTGATTTTCGTTTTTTGATTGCGTTACACGGGCTGTCCCCACAGCAGTTGTCTGTGCATTCCCCTGGGGTTTTAAAGGCACGTCCATATTCCATCTCACTTTTTCGACACTATGGGTAACGGGGCGCTTACACCCCCATATGTGCCACAGTTTCTGTGGTTGCGACCCTTTAAGAACAGATTGCCCACCCCCCTTTTACCAGCAGCGGGGCTACCCCGGGGACCCCGGGTGCGAACGCACTTATTATTTAATTTATTTTTTTGTTTTCCCCCCGCCCCCAAACACATTAACCCCTTCACCCCCAAGGGGTTTGCACTTAAAAACCCCCCGGGCCCCAATTTTTTTTAAAAATTTGACCATGTTCTTTATGAGGTTATAACTCTGGAAAGCTTCAATGGTTTGCGTTTGGAAAAGTTTTTCTGGACAATTGTACTTACATTTGTTGTAAATTTTTTTCGAATAACTTGCATTTATTTTTGAAAAAAAAGGAAATTTGGGAAAAAAATTTTAAAATTTTAAACTTTTTAAATTTTTTTTCCCCTTTTTAAAAAGAAAAGCACAAAAAAAATTTAAAAAAAAAAATTTTCCCCCTTAATTTTTATCGCCCAATTTTTTTTAAAACCAAAATTTTTTTTAAGAAAATTTTAAAGGGGTTTTAAAATTTCCAGCGATTTCTCATTTTACATCAAAATTTTTCCCTGCCAAAAATTTTTTTGGAAAACCCACATTTAAGTACTTTAGGGTTTATGGAGAAAAACCCCCAAAATACACTATTCTAAAAACGCACCCTCAAGTACTCAAAACCAATTCAAGAAGTTTATTAACCTTTGGTGCTTCCCCGGAGTGAAAAAACTGGAAGGAAAAAATGAACATTTAAAATTTTTAGTCACAAAAATTACCTTTTCAAATTTTTTTTTTTTTCACAAGGGAAAAAAGAAAATGGCAGTAAAGTTGTTGTGCAATTTTTTTCCCCGGGGGGCCCAATCCATATGGGGGGGGAAAAATTGTTTTTCCCCCTGAAAAGGGAAAAGGGGATTTGATTTTTCAACCAAAATTGGCTGGAATGAGATTTTGGCGCCATGTCGCATTTGGGAGCCCCCCATGCATAAAATTTTGGAAACCCCCCAAATACACCATTTTGGAAATAGACCCCCCTGACTTATTAGATTTTTTGGCAGTTTTTAACCCCCTGTTTCAAAAATTTTTTTTGCCTGGGTTGAAA
>JARQOD010000001.1:750331829-750407676 GCA_033576555.1 Oophaga sylvatica | reverse complement strand
ACAAATTAAAAGACGTTTTGGCTCAGTATGAGTCTCCTCCTTCTCTGGAGGCTGCTATGGCCCTAGCTATCCGTACTGATAGACGGCTTCGGGAGAGGGGTGAGGTAACTCCACTCCCTGTTGTTACTCCACCTACTACTAAAGTCCCTTATGTTGAGGTTACCCTTGTCTGTTCGGATGAACCTATGCAGTTGGGAGGGACATCTTTTCGTAGTAGGGGATTGGCGGCACGCCGCAGGACTAGAAGGTGTTTTTTTTTGCGGGAAAGAGGGACATTTTGTTGGAGAATGTCCATCCCATGTCTTGTTAAGTAAAAAGTCGCCGGAAAACTGCTAATCCCAAGTTGTGTGGTGGACGACAACCTGGGAGTATGTATTTCATCCGCCGGTTCTTCTCAGTTCCTTGTACCAGTGGAGGTGGTGGTTGGTACTAGAGTGAAGAGATTGTCTGTTCTTCTGGATAGTGGTTCCGGGGCTAATCTGGTTGACGCTCAGTTTGCTCAGGCTCAAGGTATGCATCTGAGTGTATTGGTCAAACCGATCCCTATTTTCTCCATTGACGCCAGGCCTCTCGGCCAAGGTAGCTTTGTTCATGAGGTTCATAACATTGACCTTCGGGTAGGGGCAATACATAGGGAACAATTATCTTGTTATGTGTTGGAGGGTCTACCTACTCCCATTGTGTTGGGACTTCCTTGGCTGGTTAAACATAACCCTGTGATTAATTGGCAGTCCAGAGAGATAAGCCAATGGGGTGAGTTTTGCAAAAGCAACTGCATGAACACAGTCATCTGTGCGGTCGTGCCTAGTACATTGCCTCCTTTTTTGGAGGATTTTTGTGATGTTTTCTCTGAGGAGGGGTGTCGGGAGTTGCCTCTCATCGCGTGTATGACTGCTCTATTAATCTACTTCCTGATGCTAAGTTGCCTAAAGCTAGGTTGTATAATCTTTCTGGTCCTGAAAGGCAGGCTATGAAAGATTATATTTCTGAAAGTCTGGCCAAAGGGCATATTAGACCTTCATCTTCCCCTGTGGCCGCGGGGTTCTTCTTTGTGAAGAAAAAAGATGGAGGCCTACGCCCTTGCTTGGATTTCCGCGAACTTAATCGGATTACTGTTCGAGATCCGTATCCACTCCCTCTTATTCCTGATCTCTTCAATCAAATTGTTGGCGCCAAATGGTTCTCTAAATTGGATCTCAGGGGGGCGTATAATCTGATTAGGATAAAAGAGGGGGATGAGTAGAAAACGGCGTTTAACACGCCGGAGGGACATTATGAAAACCTGGTCATGCCTTTTGGTCTGACTACTGCACCAGCAGTATTCCAACATTTTGTTAATGACATTTTTCGTCACCTTGTGGGGCTGTTTGTGGTCGTATATTTGGATGACATTTTAATTTACTCGCCAGATCTTGTGTCTCACCAGGAGCATGTGAGACAGGTGTTGCAGATCTTGCGAGACAATAAACTATACGCCAAACTGGAGAAGTGTGTTTTTGCCGTACAGGAACTTCAGTTTTTGGGTTTTTTGGTGTCAGCCTCCGGTTTCCGTATGGACCTGAAAAGGTGAGAGCAGTGCTTGAATGGGATCAGCCAGGGGATCTTAAGGCTCTGCAGCGTTTTTTGGGGTTTGCTAATTACTACCGGAAATTTATTTGTAATTTCTCGTCTGTCGTCAAACCTCTCACTGACATGACGAGAAAAAGGACGGATTTTTCTAGGTGGTCGGACAAGGCTTGCCAAGCCTTTTCCTCTTTGAAGAGATGTTTTGCTTCGGCACCCGTTCTCATCCAACCAGATGTATCTCAGCCTTTCATTGTTGAGGTGGACGCGTCTGACGTAGGGGTGGGTGCTATATTGTCCCAGGGTCCGTCCCCTGGTAAATGGCATCCGTGCGCTTTCTTTTCTAAGAAATTGTCGTCCGCCGAAAGGAATTATGATATCGGCAATAGGGAACTTTTGGCCATTAAATTGGCTTTTGAAGAATGGCGTCACTTTTTGGAGGGGGCAGTCCACCCGGTCACCGTTATTACTGATCACAAGAACCTGCTGTATTTAGAATCCGCTAAGCGTCTGAATTCCAGACAAGCTCGATGGTCGTTGTTTTTTACCAGGTTTAATTTTGTCGTCACTTATCGCCCGGGGTCTAAGAATGTAAAGGCTGATGCCTTGTCTCGCAGTTTCCCAGGGGCCGGGAAAACGGATGACCCGATTCCTATCCTTCAGGAGGGGGTGGTAGTGTCGGCTGTATGTTCTGAGCTTGAGGAGGAGGTGTTAGAGGCTCAGGGGGACGCCCCTGCAGGACCTCCAGGGAGACTGTTTGTCCCGAATCAGTTGAGACAAAAGGTTATTGAGGCACATCATAATTCTGCTTTAGCAGGACATCCAGGGAGTAAGGCTACTTTAGATCTCCTTTCTCGCCGATTTTGGTGGCCTAACGCTAATAAAGATGTTATAACTTTTGTCGCGTCCTGTGGGGTTTGTGCTCGCTCTAAAACCCCTCATACCCGTCCGTCTGGGACCCTTTTACCCTTGAAACTTCCGGAGCGTCCATGGACTCATTTATCTATGGACTTCATTACGGACCTTCCTCCGTCGTCAGGGAATACTGTCATACTGGTGGTTGTTGACAGGTTCAGTAAGATGGCACATTTCGTTGCTCTTCCTGCACTCCCTAATGCTAAAACTCTGGCGCAGGTGTTCATTAGGGAGATCGTGAGACTTCATGGGTTGCCTTCTGATGTGGTGTCAGATAGGGGGTCTCAGTTTGTGTCCAAATTTTGGAGGGCATTTTGTTTACGTCGGGGGATGCAATTGTCGTTTTCCTCGGCTTTTCATCCGCAGACCAATGGTCAGACAGAGCATCTGAATCAGAGTTTAGAGACATATCTCCGGTGTTTTGTCTCGGAGAACCAGGAGGACTGGTCTTCTTTCTTGCCTCTGGCAGAGTTCGCTCTTAACAACAGGCGGAGCGAGTCCACTGGTAAGTCCCTGTTTTTTGGGGCATATGGTTTTCATCCTCAGTTTTGTACTTTCAATGGGGGGGGTCCTTCTGGGGTTCCTGAGGAGGAGCGTTTCTCGTCGTCACTTGCTTCTGTGTGGAGAGGTGTATTGAATAATCTGAGTGCGATGGGGAACCGTTACAAACGTATGGCTGATAGGAGGAGAGTTTCTGGTCCAGATCTGAATGTGAATGATCTGGTATGGTTGTCTACCAGGAATATAAAACTTAAAGTGCCCTCCTGGAAACTGGATCCCAGATTCATCGGGCCGTACAGGATCAGTTCCATAATTAATCCTGTGGCATTTCGTCTGGAACTCCCTCCTACGTTTAAAATTCATAATGTGTTCCACAAGTCTTTACTTAAAAGGTATGTGGCACCAGTCATATCGTCACCTCTACCTCCTCCTCCAGTGTTGGTCAATGGCAACTTGGAATTTCAAGTATCAAAAATCATTGACTCACGTCTGAATCGCCGGTCCCTTCAGTACTTGGTGCATTGGAAGGGGTATGGTCCGGAGGAGAGGACGTGGGTCCCTGCGTCTGATGTTAACGCAGATCGTTTGGTTCGGACCTTCCACAGAACTCACCCGGGCAGGCCTGGCCCTGAGGGTCCGGAGGCCCCTCGTAGAAGGGGGGGTACTGTCATGTGTGCATTGCCACGAAGATCGTCGCGGTTGCACATTTTGACTTCTCACAGCTGGGTTGCTGTTTCTTTCTGTTTGGCAGCTAGGGAGTTAATTCTGTCTGTACTCGGTGCTGGGACTGGGTGCAGTTTCTCCCGGCTGCAATTGATTATTTGTTGATTGGTTTCCTTTAAATTCCTGGTTGTCTGCTTTGGGAGTTGCCAGTGAAATCCTTCATTCAGTCCACAGATAGGAATGAATCTGTATTGACTTAAGTTGAGAGCTCCTTAGTTGTTTTAAGCTCAACTTGCTTAGAGTTTATTTCCCAGACCATTTATGTTCCTTCGGTGTTTGAGTGTGTATGCAAGTGAGTGCTATCCTGTCTGTCTTATATGTCTTATCTGTGTATTTAGCTGAGATCAGCCCATATCCCTTTGGTGGTAATCAGGATCCTTCTTAGGACTGATTACAGGGTTCAGGGTCTGATAGGAGACAGGGTTAGGCTGGAGACTTGGACCTCTGAACCATTATCAGTACCTCCAAGGTAAGGGATTAGTTAGGACCCCAGTGTAGGGTCAGGTTAGACCCCGGTCCTCCTCTTTCCTGTTACAGCTCATCAAGTCCTCAAGATTAACCCTGAGTTCAACTATATCGTTTCTGCACATCTAGTCCTCAAGATTAACCCTAAGTTCTGCAGAGATTGTGTCAGGTAAATCTATTTTATACTTATATTCTGATGTTGCTAAACTATATGTTGTATAGAGTGTGGTTCCTGTATAAATAGTTTACTGACATTGTATTCATATCATTAGACAGCGTGACACCTTCCTTCTTCACATGTTGCTTTTTTCCCATTCAGCTCTTCTCCTTTTGGAGCTTGGTCTTGTAACTTCTTGAGCAGATTCCAGGACGTCTCTTTGTCAGGTTTCTTGTCTTCAGTCGTCATGTAGTAGCCGTCCGGCTCTACGACCTCTCCCACTTCTCCATGTTGTCTTCCTTTGGCTGCTTCTTTGGCTGCCATGTCCGCCATGTTATTGCCTCACGCCTCTTCTGTTCTCAGTTTTCCATGCACTTTGATTTTTCAAATTGCCACCATTTTGGAAGTTGGAGTATACCCAGTAGGTCCCTGAAGGCTCCATGATGCTTCACGGTTGTCCCGTTTGCTGTGATGAAGTCCCTTGTAGCCCAGATGGGTCTAAAGTCGTTTGCTATGCCATGCGAGTACTTGTAGTCCGTGTAGATGTTTGCAGTCTTGCCTTCTGCCATCTGGCAGGCCTTCGTCAGCGCTATCAATTCTGCTTCCTGGGCTGACAGGCTAGGTGACAGACTTCTGGACCACAGGATTTCTTGATTGCTGGTCACTGCACTTCCTGTGTTGAAACTTCTTCATCATCTGCAAATCTGGAGCCATCAAAGTATCCCCCTTGGGAGTGGGAGTAGAGTGGCCGGGCTGAGGACTGTAGGTCTGGAGACGGTGACATTATGAGACAAAGGCAATAGAGGCGCCACAAAGATGCCTGGCGGCGGGGAGATTACTGTTGGTTGAGCTTGATTGAAGATTGCCAAGATGTCATGTGGAGTGAGAGTTTCCAGTGGCTGTCCAAGAGTGATTTCAGCAACCTTGTCCAGGAGGGTGTGTGCTGCAGATACTGCCATCAGGCAGGAGGGTGCTCTTCTTGCAACTGGATCCAAGCGGGCTGAGAGGCAGCCTAAAAGTCTCTGTTTTCCCCCGTGAATCCGTGCCAGGACTCCAGTAGCATGACCTTCTTTCTTCCATCAGGTAGACGGAAAGACTTTTCATAGTCAGGTAGGCCTGGTATTGGCGCTGAGACTGTGAAGTTCTTCCAATCTCCTGAATGGGTTGAAGGCTGCGTCTGATAGAAGGAGCGGGGTTGCGTTGATGCAAGCGCACAGAGGCCGCATTAGGACTGAGGCATCAGGGATCCAGGTTCTGCAATATGACACTAGACCAGGGAAGGCCTGCAGCATTCTTGGAGTTGTTGGGGGAGCCATATTCTCCACAGTGGTCTTCCAGTCTTTTGACATGTGTTTCGTCTTGTGGGCAATACAGTGTCCCAGGGATGTAACTTGCTTCTGGCATCACTGGACTTTGTTCTTCCAGACCTTGCGTTGCTGTTCTTCCAGGTAGAGTAGGAGAGATAAGGAATAGACTGTGCAGGTGTCGATGTCAACCACACAAAAGAGAAAGTCATCCACGGGTTGTAGAAGAGTGACTCTTGCATATTCTGAAATCTAGTTGACGAGGATGGAGGACATTGTCTTGGTGAAACTTGAAGGGCTTGTTTTGAGCACCTTAAGACAACACTGTCCATATGCACTGCACTGGTGCGTGAAAGCAGGCCTCCAGGTGGAGGGGAAACACTGAAGAAGGTACTGGCCAGGTTGATCACCGTGAATACCGTTGCGGTGACTGGGACTCTTGAGAGCAGAGTGTGATGGTTCAGCACTGTTGGGGTTTCAAATACCGTAGCCTCTTTCGCGGCCTCCAGGCCTTGCACCATTCTGAACTCAGTGGGGTTTACAGTCTTTTTCTTCACTGTGGAAAGCTGGGATTGATTCCGATGGCCGAGGCAGCCCAGTTTGGCCTTGTCCTTCAGTATGCGGCAGGGGACTCCCATCTGCTGGTGCAGAGCTGGCGGGAAAACAAAGCCGTCTACTAGGATCCACATCATGAGAGATGACGACCAGCTGGCTTTCTTGTTCTCCACCAAGACAGTCACTGTGTTAGCACCTGCTCTGGTCACAGGGGGTCTTCTCGTTGGGACGTTTCCTTAAACGGCTGCTTTTTTCTCAGCACAGGCCATCAGTAGTTTCTTTTTCTCCAGCTCGGTCTCAGGTCAATATTTGTGCACAAGTTTGAAGAGCTGAGTGGCCTTTTGCCGGTCTAGGGCCTGGGTGAACTGGTTGATTGCAGGGGGCACCTCCTGGTGCTTGCAAAAGATGAACCTCTGGCGTTGGAGCTGGATGAGGTGTTGCCATTCCATGAAGCGAGTAGGGTCCTTCTTGAGTTGAATATCCTGGCCAATGTCAAAGTTCTCAGGCCGTCTTCTTAGGCGAGCTCACTTAGACCTTCAGTTGGTCAGAGACATCTTGACTCTGGGTGATGGAGTGGCTTTTCTGGTACTATGTCCAGCACCTCCTGTGATAGGTCTGCAGTGTGGTTGTTTGAGGTTCCTGTTTCTTCTTGGGTCAGGGGTGAAGAAAGTGTCATGGTCCCATCTTCCTGGAACACTCTGGTCGCTTTCAGCTTCTGCAGTAGGTCCACTCCCAATAGGTTGAGGGTGCAAGTTTTTTGACACAACAAACTGGGACATGATGGAGTGTTCTGGCTGAGTCCACACGCTCAGGGGCTTCATAATCTGGAAATATCTGACTTGACCATCAATTCCCATGCAGGAAGCAGAAGATTCTGATAGGTAGGTGAGGTTGCGGAGTTCCACAAGAAAAGATCTACTACGCCATCCACTCTCAGGATATTGGTCCCACTGGTGGGGTTCCCTGTGGACTTGGTGTGCTCCTGTCCTATGGACGGGGTTCTTCACTGTTTTCTGTGTTCCTTGGCTTGCTTCTCTAGACAAAGTGGTGGGTCGTAGGGGTTCTCTGCAGCGGTTCCGTAATGGCCAAGCTTGCCACAGTTTAACACTTGACATCCCTTCTGTCCCGGCGGGACTCAATCCTTTTTGCTACTGTGAGCAGGGTATCCATTGCTATTGACGTGTACTCAGGCCTGGCTGCTACCAGTGGTTTCCTGATTGATTCTCTCAGTCCATGCACAAAAGCCTGTGCCAACATCCGTCTGTGTGTCTGATCATGGGTAATGAGGCCCAAATCTTGAAACACTTGCATTACTCTGTCATGGAACTTCTCCACAGACTCTGTCTTGTCTTGACTCGTGACATGTAGGCTGAGAGTTTGTCCTGTCAGTCTGCTTTTGGCCCATTCTCTGAGTTGCTCAATTAGCTTTGGTCCTGTCTCCCAGGCATACGCATCTAACTCTGCTGGAAGCTTGAAGTGTTCTCTCATAATTGACCAGAATGCATGACCTGCTTTTATTTCCATTTCGGTCCAGAGATCAATCCAGGCTGCTGTATACGTTTGCTGGATCTGCTGCATTTTTTGCAAAATAGCATGGGGTGTATCCCTGGGTCTGGCAGCATACTGATCACCTGGCTTGGGATGAAGGGCTCATAGGATGGTGCCTCTACCTGTCCCTGCTCTATTGGTGCTTGTGTGTTTTCTTCCCTAGTATTGGGCAGCATGTGTTACGTTGCATCTTCATCTTCATCAGATAAGAAGTGACATGGTGTACTTGGTGCATACACTGGGTGAGATTTGGGCTTTAAAGTTGTCTTGCTGCATGGGGGTTTCCCACTTCCTTGCTGAGGCTGCGGTGGATCAGTGTCATGGTTCCATGCTGGCAGCCCTGCTCGACACTGAGGTTCGTCATTTGTCTCTGTAGCTATTTCACCCCCCTGTGAAGCCCTAGCCGTGGACTGTTGTGTCTGGGGGCTACATGTAGCGTTTTGTGTAGGGAGATTTGCACTTTCTTCTCCTGATATAATGACTAGGGAGAGGTGGGGGTACCGCATGCTACACAAGTGTCCCTGTACCATGGATTCTGTTGAGAACAGACTGAACATGTCCAATATTTCCCTTCACCATATGGGGGTGGTGATGGCTTAGCATCTTTCCCTATCTTGTACACATAAAAATCATATCCTGGCTTGTTCACATATCTTTCTGAACTTCCTAAACGATGCAAGTTTACTGCCACTTTGTACCATGCATTTGCATCAGTCAGCAATTTGGAATCTACTAGCTTCCCTTTTCTATTTTTCAATACATCCTGCCATTCCGCAGCTTGGAGTCTGCCCTTCTTATGGATTTCACACACTTTCATGAGCTGTCTATAATTTTTTACATACTTTACTCCTTCTTGTTCAGCTACCAGCTGGAGGGGCAGTTTTCTCTCCAGGGAGCATAAGACTCTCCTGCTTGCCCATCTTGTTCCCCATTTTAAAAAGAGAAATCTTTCCAAAACAAAAACTTCAACACGAAAATTTGATTGAGAAGAAAAAAAAAAAAAAAAAATTATTTCCTCGCCGAATGCCCGACGGGAGGGGCTACTCAAACCCTGCGCAGTTTGTGTCTGCTCTCTCCCTCAGCCTGTAATTCTCCTTATCTATTGAGTGACCTTGTTCTAAAGCAAGCTTGTAGAAAAAAAAAAATGGCTGGAGAAATAAAACTCTAAAATAAATTGCTTAGAGAAAAAATCTCTCCAAAATCATTTAAAAATGTACTTAAAAGAAAAATTTTAAAAACAAAAGTTAGATTTAGTAAAAAACCTCTAGAAAAAGAAAACAAAAAATAAATTCACCAAAAAGGGGAGAAAAGAAAAAACCGTATTACTCATAAAACTCTGAAAAACAACCCTTGTTACTAAAACAGCTAATTAAAAAAACAGAAAAGAGGTGGAAAAATTGATTGTAAAATGATAAAAAACAAAAAGAAAAGTACTTTAAAACTCTTGTCTGGTAGCGTAGGCTTTTTTCCTACCGCTCTCTGGAATGTCAGCTGGCTGCTGCCAGCACTTGCCCCCTCCCTTATATCTCTGTTTGCTGTCTCTACAGGCACTGAAATCACGTATCAAAAAAAAAAAAAAAAATATTATTCCTCAGAATAGCAAAAAATGAATATAGTTCAGATTGAATGCCTAAGAATTTTTACATTAAAACCTGTAGCCAAAAAAAACTAGCTTAAAAAAGATCAAAACCAGGAAACAGTTGTAACAATGTGATTAGCAGAGGAGGGGGGTCAAAGGGGTTTTCTCACTGCTACATCCAGCAGTGAATGAGGTACTGACAGAGCGCACGGAGATGTGATTTAAAGCGACAGTACCTGATACAGACAGTTGACACGTACAATGAGACAGACACCCGGGAGAATACGAATCCCTCTTTTGATGATCTGTGACACATACAAGCTGCTCTGGTAACTGATAACTCACCAATTGCACTGAGCGTGGTGAGGCTCAAGGTCTATCACTCTCTGTACCGTAAGCCCTGGCCGGTGCGCCGGTCACAGTAATCTGCAATAGCCTTCATCAAAATTCTCACTATCCACGTCTGATTTGACTGGGATGGCCTCCCGGTGCGTGGACGATTATTGTGAGAACTTATCCAAACAAAGCTTCTGCCCTTCACGTCTGATTTGACTGGGATGGCCTCCCGGTGCGTGAAAGTTTACTGCAGAAACTTAACCGAACAAAGCCCTCGCTTCTCACAATTGGATTTTTTGGGATAACTTCCCTCCAATGTGTGAAGAATATCTGCGTGGACTTATCCAAAACAAAGCTCCCGCCCTTCATGTCTGATTTGACTGGGATGGCCTCCCGGTGCGTGAAAGTTTACTGCGGGAACTTATGCAGCAATTTGTCTTTTGCTATACAGCCCCCAGAAATCAGCAAGCAAAAACACAGTCACCTTTCCAACTTTCTCCCGGTTCACATAAAACATGAAACATATACAGCACAGCAGCAAACAACTCGGTTTATATCCCAGGGCTTTTGGATAAGGGTATGGACTTTTTACACAACCTGGGAATGCGGTGATGACCACGTCCGACCGGCTGGAAGTGTAGGCTAGGACTAGGCACAGGGAACATTCAGGTAAGATGACAGAGTTTTCTTACCTTACTATGGAGCTGCAGTCTCCGTCCCGTGTGCCAAGGCCAGGGCCAACACCCCCGTCTCTCCGGATGGCCGGGTCCTCGTGCGTTTCATCCAATGCCCCGCGTGCAGGCGCCAACTGATATGGAAATTTAATTAGGATAAAAATATTCTTCAGTGTTTGCTGCTTGCCATGTCCAAATCTCTATATAATGTCTTCTTTGAGCGCTCAGAACGAAATGAAAACTGTCCACAATGCAAGTGTCAGTATAACAGTTCGTCAAAGACATACATTTATTATTCATTCAAGGTTTTATACGTTTACAAAAAGGGGCTGGTTAGTCAATTAACATACAATTAAAAGCTGCTAGATTATTGGCTGTTCTAGTGTAAGCATGATAATTATGATAATCATGATAAAAAGAGCTGAAGTTGCAGAATTATTGTTTTATATTCTTGTGACCTAGTTGTCTTGCATGACTATAAGGTAAACAACAGATATCTAATAAGACTCCATGTACTTGTTCCTTATGAAGGCCTTATGAAGGCCAGATTTCTTTAAAACGACTGATTATAGCTGGCCTAGAAATATGTGAACACAGGGTTTTTTAGCAAGTGAGATCTATCTAACTGTGAACTGTGAATACATATATGTGAATATACTTTGAATATATGGAATACATATATATTTCCATGACACCAGCAGAGATTGAGGGTGGATGATGCTGTAGTGTCTCTGCTACATACAGTATATTCATTCTTGGACAAGGATGGAACTTCAGTGCGCGCTATGTTTTTTGACTTCTCAAGTGCTTTCAATACCTTACAGCCACCCTTACTACGTAATAAGTTGACTGATATAACGTTTGTAAGGATGGGGGAGGTGGTATCTGGCAGTGTACGGAGCAGTGTTGGAGCCCCTCAGGGTATGGTGCTGTCACCCTTCCTCTTCACATTGTATACAGCTGACTTTCAGTATAAATCTGATTTTTGTCACCTCCAAAAATTCTCAGATGACTCCGTGATTGTAGGGGGCACTGTGGGGGGCCAGGGAGGAGGAATATAGAAGGGTGTTTTTTGACTTTGTGGATTGGTGCAGGACTAACTGTCTTGAACTAAATGTAAAGAAAACCAAGGAGTTGGTGGGGAGTTACAGAAGGAAAAAGGAGGATTACTTACCGATCACTATTGCTGGCCAGGAGGTGGAGTTGGTTGAGAGCTACAAATATTTGGGGGTTCACCTTGACAGTAAACTCGATTGGAGGTGTCATACAGAAAAGGTTTACAAGAAGCGAATGAGCAGACTGTACTTTCTTCGGAAGCTCAGGTCGTTCAATGTGTGCAGTAAAATGCTGGAGATGTTCTACCAGTCCATTGTAGCAAGCGCCATCTTTTTTGCTATCATTTGCTGGGGCAGTAGTGTGCGAGTAGCTGACGCTAATAAACTCAGCAAACTTATCAAGAAGGCAAGTGCGGCTGTTGGCCTCCATCTGGACTCTTTTGAGGAGGTATTGGAGGATAGAATTCAGAAAAAGTGTAGGGCTATAATGAACAATAATACACACCCACTATACGAGCTGTTCTTGAAGCAGAAGAGCACATTCAGCAGCCATCTAATCCTACTAAGGTGCAAGAAGGAGAAATTCAGGAAATCGTTTGTACCTACTGCTGTCAGGGTTAGAATTATATTTTTATACTTTTATATGCTTATGTGCTTACCACTACTTTGTTCTTTGTTCTTGAAACAATAAGTTTTCCTTGCCAAGTATTACTCAGATCGAAACTTATTCTAAGAAGGCGCCAGTACCGGCTAGTGCCTGTCTCCGAGAAATGCACAGGTGTCTGCCCCCACCTTTGGGAACTGAGAAACCACGTGATATACAAGAAAAGCAGTATCAATTCTCTGCGAAAATGAAACTTAAGGATGACGATGAAGGGAGGACTTAGAAGAAGATCTAAGGAACAGTGGAACCAATCCAGATGGCAGAATAGCAGACATAGACATATATGGCTAACCCCTTTTCCCTTACCCAGCCCTTTCCTTCCTATGCACTGCCTATATTCTTGCGTACAATGTATTTAACCTTGTGTAAGAGGAAATAAAGTCAGAACGTTGCTGAGCCCTTACTGACGCCAGTAGCAGTACAGAGCATGCACTGAGATTGAACCAGAAACTTTGTCTGACTCATTCTTTGAATGGTTAACCCATGCTCATAGGATGAATTCGGAGTGACTGGAGGACGAGTGGAATTGTTGATACGACCCGACACTGCTATGGGGATGTATAATAATTTCCTAAGGGTTGTAGAAAATAATGACTGATGGCTGGTGTGGTAATGTCAATTAACAGTGACTTATATACACCTGAACTACCCACTTTTATTTATTATGTAATGTTGGTATACCTGTGCAAGATTTGTGTCCTAATATTTTATGTACTGCTGTTTGTATTGCTGCTGTAATACTGTAATTTCCCCCAGGGATCAATAAAGTGTATCGTATCGTTCCTCTTCTTCCTCCACCTCATCCAGGACAGTTCCCTGAGCAGACAATGGTTGAATGTCATCAAGGCTTCCCTCTTCCTGCTCTTCCTCCTCCGCTGCAGACGCCTGATCCTTAATGTGCGTCAAAGTTTGCATGAGCAGACGCATAAGTGGGATGCTTATGATTGCGTCATCTGCGCTTACCAGCCGTGTGCATTCCTCAAAACACTGAAGGACTTTACAGAGGTCTTTCAGCTTTGACCACTACACACCCGAGAACTCTATGTCTGCCCTCAAACTACCTGCCCGTGTATCCTACCATAAATGCATTAAAGCCTGCCTCTGTTCGCACAGCCTCTCAACCATGTGCATGGTGGAGTTCCACCTTGTTGCAACGTCTATGACTAGGCGTTGCTTGGGGAGGTTGAGCGATCGCTGCAGCCTCTGCATGCGACTGGAGTCTACGGGCGAGCGACTGATGTGCGAGCACAGTCTTCGCACTTCATGGAGCAGGGCTGTTAACTCAGGATAATTATTTAAGAAGCACTGCACCACCAGGTTCAAGGTGTGAGCCAGGCAAGGTATGTGTCTGAGTTTTGCCCGTGCTATGGCTGCCACAAACTTATGGCCGCTATCACGGACTACCTTGCCTGGCTCAAGATGTATAGTTCCCAGCCATGTCTCCGTTTTTCGCTGCAAGTAGTAGGCTAGTTCCTTCCCGGTGTGTCTGTTGTCCCCCAAACACATCATTTGCAAAACAGCCTGCTGACGCTTACCACTAGCTGTTCGATAGTGGGACACCTCGTGTGCAACACTGGCAGTTGCGGATGGAGTGCTCGTGCGACTGCACTCTGTTGATGAGCTTTCGCTTCTGGAGGAGGAGGAGGAGGGTCGAACGCCTACAGCCAACTGTTGCATATACCATGGGCTAGGCAGCACTGTCCCACCGCCGCTGTCCCCTGTGGAGCCTGCATCCACCACATTAACCCAATGGCCAGTGATGGATATGTAACAGCCCTGGCCATGCCTACTGGCCCATGCATCTGTTGTGAGGTGCACCTTTCCACTCACTGATTGTTTGAGTGCATGGACAATGCGGTCTTTCTCATGCAGGTGGAGGGCAGGGATGGCTTTTCTAGAAAAGAAGTGGCAACTGGGTAGGTCATAGCGTGGGACAGCGTAGGTCATGAGCTCTCGGAACACTGCGCTTTCAACCAAACGGAAGGGCATCATCTCTAATGAGATCAGTTTGGCAATGCAGGCGTTCAAAGCCAGTGTATGCGGATGAGAGGATGAGTACTTTCTTGTCCTACTCAGAGTGTCTGGTAGGGTGAGCTGGACTTGAGAGCTGCATATGGAGGAACTATCGGTGGACAGGACCGACTGAGTGGGGGTTGTTGATGGTGATGGTGGTGGTGGTGATGGCCTAGATGCAGTTTTTAGTTGCAAAAACATTGAGATTCCCTGACTGCTTTGTCCTTGCGACGACACCTCAACATTTCTTGCTGGTAGTGTGCCAACTGGTAGGCTTACAGTGGGGGAAGCGATGGAGCGTTGCTGGCTAACTTCAGTCAAAGCCGATGCACATGTGCTACCTGAGTTTTTGTAGTCCGTCCACACTTGCAAGTGCATGGTCAGTAAATGGCTAAGCATGCAACTGGTATTCAAATTTTTGAGATTTTTCCCTCGGCTAAAGGTCCTTTGGCACTTTTTATAGATAACCTTTGCCTCATCAATAGGATTTTGGTCAAAAAAGTGCCACACTGGACTCTTTCTACTATGGTATCAATTTTCAGGGCATGCACGCTGTGCTAATTTGACCGTCTGGCCAACCTGTCCTGCAACTCTTTTTTTTTTAACACCTTTTTGGAGTGATACGGGCCTGCCAGATAACCCCAGCTGCGATATCGATACCTGCTGCGGATCCTTCTCCTCTTCTAAGCTAGTGCCAGCGGCATCCTATTCCCCCAATGGATACCAATCCGGGTCAACAACTGGGTCATCCATCACCTCCTCTTCAATTTCATCTGCACCTTCCTCTGTGTCACCGTGTAAGGTGATAGAGTATGGGGGAAGGGGAACCTGAGTTTCATCAGGGTCACATTCTGGCTCAGTACACTGCGAGGGCAATGTAGTGCTGTGGTTGAATGTACTAGCACAATCATCTAGCAGTGGCTGTGCATCAGTGCACTCCAGGTCAGATTCATCTTGGACTGGGGAATTCAGGATTTGACTTGATAACCTAGGCATGGTATGTGAAAAGAGATCCATGGAGTAATCTGAAGTGTGGGCTGCCGCATCCTTCACTTTTGGTGGGGGTGAAGGACACAAGGAAAAGGGTTGTTCCTCACCAGAATCCTGCACTGACGACTCAGTGCTTGGAGCTTTTGAAACTTCAGAAGAGGAGGAGATAGAGCTGGAGGCTGTTTTGGCAATGTAAGACAAAACCTGTTCCTGATGCTCCAGCTTTAAAAGTGGTTTACCTACTCCCAGAAAAGGGAGCCTTCCAGGCCTTCTGGAGCCAGACAATGAGGCAGGCTCAACATCTCCTGCCTTAGGTGCTATTGTGCTTTTCGCGCTACCAGCAGAGCACCACCACCATCAGTAGCAGGTGGCCCCCCACGAACACGTCCGCGACCTCTTCCACCATACTTCCTCATGTTTGTGTAAATGTACCCAAAATAACAGCAGATATATGGTACAGTATCAGAAGCATACAGCTGTATACGGTGAAGGTGAAAAATTTTAATCTCCGTATATATTTGCGGAGTAACAGACACAGACTCTCACGGGCTCAGTATGGATTACACTAGAATATAAAAACCAAAAAAGTCTACAGTATCAGAAGTGTACAGCTGTATACAGTGTTGGGGGGAATTGTAAATCTCCGTATATATTTTAGGAGCAACACACACAGTCAGAGGCCCAGTCTGGCTAACACCAGAATACGAAAATCAGGAAAAGTGTACTCTATCTGTAGCGTACAGCTGTATCCAGTGTTGGGGGAATTGTAAATCTCCGTATATATTTCTGGAGCAACACACATTCAGTGGCCCAGTCTGACTAACACCAGAATGTGAAAATCAGGAAAAGTGTACTCTATCTGTAGCGTACAGCTGTATACAGTGTTGGGGGAATTTTAAATCTCCGTATATATTTCAGCAGTAACACACATGGTCACAGGCCCAGTCTGGCTAACACCAGAATATGAAAATCAAGAAAAGTGTACTCTATCTGTAGCGTACAGTTGTATACAGTGTTGGGGGAATTGTAAATCTCCGTATATATTTCCGGAGTCACACACAGATAGTCAGCATGTATTTGTCCGTGATACCAGCCGGTACACGGTACTGTGAGGAGCGTACAGTTCTATGCGGTGTGGGAAAAAATGAACAATCGGTTTCTGAAAGAAATGTCCCCCTTCTCACTGGCAGGCAGCCTAATAATCAGCTCTACTGTGCCACCCAAAAAATTTCCCCCTTCTCACTGGCAGGCAACCTAATAATCAGCTCTGCTGCGCCACCCAAGAAATTTCCCCCTTAGCACTGGCAGGCAGCCTATTAATCAGCTCTGCTTCTCCACACAAGCAATTTCTACTCTGTCACTGGCAGGCAGCCTAAGAACTAGCATTACTGCACACACCAAAATCCTCCCCTGTCACTGCACAGTAACTGTACAGCTAATCGCTATGAGCACAAGCACAGTTTTTTTGGGGGGGGCCTGCCTAACGCTCTCCCTGCTGAGAACCAGCAGCAGCAGCCTCTCCCTACACTAAATTCGGCAGAAGTAAAATGGCGGTCGGTGCTGAGGGATTTTATATGCACTGTGATGCCACACAAAGCCAGCCAATCACTACAATGCCCTTCTCTAAGATGGTGCTGGCCGCTGCCCATGTCATCGCGTTGCCCACAGCCTGCGTCCTTGCTCATTGACCGAGAAAAGGCTCTCAAAGCATTATGGGAAAACCGACTTGGGCAAAATGGTCACCGAACACATGACCGACCTCACGTCACGGTCGGGTTTCGCTCGGCGAAACCCGGCTTTGGCAAAAGTCGGTGTTTTTTGAAACTGACCGATCTGTGTCGCTCAACTCTATATATTATGTATATGATATATATAATAAATATTATATGTATATATATATTATATATAAATATATTATATGCATATATTATATATATACAGGGGTTGGACAAAATAATGGAAACACCTGCAAACTTCAGCAAAGTTAGTTTAACATTGTGTAGGTCCACCTTTTGCGGCGATTACAGCCTCTATTCTCCGAGGTATGGATTCATACAAAGTGTGAATTGTTTCCAAAGGAATTTTAGCCCATTCTTCAGTTAAAACAACCTCCAGTTCTTTGAGAGACGATGGCAGCGGAAATCGACGTCTAACTTGAATCTCTAAAATCGACCATAAATGCTCAAAATGTTGAGGTCTGGGGATTGTGGGGGCCAGATGAGATGCTAAACTTCATTAGAATGTTCCTCATGCCATGCTTTAACGATTCTAGCTGTATGAATTGGTGCATTATCATCCTGAAAGATGGCGTTCCCCTCCGGGAACAGTGCTTGAACCATAGGAAGCACTTGGTCGCCCAAAATGCCTAAATAATCGCGGCTGTTAATTCTTCCATGAAGAGATATCATTGGCCCGGCGGATCTCCACGAAATAGCACCCCAGATCATCACAGAACCTCCGTCATGTTTTACGGTTGGGAGAAGGCAGTCTGGATGGAATGCTTCTTTCGGCTGTTTCCAAACGTACACTCGGCCGGAGGTCGGAAATAGGGTAAACGATGTTTCGTCTGAGAATATCACATGTTTTCACTGCTCGAGGGACCAATTCTGGAGGTTTCTTCACCACTCTAAACGCTTGGAAACATTTGTCACTGAGAGCAGCGGTTTTCGAATTGCAGCTCTTCCATGGTATCCAGATTTGTTCAGCTCCCGATGAACAGTTTTCATGGAAACTGGGTTCTGTAGGTGTTCATTGAGCTCAGCAGTGATTTTCGGAGCCATGGTCTTGCGATCCTCTCTCACAATTCGCTTTAGAGTCTGACGGTCTCTCTCAGTCAACTTCGACTTTCGGCCTGACCTGTGCTTTGCTGCGGACGTTTTTCCTTCTCTTTCAAGTGCAGTCATTACTTTGGAGACAGTACCTCTTGACACGCCAAGCATTCGGGCACTTTCGGTTACACTAGTGCCTGCCATACCAGCACCAACAATTTGGCCTCTTTAAAAATCCGAGAGGTCTGCCATTGGTATAAGGTTCTCATCAATGTTCTTACAATTATGCAAAACAAGCAGTTAATTTACATACACATATCACATAACACAAATCAACTACAAAACCCTTACCATATGTCACGGTTTGCATGTTTATAACATGTTCGAAGATTATGATGCCAAAACGTTAGGTTTTTCCATTCTTTTGTCCAACCCCTGTATATATATATATATATATATAAAATATATATATATATATATATACATATATATCATATACATACAGTACAGACCAAAAGTTTGGACACACCTTCTCATTCAAAGATTTTTATTTTCATGACTATGAAAATTGTAGAATCACACTGAAGGCATCAAAACTATGAATTAACACATGTGGAATTATACATTACACTTTACAAAAAAGTGTGAAACAACTGAAAATATGTCTTATATTCTAGGTTCTTCAAAGTAGCCACCTTTTGCTTTGATTACTGCTTTGCACGCAGAAAAGGTGAACAGATGGACTCTACATGCCTAGTTCCCACCGTGAAGCATGGAGGAGGTGGTGTGATGGTGTGCAGGTGCTTTGCTGGTAATACTGTTGAGGATTTATTCAAAATTGAAGCGGTGAGCGGTCCAGCTCACCCCAAACCATCTCGATTGGGTTCAGGTCTGGTGACTGTGGAGGCTAGGTCATCTGGCGTAGCACCCCATCACTTTCCTTCTTGGTCAAATAGCCCTTACACAGCCAGGAGGTGTGTTTGGGGTCATAGTCCTGTTGAAAAATAAATGATGGTCCAACTAAAAGCAAACCGGATGGAATAGCATGCTGCTGCAAGATGCTGTGGTAGCCATGCTGGTGCAGTATGCCTTCAATTTTGAATAAATCCCCAACAGTGTCACAAGCAAAGCACCCCCACATCATCACACCACCTCCTCCATGCTTCACGGTGAGAACCAGGCATGTAGAGTCCATCCGCTCACCTTTTCTGCGTGCAAAGCAGTAATCAAAGCAAAAGGTGGCTACTTTGAAGAACCTAGAATATAAGACATATTTTCAGTTGTTTCACACTTTTTTATAAAGTGTAATGTATAATTCCACATGTGTTAATTCATAGTTTTGATGCCTTCAGTGTGATTGTACAATTTTCATAGTCATGAAAATACAGAAAAATCGTTGAATGAGAAGGTGTGTCCAAACTTTTGGTCTGTACTGTATATGATAATTATATATATATGTATACATATATTACATGTTTATATATATATATATATTTAACCCCTTCAAGACCCAGCCTATTTTGACCTCAAAGACCTTGCCATTTTTTGCAATTCTGACCAGTGTCCCTTTATGAGGTAATAACTCAGGAACGCTTCAACGGATCCTAGCGATTCTGAGATTGTTTTTTCGTGACATATTGGGCTTCATGTTAGTGGTAAATTTAGGTCGATAATTTTTGCGTTTATTTGTGAAAAAAATGGAAATTTGGCGAAAATTCTGAAAATTTTGTAATTTTCAAATTTTTAATTTTTATTCTGTTAAACCAGAGAGTTATGTGGCACAAAATAGTTAATAAATAACATTTCCCACATGTCTACTTTACATCAGCACAATTTTGGGAACAACATTTTTTTTTGTTAGGAAGTTATAAGGGTTAAAAGTTGACCAGCGATTTCTCATTTTTACAGCAAAATTTACAAAACCATTTTTTTTAGGGACCACCTCACATTTGAAGTCACTTTGAGGGGTCTATATGGCAGAAAATATCCAAAAGTGACACCTTTATAAAAACTGCACCCCTCAAGCTACTCAAAACTACATTCAAGAAGATTATTAACCCTTCAGGTGCGACACAGGAACTAAAGCAACGTGGAAGGAAAAAATGGACATTTTAATTTTTCCAACAAAAATTTTCTTTTAGCATCAATTTTTTCATTTTTACATGGGCATCAGGATAAAATGGATCCTAAAATTTGTTGGGCAATTTCTCCTGAGTACACAGATACCTCATATGTGGTCATAAACCACTGTATGGGCGCACGGCAGGGCTCAGAAGGGAAGGAGCGCCATTTGACTTTTTGAATGGAAAATATGCTGGAATATTTAGCGGTTGCCATGTCGCATTTGGAGAGTTCCTGTGTGCCTAAACATTGGAGCTCCCCCACAAGTGACCCCATTTTGGAAACTAGACCCCCTAAGGAACTTATCTAGATGCATAGTGATCACTTTGAACCCCCAGGTGCTTCACAAATTGATCTGTAAAAAAAAGAAAGTACTTTTTTTTCACAAAAATTTTCTTTTAGCCTCAGTTTTTTCATTTTCACATGGGCAACAGTATAAATTGGATCCTAACATTTGTTGGGCAATTTCTCCTGAGTACACAGATACCTCATATGTGGTCATAAGCCAATGTTTGGACGCACGGCAGGGCTCAGAAGGGAAGGAGCGCCATTTGACTTTTTGAATGGAAAATATGCTGGAATATTTAGCGGTTGCCATGTCGCATTTGGAGAGTCCCTGTGTGCCTAAACATTGGAGCTCCCCACAAGTGACCCCATTTTGGAAACTAGACCCCCTAAGGAACTTATCTAGATGCATATTGAGCACTTTGAACCCCCAGGTGCTTCACAAATTGATCCGTAAAAAAAAGAAAGTACTTTTTTTTCACAAAAATTTTCTTTTAGCCTCAGTTTTTTTCATTTTCACATGGGCAACAGTATAAATTGGATCCTAAAATTTGTTGGGCAATTTCTCCTGAGTACACAGATACCTCATATGTGGTCATAAACCACTGCTTGGGCGCATGGCAGGGCTCAGAAGGGAAGGAGCGCCATTTGACTTTTTGAATAGAAAATATGCTGGAATATTTAGCGGTTGCCATGTCGCATTTGGAGAGTCCCTGTGTGCCTAAACATTGGAGCTCCCCCACAAGTGACCCCATTTTGGAAACTAGACCCCCTAAGGAACTTATCTAGATGCATAGTGAGCACTTTGAACCCCCAGGTGCTTCACAAATTGATCCGTAAATAAAAGAAAGTACTTTTTTTTCACAAAAATTTTCTTTTAGCCTCAGTTATTTTCATTTTCACATGGGCAACAGAATAAATTGGATCCTAAAATTTGTTGGGCAATTTCTCCTGAGTACACAGATACCTCATATGTGGTCATAAACCACTGTTTGGGCGCACGGCAGGGCTCAGAAGGGAAGGAGCGCCATTTGACTTTTTGAATAGAAAATATGCTGGAATATTTAGCGGTTGCCATGTCGCATTTGGAGAGTCCCTGTGTGCCTAAACATTGGAGCTCCCCCACAAGTGACCCCATTTTGGAAACTAGACCCCTAAGGAACTTATCTAGATGCATAGTGAGCACTTTGAACTCCCAGGTGCTTCACAAATTGATCCGTAAATAAAAGAAAGTACTTTTTTTTCACAAAAATTTTCTTTTAGCCTCAGTTATTTTCATTTTCACATGGGCAACAGTATAAATTGGATCCTAAAATTTGTTGGGCAATTTCTCCTGAGTACACAGATACCTCATATGTGGTCATAAACCACTGTTTGGGCGCACGGCAGGGCTCAGAAGGGAAGGAGCGCCATTTGACTTTTTGAATGGAAAATATGCTGGAATATTTAGCGGTTGCTATGTCGCATTTGGAGAGTCCCTGTGTGCCTAAACATTGGAGCTCCCCCACAAGTGACCCCATTTTGGAAACTAGACCCCCTAAGGAACTTATCTAGATGCATAGTGAGCACTTTGAACCCCCAGGTGCTTCACAAATTGATCCGTAAAAAAAAGAAAGTACTTTTTTTTCACAAAAATTTTCTTTTAGCCTCAGTTTTTTTCATTTTCACATGGGCAACAGTATAAATTGGATCCTAAAATTTGTTGGGAAATTTCTCCTGAGTACACAGATACCTCATATGTGGTCATAAACCACTGTTTGGGCGCACTGCAGGGCTCAGAAGGGAAGTAGCGCCATTTGACTTTTTGAATGGAAAATATGCTGGAATATTTAGCGGTTGCCATGTCGCATTTGGAGAGTTCCTGTGTGCCTAAACATTGGAGCTCCCCACAAGTGACCCATTTTGGAAACTAGACGCCCTAAGGAACTTATCTAGATGCATAGTGAGCACTTTGAACCCCCAGGTGCTTCACAGAAGTTTATAACGCAGAGCCGTGAAAATAAAAAATCATTTTTTTTCTCAAAAAATGATTTTTTAGCCCACTGTTTTTTATTTTCACAATGGTTACAGGAGAAATTGGACCTCAAAAGTTGTTGTCCAGTTTCTCCTGAGTACGCTAGTACCCCATATGTGGGGGGGAACCACTGTTTGGGCACACGTCAGGGCTCGGAAGGGATGTAGTGACGCTTTGAAATGCCGACTTGATGGAATGGTCTGCGGGCATCTTGTTACGTTTGCAGAGCCCCTGATGTGCCTAAACAGTAGAAACTCCCCACAAGTGACCCCATTTTGGAAACTAGACCCGGCAAAGAACTTATCTAGATGTGTGGTGAGCACTTTGAACCCCCAAGGGCTACACAGAAGTTTATAACGCCCGGGCATGAAAATAAAAAAATCATATTTTTTCCACAATCAGGATCTTTTAGTCCCCAATTTTTTTATTTTCCCAAGGGTAACATGAGAAATTAGACCCAAAAGTTGTTGTCCAATTTGTCCTGAGTATGCTGATATCCCATATGTGAGAGAAAACTACTGTATGGGCACACGTCGGGGCTCGGATGGGAAGTAGCGACGTTTTGAAATGCCCACTTGATGGAATGGTCTTCGGGCGTCATGTTACGTTTGCAGAGTCCCTGATGTGCCTAAACAGTAGAAACTCCCCACAAGTGACCCCATTTTGGAAACTAGACCCCCCAAGGAACTCCTATAGATGTGTGATAAGCACTTTGAATCTCCAAGTCCTTCACAGAAGTTTATAACGCAGAGCCGTGAAAATATAAAATCATTTTTTTTCCACAAAAATAATTTTTAGTCCCCAATTTTTTTTCCCAATGTTAACAGGAGAAATTAGAACCCCCAAAGTTGTTGTGCAATTTTTCCCGAGTATGCTGATACCCCATATGTGGGGATAAACCACTGTTTGGGCATACGTCGGGGCTTGGAATAAAAGGAGCACTGTTTGACTTTTTGAACGCAAAATTTGCAGGAATCAATGGTGGCTCCATGTCGCGTATGGAGACCCCCTGATGTGCCTAAATAGTGGAAACCCCTCAATTCTAACTCCAACCCTAACCCCAACACACCCCTAACCCCAACCCTAACCCCTACACACACCTAACCCTAATACAAACCCTAATCATAACCCTAACCTAACCCCAACACACCCCTAACCCTAATCCCAACTCTAACCATAAACCTAACTACAAGCCTAACCCTAATTCCAACCCTAACCCTAATTCCAACCCTAACCGTAATTCTAACCTTAACCCTAATGCTAACCCTAACCCTAGTTCTAACCCTAAGGCTGGGTTCATATTGCGTTTTACCAGCCCGTTCAACACGTAGCGGTGACCGGCTGGTAACGGTATAGCATAACGCGATCGCGTTATGCTATACCCGCTAGCGCAGATGAATCAGCAGATAATCAGCAAATCAGCAGCGAAATCCGCCGCGGATCAGCAGCGAAATCAGCCGCGGATCAGCAGCGAAATCAGCCGCGGATCAGCAGCGAAATCAGCCGCGGATCAGTAGCGAAATCAGCCACGGATCAGCAGCGAAATCCGCTGCGGATCCGCAGCGAATCAGCAGCAAAATCAGTCGCGGATCAGCATCGAAATCCGCCGTGGATCAGCAGCAAAATCAGCCTCGGATCAGCAGCGAAATCCGCCGCGGATCAGCAGCGAAATCAGCCGCGGATCAGCAGCGAAATCCGCTGCGGATCCGCAGCGGATCAGCAGCGAAATCAGCCGCGGATCAGCAGCGAAATCCGCTGCGGATTCGCAGCGAATCAGCAGCAAAATCAGTCGGGGATCAGCAGCGAAATCCGCCGCGAATCAGCAGCGAAATCCGCCGCGAATCAGCAGCAAAATCAGCCGCGGATCAGCAGCGACATCCGCCGCGAATCAGCAGCGAAATCAGCCGCGGATCCGCCGCGGATCAGCAGCGAAATCCGCCGCGAATCTGCAGCGAAATCCGCCGCGGATCAGCAGCGAAATCCGCCGCGGATCAGCAGCGAAATCAGCAGCAAAATCAGCCGCGGATCAGCAGCGAAATCCGCTGCGGATCCGCAGCGAATCAGCAGCAAAATCAGTCGTGGATCAGCAACGAAATCCGCCGCGGATCCGCAGCGAAATCCGCAGCGGATCAGCAGCGAAATCCGCAGCGGATCAGCAGCGAAATCCGCCGCGGCTCTGCAGCGAAATCCGCTGCGAATTCGCAGCGAAATCAGTCGCGGATCTGCAGCGAAATCAGTCGCGGATCCGCAGCGAAATCAGTTGCGGATCCGCAGCGAAATCCGCCGCGGATCAGCAGCGAAATCCGCCGCGAATCAGCAGCGAAATCCGCCGCGAATCAGCAGCGAAATCAGCCGCGGATCAGCAGCGACATCCGCCGCGAATCAGCAGCGAAATCAGCCGCGGATCCGCCGCGGATCAGCAGCGAAATCCGCCGCGAATCTGCAGCGAAATCCGCCGCGGATCAGCAGCAAAATCCGCCGCGGATCAGCAGCGAAATCAGCCGCGGATCAGCAGCGAAATCAGCCGCTGATCAGCAGCGAAATCAGCCGCGGATCAGTAGCGAAATCAGCCGCGGATCAGCAGCGAAATCAGCCGCGGATCAGCAGCGAAATCCGCTGCGGATCCGCAGCGAATCAGCAGCAAAATCAGCCGCGGATCCGCAGCGAATCAGCAGCAAAATCAGCCGCGGATCAGCAGCGAAATCCGCTGCGGATCCGCAGCGAATCAGCAGCAAAATCAGTCGTGGATCAGCAACGAAATCCGCCGCGGATCCGCAGCGAAATCCGCAGCGGATCAGCAGCGAAATCCGCAGCGGATCAGCAGCGAAATCCGCCGCGGCTCTGCAGCGAAATCCGCCGCGGATCAGCAGCAAAATCCGCTGCGGATTCGCAGCGAAATCAGTCGCGGATCTGCAGCGAAATCAGTCGCGGATCCGCAGCGAAATCAGTTGCGGATCCGCAGCGAAATCCGCCGCGGATCAGCAGCGAAATCAGCCGCGGATCCGCAGCGAAATCCGCCACACGTTGCGGATTTTGCTGCGGATCCGCGGCGTATTTTGCTGCGGATCCGCGGCGGATTTCGCTGCTGATCTGCGGCGGATATCGCTGCGCATCTGCGGCTGATTTCGCTGCTGATCCGCCGCGGATCAGCAGCGAAATCCGCCGCGGATCCGCAGCAAAATACGCCGCGGATCCGCAGCAAAATCCGCAACGTGTGCACAGGGCCTAATAGGAAAAAAAAAAAAAAATCTTTATTTTTTTTATTTGTCCCTACCTATGATAAAGGGGGGGTTCATTTACTTTTTTTTATTTTGATCACTGTGACAGTTTATCACAGTGATCAAAATAAATTTTTGGACACTGGGGGGCGCACTGCGCATGCGCCGGCCGGCGGGCGCACTGCGCATGCGCCCGCCATTTTCCAAGATGGCGGCGCCCATGAAGAGGCCCGGGCGGACGCCGGGACCGATCCAGGGACATCGGTGGATCGGGAGAGGTGAGTAGGGTGGTCGGAAGGTTAGGGGGGGGGATCGGAAGGTGGGGGCACCGGAGCAAAGAAGGAGGGGAGCTGTTAGTGACGGCGGTGACCGATCGCTGCCATCTTTCGGTGGCGGCGGCCGATCGCCGCCGTGACTCGGTGTGGGGGGGTCAGGTCTCGGTGTCCAGCCATGGCAGATGCTATTGCAGCATCGACCATGGCTGGATTGTAATATTTCACCAATTAAATTGGTGAAATATTACAGATTGCTCTGATTGGCTGTTTCACTTTTAACAGCCAATCAGAGCGATCGTGGCCACGGGGGGGTTAAGCCAACCCCCCTGTGGTGAAGCACAAAGGGTCCTGTAACTGCGGGTCGGGTGACCTTTGAGTGACCCCGGTCTCCCGGCCCGCAGGAACGAGATCCTTTCATGACGCAGGGTATGCGTCATAGGTCGGAATGGCACCGACTTTCATGACGCATACGCTGTGTTAAAGGTCGGGAAGGGGTTAAATTATATATATATGTATATATATATATATATTATATGTATGTATATATATATATATTGTGAGACAGTGAGAGTATGTGTATTGAATGGGGTGTATATTTCACCTAGCTACTTTACTGACTGGTATAAGGGAGGTGTGTGGCTTTGTAGACCTAGTGGTAGAGAAAGGTCACTACACCTTACATTCAGTACACACTTGCAGCTCAGGCCTGAAATCACTCAGGTGTTAATTAGGAGACCAGAAGTAGGTGTGTTGGAACACAGTCTGAGAGGACGCTTAGTCTGGACACAGGAAGGTGTCCCGGCACAAGAAGCGGTCTCCAGGAGTGGGAGCACGCTTAATCTGGACAAGGGGTCCAGGTACAGAAGGTGTCTCCAGGAGTGTGAGCTATCTCAGTCTGGGTGCAGGAAGTACCCCGGACACAGGAGTAGTCGCAGTGAGAATCCGTGCGAATAGCGGCTGAATAGGAGTGGATCTCTCTCAAGTCTGGACATGGAAGGTGCCTTCAGACACAAGGAGGAGTATCTGTGAAACTCCATACTGGTAACATATATCATATGTGTTGTTTTGGGTCAGGCTGGTAGAGCCGGGACCCGGATAGACAGGGCAATCGATCTATGTGTAATTAGTGGCTAGAAAAGCCTAGGTTTTCTGTTTATGCTTTATTTTTATCTGTTTGCTGTGGACTTTAATAAAGCTGGTTGCGGCCAGTTTTCACCAGAACTGCTGTCTGAATGAACTGTTTTCATGTCACTCTGTCTACCCAGACAGCGATCCTAGAGCTATATCCCCTGGAAATGCTACAATTGGCGGAGAATGCTGGGGCAGCGCAGTGGCTGATACAGTTAGTGCTGGAGTGTGCATGCAGCACGGTGGCTTAGAGACAGCAATAAAGGTGAAGTCTGTTGAAATAGCAGCAGAGAAAAAAAAAAAAAGTGTGTCAAGAGAAACGTCTGATTGGAGCAGTCTTGGAGAGACAGTGGCCCTGATAGGGTCTGCAGAGAGAAAATGTATGCACAGCAAAGCTGAACTTGTTGTGAAAATGACTGTGGAATGTGCAGCAGCAAAAGAAAAGTCTGTGGAGCAGTCTTAAAGAGACAGTAGCCCTAATAGACTTTGCAAAGAAAAAAAAAAAAAAAGTGTCTGCACAGCAGAGCTGAATTTTTCTATGGAAAAGACTGTAGAGTGTGTATGTCTTGAGTGAAGACTGCCGTTGTTAAGACAGAAAAGTCTGACAGCATGGATGACAGCATGGAGGCGCTGTTTGAACAAATGGCGCAAGTTAATGTGCAACATAAGACTGCCGTGGTTGAGACAGATAAGTCCGGCAGTATGGAGGAGCTCATTGAGTACCTGGCCCAGGCCCAACGAAGCATGCAGCAGAGCATGGAGCAGCAGCGCCTGCAGCACCAGCAGCGCATGCAGCAGGCCCAGCAGCAATTCCTGCAGCAGCAGCAGGAGAATAACCGATTGTTTTTTGAGCAGGTTGCAGCACAACAAAAGACTTGTGGCGCATCGTCCCAAAGTAATGTTGCAAAGTCACCTGCATTGTCCGCTGTAAAGAAGGCGGTAAGATGGTCCCTGAAAAAGATGACACCTCGTGATGATGTGGAGGTATATCTCACTAGGTTTGAGAGATTGGCAGAGAAGGAGAATCTGCCCCTATCTGAATGGGCCATGATGGTCGCACCCTATCTGATTGGAGAGCCCCAAAGGGCATATGCTGACCTGAGCGAGCAGGACAGCCAAGACTATGGCAAGCTGAAAGCGGAGATTCTTACCCGGCTGGGTGTTATGGTGACAGCCCGTGCCAGGGGAGTTCATGACTGGAGATACAGTTGGGAGTCTGCAGTCAGCAGGCTTGATTATGGAGTTGAAAAGGTGATAGTGGACCGCTACACCCAAGCACGTCCTCCTGAGGTACAGCCGTCTGAGAGGTCGTCACTTCGGAGTTCCCGGACGCTAAACTCTCGCGGTAAGAGCGTTCCAGCTGTTGGGGACATGGGGTATGCTGATAAGCGGGTTCAGGCCCGAGGGGACATGTGGGTGGGAGAGTGTGATGGACAGTGTTGGAGCTGGCGTGAAATTGCAGCCAACTGTCCAATAGAGGGGGAGCCTATGTGTTGTGATGTTGGCAGATCCCTCTCTCCCTGCGCAGAGCCTGTGTGTGTGTCCACCTCAGCCGAAGAGACTGGACCACAGGGGTTCCCGGTGGTTGTAAATGACTGCCCAGCACAGGCCCTCTTGGACTCAGAGAGTCCAGTGACTTCCGTATGTGACAGCCTGATTGATAGGGACTTCATCCCTGATAAGCACCTGAGTATGGTGTGCATCCATGGAGACACCAAAGTCTACCCAGAGACTGCCGTGGACTTGGTCCCCAAACTCGGGGAGGTTTCATATGAAGTGGGGGTAGTAAAGAACCTGGTGCACCCCGTCATATTGGGTAATGACTTTCCCCGGTCTAAGGATCTCTGGGGGAGAAATGTTTCTGATGGACAGTGTGATGAAGCTCCTATTGAGGGTGCGCAGTCCCGAGGGGCGGAACACAATGCTAGTGGGCCGTTAAACTTATGTGATAATGATAATGATGATGATGATCATGATAATGATGATGACCATGATAATGATGATGATGATGATAATGATAATGATGATGGTGATGATGATCATGATAATGATGATGACCATGATAGTGATGATGATACTGATCATAGTCATGATAATGATGTTGATAATAATGATGACTGTGATGGTGATGAAGTTCCTTTGCAGGTGATGTTGGGAGACGAGTATGGTGGTTCTCGGGAACCGAGTGTCCCTTACTTACCTGTGTCCTGTGACAATTTTGAGAGTGAACAGTGGCGAGACCCCTCTCTTAGGACGGCACAGGAAAATATGATTGTTCTAAATGGGGTTTCCCAGGAGCCTGGCTCTGAGGAGAGGTTTCCTCATGCTGCCATGGACAATAGCCTATTGTATAGGGACACTGAAGTCCAGGGAGAGGTCGTGAGTCAGCTCCTAGTACCTGAGCTATATAGAAGTATAGTGCTGGGGTTGTCACATAGTCACATACTTGAGGACCAGATGGTGAAGTTAATGTTGTGGATGACATGTTAACTAAGGTTCCAGATCAAGATGTGAATGAAAATGAATTGTATAACCCTGACAATGAGCAGGATGTGAATGAAAATGAATTGTATAACCCTGACAGTGAGCAGGATATGAATGAAAATGAATTGTATAACCCTGACAGTGAGCAGGATGTGAATGAAAATGAAGTGTATAGCCCTGACAGTGAGCCAGATGTGGCTGAGAAAAAGGGGTCAGATAGTGATAGTGAATCATCTGATGACCATAAAGCAACCAGTGCAAATGAGGAAGGCATGGTAGCAGAGGAGGTTGAGAGTCCTGAGAAGAAAGCTGATGCTGACCTTACAGCCAGACAGAAGATGGCATCTGAAGATGTTTTACAGTTGGCCGGTTCCCTGGCGAAGACTAAGGTGAAAGGAGGAGAGCTGAGCTTTAAAGGCAGGACTCTGAAACTGAACACAGCACAAGTGGATGCTGTTGAAGATGAGAAGTTGTCGGTGTGTGGTGTGGATCTGCATCATGCCAAGGACTCTGAAGGTAATGCTGCAGAGGTGGAAGGAGCCATAGAAGTGGTGGACACCAAACCAGATGCCTCATCAGTAGCTGCAACTCGTGAGGCTCAGGCTGGAGGTTCGGCGCCCGGAGCCCCAGCAGTGTTCCCGAGTGATACCAAGGATCTGGATAAGTCACAAGATGAGATTTTGAGACATCGGGCTGGCGTTGGTGAGCTCAAGCGCACTTTCAGGGAGGCTACATCGGAGCCACGTCCCAATAAATGGGAAAAGCGATGTGTCACTCCTTGCCGCTACAGACAAACGGGAGCCCAGATGGGATGCAGAACGTGGTGGAAGAGAAGAATCCGGCGGGTTCTGAGTATACAGATGCCGCTATCAAGGAGAACTTGAAAGCTGGAATAAATGGAAATATTGGAGACCATAATGATGTGACTGAAGAGGCAGAATGTAAGACTGACGGTAGGGCTTCTGAGCATGTTCTACCAGAAGAGCCTGTACAAGAAGAGGATGAATTATGTGTACCGAAAAAGAAAAACGATCAGCTTCCTCTACAGTGCCAATTGTGGGAACAGTGTGGCTCAAAATGGTCAGAGACCATGGCAGAGGTGCTTAAGTTCTGTGAAATAGAATTTATGAACCAACTGATATTTAAGAAAGTAGATGTGCTAAAAAAGGTTCAGGGGGAATTAGAGAAAGGTGAAAAAACCCCTATACCTCCTGTGACAGTTGGTGACACAGGGTCAGTGCCCCAAAACAGGAGGTACGAGAGTTTCTGTGGAAGAATCAGCAGAGGTGTTCTGACGTGCCTGGTCGTACTTTTCTGGCCAGGCACTATATCGAAACTGAGCCCGGCCCTAAGGTCAAGATGAAACCGTGCAGGATACCAGAGGCCCGCAGAGAGCATAGGCCTGGGAGGGTACAGGGTGGTACGGATGCTTCAGATGAAGAGAAAGCTGATGTTGGCTATGACTCAGGTGAAGATACAAATGACAGTGGTGAAGATGAAGCTGATGAGGGCCATGACTGGTCCAGAGTTCACTGTCTCTGTTGGATTGTTAACCAGCCCTCCGGTCTGGATGACCAGCCCTCCGGTCTGGAGAAGAGGGGGGGGATATGTGAGACAGTGAGAGTATGTGTATTGAATGGGGTGTATATTTCACCTAGCTACTTTACTGACTGGTATAAGGGAGGTGTGTGGCTTTGTAGACCTAGTGGTAGAGAAAGGTCACTACACCTTACATTCAGTACACACTTGCAGCTCAGGCCTGAAATCACTCAGGTGTTAATTAGGAGACCAGAAGTAGATGTGTTGGAACACAGTCAGAGAGGACGCTTAGTCTGGACACAGGAAGGTGTCCCGGCACAAGAAGCGGTCTCCAGGAGTGGGAGCACGCTTAATCTGGACAAGGGGTCCAGGTACAGAAGGTGTCTCCAGGAGTGTGAGCTATCTCAGTCTCGGTGCAGGAAGTACCCCGGACACAGGAGTAGTCGCAGTGAGAATCCGTGCGAATAGCGGCTGAATAGGAGTGGATCTCTCTCAAGTCTGGACATGGAAGGTGCCTTCAGACACAAGGAGGAGTATCTGTGAAACTCCATACTGGTAACATATATCATATGTGTTGTTTTGGGTCAGGCTGGTAGAGCCGGGACCCGGATAGACAGGGCAATCGATCTATGTGTAATTAGTGGCTAGACAAGCCTAGGTTTTCTGTTTATGCTTTATTTTTATCTGTTTGCTGTGGACTTTAATAAAGCTGGTTGCGGCCAGTTTTCACCAGAACTGCTGTCTGAATGAACTGTTTTCATGTCACTCTGTCTACCCAGACAGCGATCCTAGAGCTATATCCCTGGAAATGCTACAATATATATATATATATATAAATATGTATATATTATATATATTACATATATATATATGTTTTATATATACTATATGTATATATGTGTCACTGACATCTAAATATGTATATGTATTCTTTGTGTATATATCTATTGCTGTTTGAGCTGTCAGTGTGATTTTACAGTAGCTGGACATGAATTGTTGGCTTTTCAAAGGACACCAGTGCGTAAAATCGGACAGCAATCGCATGGTGCGACTGCTGTGCGATTTTTTTCTCGCACCCATTGACTTGTATTGATGAGTCTCATCTGAGATACGCAGCAATACGGAGCCTGCTGCAATTTTTTTCTCAGTCAGATTTCAGCTGAGAAAAAAATAGCAGATGAGATGTCAGCCATTGAATAACATTGGTCCGATTGCAGTCCGATTTTTTATCGGATTGCACTCGTCCGTATTTCTCGCAAATGGATGTGAGCCCTTAAACATAACTGATTGGGCCGCCCTTAGCAGCAGCAACAGCAATCAAGGGTTTGTAATAACTGGCAGAGTCTTTTTCAATGCTCTGTTGGAATTTTGGCCCACTCAGCCTTGCAGACTTATTGTAATTCAGCCATATTGGAGCGTTTCCGAGCATGAACCGCCACAGCATCTCAACCGGAGTAAGGTCAGGACTTTGACTAGGCAATTCCAAAGTCTTAATTTTTTTTTCTTAAGTCATTCAGAGGTGGTGTGCTAGCGTGTTTTGGATCATTGTCCTGCTGCATAACGCAAGTGCTCTTCAGCTTGAGGTCATGAACAGATGGCCAGACATTCTCATTCAGGATTTTTTAGTAGACAGCAGAATTCATGATTCCATTTACCACAGCAAGTCTTTTAGGTCCTGAAGCAGCAAAATAGCCCCAAACCATTACACTACCACCACTATAATTTACTTTTGGTAAGATGTTTCTTTTCTGAAATGCTGTGTTACGTCTATGCCAGATGGAATGGGACATATATAGAGTTGAGCGACTTTGCCGTTTTTCGGGTCGAGTCGGTTTTCACGAAACCCGACTTTCTGAAAAGTCGGGTAGAGCAAAATCGTCCGACTTTGCTGAAAAGTCGGGGTTTCGGCTGAAACACGAAACCTCATTGAAATCAATGGGGAAGCAAAGTCGTCATGCAGTGGGGGGCAGGAAAGACACCTACAGTGCCCATTTCAATGCCAACAACATCAATTCTTATTCCTTAAGTTCGTCAAACTTCAGTTACTTTATAACAATAGTAACGCATTGAAAACTGGGGTTATTTGGCTAAAGTTGTGGGTGGGTGGCAAGGCTGGCTCCGGCTTTTCGTGTGCCCCTGGCCAAAAAGTGTCAGTGGGCCCCATGGATGATGCTACAGTGTATGATGGGCCCCATTTATCATTCTCCAGTGTATAATGCTCCCCATACATTGCTCCAAACATTTTCAAAAAAGGAAATACCTATCCTCGATGGGCACTACTGTACTCTGGACTCCTCAGTGTCGCCATCTTGCAGCTCTCTGCACTTGGACTGTTTCGGCAGAGGGCGTACAGACGTGACGTCATCGCGCTCTCTAACCTGAATGTCACTGTCATGAAACGCGGAACACGTCACAGCGGTGGAGCAGGAGAGGTCACTATTGCAAGTGCTGTGCCCTTAGCAAGCAGGGAGGGCCCACTGGTGGGTCACGGCACTGGCACAGGGCCCCTCATAGTACGCTGTTGCGTCTAATGGCGAGGGCGCCTCCCACCATCAGAGACACCTTTTTGTACAATGAGGAGCCCTGTGCCAGTGCCGTTGCCCAAGAGTGGGCCCCCCAACTGCTCAGGGCAACGTCACTTGTCTGTGTGAACAATCTGGATTCCATGGAAGAGCTGCAATTTGAATAACGCTGTTCTCACTGGCAAATGTTTCCAAGCAGTTAGAGTGGTGTTTAAACCACCATAATTGTTCCCTCGAGCAGTGTAAATCTGTGATATTCGCAGATAATTCATTGTTTACCCTATGTCCAACCTCCGTACGAGTCAACATTTGGAGCCAGCCGAAAGGAGCATTCCATCCAGACTTCTCCCAACGGTAAAAAAAGTTTTAGGTTCTGTGATGATCTCTGGTGCAATTTCGTGTACATCCGCTGGGCCAATGATATCCCTTCATGGAAGAATTATTAGCGGCGCCAGCGATTATTTTGTTATTTTGGTCAAACAAGTGCATTCTATGGCTCAAGCTTTTTCTGGAGGGAACGCCATCTTTCAGGATGATAATGCAGCAATTCATACAGCTAGAAGCGTTAAAGCATGGCACGAGGAGCATTGCAATGAAGTCGAGCATGTCATCTGGCCCCCACAATCCGCAGACCAAAACATTATTGAGCATTTATGGTCGATTTAACTGATTCAACTAAAACGTCTATTTCAGCCGCCATCGTCTCTGTAATGACTGTAGGGTCTTTAAAATGAAGAATGGGCAAAAATGCATTTGTGAAACAATTCACACCTTGTCTGAATCCATACCTTATAGTATTGATGCTGTAATCACTGCAAAAGGTGGAACAACACCATATTTAACTAACTTTGCTTGCAGTTTCCAGGTGTTTCCATTATTTCGGCAAACCCCTGTATGTGTCATCTGGGGAACGTGGTACCAAATCCTTACAAACCCAGGCATGGCAAATTTTTAAGAAGGTGACCTCAGTCACCAACATTTTTTGGTGACATGCGGGTCCTGTTTTGGATCTGGATTTATCCAGCAGTACTCTGTGAAGACTCTTTCAGATAGCACACTAGCAGCAGGGCAAGCGATGTCCTGTAAGGCATATTGTGGCAATTCAGGCCAGGTGTCCACTTTACCGGCCAGTAGTGAAAGGGAATAAATACTGGGGGCGAACATCGATAGGGGATGAAATGTAATTTGTAGACTCACACACAGACGCTCACTCATTATGTACTTGAGCCTAATACAATAAGCGGATATACGGACCTGTATGAGGACTGTACTGTTGTATACAGTGTAGGTTAAAATTTGAAAAGCTGAAAAAGTGTACTGTATCTTCCAGATACCAGGTATAACTAGTATTTTGCAAATATTGGAAGTGTGGGTATATATATCATGAGTCAGACATAGACGCTCCCAGGCTCAGTATGGATTAGACAACAATATAAAAAGAAGTAAAAGCGTAATGTATTGGAAGACTACAGCTGTATACAGTGTAGGGGTAATGGTAACTCTTCGAATATATTTCCGTAATAACAGACATACTGTTGTGAATGTGCTAGAAATGAATTCTGAGCAGAAGCTCCCTCTGGTGGTTACAAACAGTACTGAACTATCCAATGAAGATTGTGAAGATTGTGAAGATTGGCGATCAGGTGTTACTGACTGGTCTTATATAAGGGAGGTTCCCTCCCATCAGGGTTGCCGGTGATCAATTGTTCTGGTCTCATCTTTGATTCCTGTTCACTTTGTAGCTTGCTGTTTCGTGCCTGCATCTTCTGCTAACAGATAAGACATTTTCTTCTTTTTGTTTTTTGTGCTTGCTTTTTGCATTTTGTCCTGCACTTCTGTGGGGGTCTGCCAGGTCCCCTCTGGGGCTTGTGCTCCTCTCAGTTTAGTTCAGCCACTGTTGTTTGTTCATTTGCCTTTTCCAGTTTTTTTTTCAGTGGCTGCTGTTTAGTTTTTGTTACACCAGAGAACTAATTTAGGTGGTAGAGGTCATGTGATCTCAGGTGTTTTTGTAATTAGTAGCGTTGGTACTTTTCAGGGTTTTTTTTGGAATTGCAGTAAGTGTCCTTCCTATCCTTTTCTATTTAGGAAGTTTGGGCCCCAACATTTGCTCATACTATTTTCTGTCTGTGTTTGTATTTCCTCTTGTCTAACCGCCATTACATGTTTGGGGGCTTTCTATGTTCTTTGGGGATCTGCTCCGGGGCAGATAGTTTTCCTCTTTCTGTCTTTAGGAGCAGTTAGCTTCTCAGGCTGTGACGAGGCGTCTAGGACCAACGTAGGTACGCTCCACGGCTGCCTTTAGTTGTGGTGGTTAGTCAGGGTACTGCAATCCCATAGATTCCAACCTCTCTGGTGTATTTCCTTTTTTTGCCTGCTCTCCTCAGCTACCAAATCATAACAGTATCACCGGCCTAAACTGAAAATTATATGGTACTCACAGAAGGGAAAAATATTGTGAAAAGAAGAAAATGTCTTATCTGTTAGCAGAAGATGCAGGCACGAAACAGCAAGCTACAAAGTGAACAGGAATCAAAGATGAGACCAGAACAATTGATCACCGGCAACCCTGATGGGAGGGAACCTCCCTTATATAAGACCAGTCAGTAACACCTGATCGCCAATCTTCACAATCTAAGAAAAAAGTTGTCAAAGTTGTCAGAGATTTTTTTTTTTTCTGTTTGTTGCATTTTTTTTTCCCTCTGTATCTCTGGGTGCTGAGGAGGATTTTTTTTCCTCTCAATGGAGTTTGCACAGTTGTCTGGCCGTGTGGATCAGCTTGCCACTGAAGTTCGGAGTATTGCTATCTATCTTGCGAGGTTGCCTGTTGTGGAACCTAGGATTCCCATACCAGATTTGTTTTTAGGGATCGAGCTAAATTTCTGAATTTCAAAAATAACTGTAAGTTGTTTTTGCCTTGAAATCTAGTGTTGAGCGATAGTGCTCGATATCTAAAAATATCGTATCGAAATTGTATCGCCGATAGCACTAAATATCGTCGATATCCGATTTCGATACCGGAAGTCCAATGTAAGTCTATGGGAACAAAATATCGCAACTAAAAAAAACCTTTATTTCCTTGTAAACACTAAATATACACACATAGAATACATATATATATATATATAATATATATATATATATATATATATATATATATGTCATTGTGACATATATATATATACATATATGTATAGTTTATACACTTCTACATAGTAAAATATCCTCTGATTCAATTGCCGGGTAAAGCCGGCTTCTGTGAAAAGACAGAAGCACCCGACATGAAATGACACTTGGTGTACATAGGGTTAACCATGTCTTTTCATGTCGTTTGCAATCTGATTTGCACAAACAATTACATCAGTCTATGTGTGCAAAATTTCACACCTGTAGGGGTTAATTAAAGGTGTAAATTCGTTGTAAAAAAAACGGACTTTTTTGCTACGAATTTACACCTTTAATTAACCCCTACAGGTGTGAAATTTTGCACACTTACACTCATGTAATTGTTTGTGCAAATCAGATATCAAACTACATGAAAAGACATGGTTAACTCTATGTAAACCAAGTGTCATTTCATGTCGGGTTCTGCATTTTCACAAAAGCCGGCAATTGAATTAGCGGCTATTATACTATGTAGAAGTGTATGAACTATAAATATAAATATATATATATATATGTGTCACAAATTCAATGACATGTATATATATATATGAGGTGTAAAATTGCTGAAAAAAAATGCGTGGGCTCCCGCCCTATTTTCGCACCCAGACAGACAAAGCCAGTGAGTGGGGGCAGATAATAATAGCCCAGAGAGGGACCATTATTTTTGGCCCCCCCCCGGCTACTAACATCTGCCCCCAGACACCCCAGAAAGGGCAAATCTCTAATTAGATTTGCCCTTTCTGGCACTTTGCCCGTCTATTCCCATTGCCCTGTAGCGGTGGCGAATGGGTTAATAAGGGGTTAAAATGCCCTTGCAATTGAAAGGTCACTTTAAGCCAGGTTAATAATTGAGAGCTGTCAATCAGACAACTATCAATTATTAATCCTATTGTATGAAAGAAAAATCAAACACACACACTTTAATAAAAAAGAAGTTTAATGAAATAATCACACAGTTTTTGACCATATTTTATTTACCTGCTAAAACCATTTCCTGTAATAAAAATAAAATAATAAAGCAAAATTATTCTTACCAATCCGATGTACAGTCAGGTCCCACGGTGTAATCCATCAGAAAGGGTTAATGTTTACTGCAGGGACCGCAGCTAATGCTGCAGCCTCACAGTAAACCCCCAAATGAATGAGTTCCTCTCCTGGCTGACAGGAGAGGAAGTGGAAAGCTTAATTGATTGCTTTCCACTTTCACTTCAGGTCAGCCAGGGACACAATCAGTGACGTCAGAGGGAACTGGTTAACAAAAATAGGGGATCCCCTCGAAAAAAAATGGCGTGGGGTCCCCCCTATTTTTGTTAACCAGCCAGATGAAGCAGACCGCTGAGGCCTGGTTTTTCAGGCTGGTAAGGATCCAATATCCATGGACCTTGCAAGCCTGATAATACCAGGCCACAGCAGTCTGCTTAGCTTGGCTGGTTAACAAAAATAGGGGATCCCCTCGAAAAAAAAACGGCGTAGGGGTCCCCCTATTTTTGTTAACCAGCCAAGTAAAATGCAGACTGCTGCGGCCTGGTATTAAAAGACTGTCAAGGCCCATGGATTTTGGCCCTCAACAGCCTGATAATACCAGGCTACAGCAGCCCCACATTTGGCGCATCAAAAGATGTGCCAATTGTGGCACTTTACCCGGCTCTTCCCACTTGCCCTGTAGCGGTGGCAAGCGGGGTAATAAGGGGTTAATGTCACCGTTGATTGCACGGTGACAATAAGCCCGGTTAATAATGGAGAGAGCGTCAATAAGACACCGATCCATTATTAATCCCAAAGTTATTAAATGCATAAAAAAAAGACAAAGCAAGAAAAAAGTATTTTAATGAAATAAAAGAGACAACACAGTTTTCATTTCTTTTATTGTACTCTCATTCCTGCGACGCCATCGATCTCCTGTAAAAAAAGAAAAAAAACAAACCAACAGTATACCACCTGTCCGACGCAGTCCATAGTAACGACAGTCCCACGACGATCCAGCTCTGCTACATCGCAATGACAGGCAGAGCCTGTCATCGCGACGCAGCACAGCTGATTACCTGCTTCCCCGGCAGTGACGTCATCGGACTGACTGCTTTACGGCCGGGATTACCCAGCAGTCACTGCAGTTATCGCGAGAAACTGCATGTGACCGCCGGGGAGAAGAGGATGGCGGCCATGAAGCAGTCCAGGACGTGACCGCCGGAGATCTTCTGCCAGGTAAGTGCCGCTGACTCCTGACAGACCCGACCGACGGACACTGACAGTGACAGACCCGACCGACGGACACAGACAGTGACAGTGACAAATCCGATTCCGGTATTCGATAAGACGAAAATATCGAAACGAATTATCGAAAGGCCGATAGAGCTAATATCGGCCGATAGCCGATATTTGCATTATCGTATCGCTCAACACTATTGAAATCTAAGTCCTCAGGGAACGCAGCACAGCAGGTTCATATTGTCATCTCTCTCCTGCGCGGCGATCCTCAGGATTGGGCTTTTTCCCTGACACCTGGGGATCCTGTTTTGAGTAATGTTGATGCATTTTTTCAGGCTCTGGGGTTATTGTACGATGAGCCTAATGTCACTGATCAAGCTGAAAAAGTCTTGTTGGCATTAAATCAGGGGCTTGAGGACGCTGAGTTATACTGTCAGAGATTCCATAGGTGGGCAGTCCTGACCAAATGGAATGACGATGCTTTGGCAGCCCTTTTTCGGAAGGGTTTGTCAGAGAATGTAAAGGATGTTATGGTGGGATTCCATGTCCCCTCTGGTCTCAATGATTCTATGTCGTTAGCGATTCAAATTGACAGACATTTGCGTAAGCGTAGAGGTATGCGTGGAATAGTGTTGCCTTGTGAACAAGCTTCTGAACCCATGCAGTGTGATAGAGTGGCTTCTGGGGCACAGCGTCATGAGTTTCGAAAACGCAATGGGTTATGTTTCTACTGTGGTGATGCCTCTCATGCTATTTCAGTCTGCCCTAAGCGGGGAAGACGTTTTGCATGCTCAGTTGTCTTGGGTAGTGTTCAGACTAAATTTTTGGTGACTGTTACCCTGATTTGCTCCCTGTCCACATTTCTGCTCAGGCTTTTGTTGATTCAGGAGCAGCTATTAACCTGATGGATTTTGATTTTGCTAAACGTTGTGGGTTTCCCTTGATACCCCTACGGAAGTCTATTCCCCTACTGGGGATCGATTCTACCCCTTTGGCTGAGAATAAACCTCAGTTTTCTCCTCAGGTGATGAGTGTTCAACCTGATCATCAGGAGAGTTGCAAATTTTTGGTGCTGTATAATCTGCATGACATTATCGTACTGGGTTTCTCTTGGTTACAGTCTCATAATCCTGTTTTGGATTGGAAATCTGTGTCTGTAACCAGTTGGGGCTGCCAATGTGTTAATACCAACACTCCTGTTTTTTCTGCCTCCCCCAGGATCAGGATGTTCCTGACTTTTTGACTGATTTTTCTGATGTGTTTAGCGAAAGTAAATCTGCATCCTTGCCCCCCCATAGGAGCTATGACTGCGCTATTGAATTAGTGCCTGGTAGGAAATTCCCTAAAGGTCGCCTTTTTAACTTGTCTGTACCTGAACATGACGCTATGCGGTCTTATATCAAGGAGTCATTGGAGAAGGGTCATATCAGACCATCCTCTTCACCCTTGGGTGCTGGTTTTTTCTTTGTGGCCAAAAAGGATGGTTCATTAAGACCGTGTATTGATTATCGTCTCTTGAACAATATCACTGTGAAATATCAATATCCGTTACCCTTGATTTCTGACCTGTTTTCCAGGGTGAAAAGTGCTACTTGGTCTACCAAGCTTGACCTCAGGGGGCATATAACCTTATTCGCATTAAGCACGGGGATGAATGGAAGACGGCGTTTAATACCCCAGAGGGGCATTTTGAGTACCTAGTGATGCCCTTTGGGCTCACTAATGCTCCTTCTGTCTTCCAGTCCTTCATGAATGACATTTTCAGGGATTTTGTGGATAAATTTCTGATTGTTTATTTGGATGATATCTTGATTTTTTCCAATCACTGGGACTCTCATGTGAAACATGTTCGGACTGTGTTCCAGATTTTGAGAGAGAATGCTCTGTATGTGAAGGGATCAAAGTGTCTTTTTGGCGTACAGAGGATCTTATTTCTGGGATTCATTTTGTCCCCATCTGTTATTGAAATGGACCCTGTCAAGGTTCAGGCCATCTGTGATTGAGTCCAACCTACTTCATTAAAGGCTCTTCAAAGATTCTTGGGTTTTGCCAATTTTTATCGTAAATTTATTGGTAATTTCTCTGTTATTGTTAAATCATTGACTGATTTGACCAAAAAGGGTTCTGATGTGGTGAATTGGCCTCCTGAGGCAGTCTCTGCGTTTCAGGAACTTAAGCAGAGATTCACTTCTGCTCCTGTTCTACGGCAGCCTGATGTTTCTCTGCCATTTCAGGTGGAGGTTGATGCCTCTGAAATTGGGGCAGGTGCCGTTTTGTCCCAAAGAGATCCAGAGACCTCTAAAAGTAACCCTTGTGCCTTTTTCTCTCGAAAATTTTCTCCAACTGAACGTAATTATGACGTGGGTAATCGGGAGTTATTGGCCATGAAGTGGGCTTTTGAAGAGTGGAGACATTGGCTGGAGGGAGCCAAACATCAGGTGGTGGTCCTCACGGACCATAAGAATCTGGTTTATCTGGAATCAGCCAAGCGACTTAATCCTAGACAGGCCAGGTGGGCCTTGTTTTTCACACGTTTTAATTTTGTGGTTTCCTTTCTTCCTGGCACTAAGAATGTTAAGGCGGATACTCTCTCGAGGAGTTTCCTTGCGGACTCTCCTGAGTTATCTGATCCTGCTGTTATTTTGAAAGAGGGTATAGTCCTTTCCGCCATCTCGCCCAATTTGAGACTGGCTCTGGAAGGGTGTCAGGAGGATAGGCCCGAGCGCTGCCCTATTGGGAAATTGTTTGTCCCAGACCGGTGGAAAAAGAGTGTGATGTCTGAGATTCATTGTTCCGCGTTGGCTGGTTATCCCGGATTTTTTGGTACCAGAGACTTGATTAGTCGGTCCTTTTGGTGGCCTACTTTGTCTCGTGACGTCAGAGAATTTGTGCAGTCCTGCGGGACTTGCTCTCGCTCTAAGCCTTGCTCTCGCTCTAGTGGTTTGTTGATGCCATTGCCTGTGCCCAAGAGACCATGGACTCATATCTCTATGGATTTCATTTCCGACCTCCCTGTTTCTCAGAGAATGATCGTTATCTGGGTGATTTGTGATAGGTTTTCCAAAATGATACATCTTGTGCCATTACCTAAGTTGCCTTCCTCCTCTGAATTGGTGCCTTTGTTCCTTCAGCACGTGGTTCGGTTACACGGCATTCCTGAGAACATTGTGTCTGAGAGAGGAGTCCAGTTTGTTTCCAGATTTTGGAGGACTTTTTGTTCTAAACTTGGTGTTCAATTGTCTTTCTCCTCGGCTTTTCATCCTCAGACCAATGGACAAACTGAGAGAACAAACCAGACATTGGAGACTTATCTGAGATGCTTTGTGTCTGCTGATCAGCATGTCTGGGTCTCTATTTTGCCTTTGGCAGAGTTTGCTCTTAATAATAGGGCTAGCTCTGCCACTTTGATGTCTCCATTTTTCTGCAATTTTGGGTTTCACCCTCGATTTTCTTCAGGACAGACGGAGGCTTCTGTCTGTCCAGGTGTTGACTCTGTTGTGGAGCGTATGCAGCAGATTTGGGACCAGGTAGTGGAGAGGTTGTCCCTCTCTCAGGAGAGGGCCCAGAGGTTTGCCAACTGGCATAGTACTGATGGTCCTCAGTTTGAAGTGGGGGACTTGGTCTGGTTGTCCTCAAGAAATATCCCTATGAGAGTTGCATCTCCTAAGTTTAAGCCTAGGTTCATTGGACCTTATAATATCATGGAGATTCTTAATCCTGTTTCCTTTCGTTTACTTCTTCCAGGGACATTTAAGATCCATAACGTGTTCCACAAGTCCTTATTGAAGAGGTTTGTCGAGCCAGTGGTTCCTATGGCTGTGCCTCCTGACCCTGTTTTGGTTGAGTGCAATCTGGTGTATGTGATTGAGAAAATATTGAACTCTCGTTTTTCTAGACGGAGACTCTAGTATTTGGTTAAGTGGAGAGGTTATATCACAGAGCTCATCCTGACAGACCTGGTTGCTCAAATGAGGGTTCAGGGACCCCTCCTCAAGGGGGGTACTGTTGTGAATGTGCTAGAAATTAATTCTGAGCAGAAGCTCCCTCTGGTGGTTACAAACAGTACTGAACTATCCAATGAAGATTGTGAAGATTGGCGATCTGGTGTTACTGACTGGTCTTATATAAGGGAGGTTCCCTCCCATCAGGGTTGCCGGTGATCAATTGTTCTGGTCTCATCTTTGATTCCTGTTCACTTTGTAGCTTGCTGTTTCGTGCCTGCATCTTCTGCTAACAGATAAGACATTTTCTTCTTTTTGTTTTTTGTGCTTGCTTTTTGCATTTTGTCCTGCACTTCTGTGGGGGTCTGCCGGGTCCCCTCTGGGGGCTTGTGCTCCTCTCAGTTTAGTTCAGCCACTGTTGTTTGTTCATTTGCCTTTTCCAGTTTTTTTTTCAGTGGCTGCTGTTTAGTTTTTGTTACACCAGAGAACTAATTTAGGTGGTAGAGGTTGTGTGATCTCAGGTGTTTTTGTAATTAGTAGCGTTGGTACTTTTCAGGTTTTTTTTTTGGAATTGCAGTAAGTGTCCTTCCTATCCTTTTCTATTTAGGAAGTTTGGGCCCCAACGTTTGCTCATACTATTTTCTGTCTGTGTTTGTATTTCCTCTTGTCTAACCGCCATTACATGTTTGGGGGCTTTCTATGTTCTTTGGGGATCTGCTCCGGGGCAGATAGTTTTCCTCTTTCTGTCTTTAGGAGTAGTTAGCTTCTCAGGCTGTGACGAGGCGTCTAGGACCAACGTAGGTACGCTCCACGGCTGCCTTTAGTTGTGGTGGTTAGTCAGGGTACTGCAGTCCCATAGATTCCAACCTCTCTGGTGTATTTCCTTTTTTGCCTGCTCTCCTCAGCTACCAAATCATAACAGATACACTCACAGCCTCAGTATTGATTACACAAGAATATAATAATTTGAAAAATGGTATTGTAGGGTACTGTATTGGGTACTGTATAGGGTACTGTATTGTAGGGTACACAAAGGGTACTGTATCACCAGCCAACAGGTGTACAGAGTCTTGGGGTAAATAATTGGAAAGCTCCATATATATTTCATGAGGCCCACAGAGACTCTCACAGGCTCAGTCTTGCTAACTCCACAATATCATTCGAAAAACTGTTCCAGCATCATCCCATGACAGGGGTTTATCTATTTAAGGGTCAAAATTTAAATCTCCGTATATATTTCATGAGGCACACAGAGAATGTCACAGGCTCAGTCCCGCTAACTCCACAATATCATTGGAAAAACTGTTCCAGGATCATCCCATGAAAGGGGTTTATCTTTTTAAGGGTCAAAATTTAAATCTCCGTATATATTTCATGAGGCACATAGAGAATGTCACAGGCTCAGTCCCGCTATCTCCACAATATCATTGGAAAAACTGTTCCAGCATCATCCCATGAAAGGGGTTTATCTTTTCAAGGGTCAAAATTTAAATCTCATTATATATTTCATGAGGCACACAGAGAATGTCACAGGCTCAGTCCCGCTAACTCCACAATATCATTGGAAAAACTGTTCCAGCATCATCCCATGAAAGGGGTTTATCTTTTGAAGGGTCAAAATTTAAATCTCCGTATATATTTCATGAGGCACACAGAGAATATCACAGGCTCAGTCTTGCTAACTCCACAATATCATTGGAAAAACTGTTCCAGCATCATCCCATGAAAGGGGTTTATCTTTTTAAGGGTCAAAATTTAAATCTCCGTATATATTTCATGAAGCACACAGAGAATGTCACAGGCTCAGTCCCGCTAACTCCACAATATCATTGGAAAAACTGTTCCAACCTCATCCCATGAAAGGGGTTTATCTTTTGAAGGGTCAAAATTTAAATCTCCGTATATATTTCATAAGGCACACAGAGAATGTCACAGGCTCAGTTCCGCTAACTCCACAATATCATTGGAAAAACTGTTCCAGCATCATCCCATGAAAGGGGTTTATCTTTTTAAGGGTCAAAATTTAAATCTCCGTTTTATTTCATGAGTAGGGTTGAGCGATACGATACTGCAAATATCGGGTATCGGCCGATATTGGCTGTATCGGAATTCCAATTCCGAGTACCGATATTTTCGTCATATCAGATACCGGAATCGGAATTGTCACTGTCAGTGTCCGTCGGTCGGGTCTGTCAGGAGTCAGCGGCACTTACCCGGCAGAAGATCTCCGGCGGTCACATCCCGGACTGCTTAATGGCCGCCATCCTCTTCTCCCCTGCAGTCACATGCAGTTTCTCGCGATAACTGCAGTGACTGCTGGGTAATCGCGGCCGTAAAGCAGTCCGATGACGTCACCGCCGGGGAAGCAGGTAATCAGCTGTGCTGCGTCGCGATGACAGGCTCTGCCTGTCATTGCGATGTAGCAGAGCTGGATCGTCGTGGGACTGTCGTTACTATGGACTGCGTCGGACAGGTGGTATACTGTTGGTTTGTTTTTTTTATTTTTTTACAGGAGATCGATGGCGTCGCAGGAATGAGAGAGTAATAAAAAAAATGAAAACTGTGTTGTGTTATTTCATTAAAATACTTTTTTCTTGCTGTGTCTTTTTTTTACACATTTAAAAACTTTGGGATTAATAATGGATCGGTGTCTTATTGACACCTCTCCATTATTAACCGGGCTTATTGTCACCGTGCAATCAACGGTGACATTAACCCCTTATTACTCCGCTTGCCACCGCTACAGGGCAAGTGGGAAGAGCCGGGTAAAGTGCCACAATTCGCACATTTTTTGATGCGCCAAATGTGGGGCTGCTGTAGCCTGGTATTATCAGGCTGTTGAGGGCCAAAATCCATGGGCCTTGACAGTCTTTTAATACCAGGCCGCAGCAGTCTGCATTTTACTTGGCTGGTTAACAAAAATAAGGGGACCCCTACGCCGTTTTTTTTTCGAGGGGATCCCCTATTTTTGTTAACCAGCCAAGCTAAGCAGACTGCTGTGGCCTGGTATTATCAGGCTTGCAAGGTCCATGGATATTGGATCCTTACCAGCCTGAAAAACCAGGCCTCAGCGGTCTGCTTCATCTGGCTGGTTAACAAAAATAGGGGGGACCCCACGCCAATTTTTTTCGAGGGGATCCCCTATTTTTGTTAATCAGCCAAGATATGCAGACTGCTGTGGCCTGGTATTATCAGGCTGGCAAGGTCCATGGATCTTGGCTCCTTAACAGCCTGAAAATCCAGGCCTCAGCGGTCTGCTTCATCTGGCTGGTTAACAAAAATAGGGGGGACCCCACGCCAATTTTTTTCGAGGGGATCCCCTATTTTTGTTAATCAGCCAAGATATGCAGACTGCTGTGGCCTGGTATTATCAGGCTGGCAAGGTCCATGGATCTTGGCTCCTTAACAGCCTGAAAATCCAGGCCTCAGCGGTCTGCTTCATCTGGCTGGTTAACAAAAATAGGGGGGACCCCACGCCATTTTTTTTTCGAAGGGAACCCCTATTTTTGTTAATCAGTTCCCTCTGACGTCACTGATGGTGTCCCTGGCTGACCTGAAGTGAAAGTGGAAAGCAATCAATTAAGCTTTCCACTTCCTCTCCTGTCAGCCAGGAGAGGAGCTCATTCATTTGGGGGTTTACTGTGAGGCTGCAGCATTAGCTGCGGTCCCTGCAGTAAACATTAACCCTTTCTGAAGGATTACACCGTGGGACCTGACTGTGCATCGGATTGGTAAGAATAATTTTGCTTTATTATTTTATTTTTATTACAGGAAATGGTTTTAGCAGGTAAATAAAATATGGTCAAAAACTGTGTGATTATTTCATTAAACTTCTTTTTTATTAAAGTGTGTGTGTTTGATTTTTCTTTCATACAATAGGATTAATAATTGATAGTTGTCTAATTGACAGCTCTCAATTATTAACCTGGCTTAAAGTGACCTTTCAATTGCAAGGTCATTTTAACCCCTTATTAACCCATTCGCCACCGCTACAGGGCAATGGGAATAGACGGGCAAAGTGCCAGAAAGGGCAAATCTAATTAGAGATTTGCCCTTTCTGGGGTGTCTGGGGGCAGATGTTAAGTAGCCGGGGGGGGCCAAAAAAAATGGTCCCTCTCTGGGCTATTATTATCTGCCCCCACTCACTGGCTTTGTCTGTCTGGTTGCGAAAATAGGGCGGGAGCCCACGCATTTTTTTTCAGCAATTTTACACCTCATATATATATATATATACATGTCATTGAATTTGTGACACATATATATATATATATTTATATTTATAGTTCATACACTGCTACATAGTATAATAGCCGCTAATTCAATTGCCGGCTTTTGTGAAAATGCAGAACCCGACATGAAATGACACTTGGTGTACATAGGGTTAACCATGTCTTTTCATGTAGTTTGATATCTGATTTGCACAAACAATTACATGAGTGTAAGTGTGCAAAATTTCACACCTGTAGGGGTTAATTAAAGGTGTAAATTCGTAGCAAAAAAGTCCGTTTTTTTACAACGAATTTACACCTTTAATTAACCCCTACAGGTGTGAAATTTTGCACACATAGACTGATGTAATTGTTTGTGCAAATCAGATAGCAAAGGAAATGAAAAGACATGGTTAACCCTATGTACACCAAGTGTCATTTCATGTCGGGTGCTTCTGTCTTTTCACAGAAGCCGGCTTTACCCGGCAATTGAATCAGAGGATATTTTACTATGTAGAAGTGTATAAACTATACATATATGTATATATATATATGTCACAATGACATGTATATATAATATATATGTATTCTATGTGTGTATATTTAGTGTTTACAAGGAAAGAAAGATGTTTTTTTAGTTGCGATATTTTGTTCCCATAGACTTACAAGGGACTTCCAGTATCGGTATCGGGTATCGCCGATATTTTAGTGATATCGGCGATACCATTCCGATTCCGATACTTTTGGATATCGGAAAGTATCGCTCAACTCTATTCATGAGGCACACAGAGAATGTCACAGGCTCAGTCCCGCTAACTCCACAATATCATTGGAAAAACTGTTCCAGCATCATCCCATTAAAGGGTATAGATTTGAAAAGGCCCAAAATTTAAATCGAGCTGTATATTTCATGAGGCCCACACAGACTCTCAGAGGGTCAGTCTGGGTAACACCACAATATCATTAGACGAAGTGTTACAGCATCATCCTATTAAATGGCTATATGTCGAGGACCTTTTGCTTCTGGAGGTAGAGGAAGAGGAGGAGGGTATAATGCCTACACCCAACTGTTGCCTATACTGTGGCCTAGACAGCACTGTCCCAAACCCGCTGTCCCCTGTGTACCCCGCATACATTACATTAACCCAGTGTGCACCGATTGAGATGGAATTACCTTGGACATGATGAGTGGGCCATGTGTGTTGCCCCTGAGGGTTCAGTCAAAACAGAGGGATTGCATCTCACACTGAGGTGTGATATAACATTCTCAGGTAAGGAGGGAGAAACACACAGGACTAGAGTTGAGCGATACTTTCCGATATCAATAAGTATCGGATCGGAATGGTATCGCCGACACCCATAGAGTATCGGCGATACCCGATACCGATACCGGAAATCCAATGTAAGTCTATGGGAACAAAATATCGGAATTAAAAAAACCCCATTCTTGCCTTGTTGGTTAATTGTACATGAAGGAAAACAACAAAGAGTAATGTAGAATGTATTGGGGGAGGGTTTAGGAGACATTAAAGGCATAGATGTTTAACCCAATCAAATGGAATAGCATAAATATTTTTTTTTTAAAGATGTTCGGATTGACGAAGAAATTGACAATGTTGTTAAGCTTTTTTATATTTAGGCAAGTATGTATGTTTCACAACTTCCATGCTCTTCACCTTTTTAACTTTTGACACACTTTCTCCTTCATAATCTTCAGCAGCATCATCTTTTTCATCAAATTATTCTTCATCTTCACCTTCTTTATCTTCTTCTTAAACTTCTTGCTATTCATCTTTTTGTTAACATTACTCATATTGTTCTTATTAAACTATTATTCTTCTTCATATTCTACTTCTTCATCTTCTTCCTCTTCATCTTCTTCATCATATTCTTATTTGTGACAGAGATTCCTGTACTTGTAATCTGTAAAAGTATGAATTTTTCATCCTTCCGTTCTTGCTGTCCCAAAAGATTTAAATTACAACAGTATTTGTCCGTGTTCAGTTTAACCTGCAGCAGCAGGCATTTTCCAGGGGCACCACGAGGAGGAACGGACTCACCCCCATACACTGCTTAGTCTTCTTCTGCTTATAATTTAGAGCATATATTTTGCTCTTCATATTGGTCTTATACTTCATGTTCTTCTGCTTTTTGATCTTCTGCTTATTGTTCTTCTGTCTCTTTTTATGTATCTTGTAGTTTGTCTTAACTTTCTTTGTCCTGTTGGTGATCTTCTTCTGGGTAATCTTTTATTTCTTCTTTGTGATGGTGTTCAGGCTGGTTGGCTTGATGCTCGTCGTCCTTGTGGTCGTCATCTTCTTCGGGGTGGTCATCAGGGTCGTCGTCTTCATTATTGGAGATCCAGAGTGATTACCCAAAAAAAATTAAAAAATCTTCAATTTGTAAATGTAGCTGAAGGTACAAGAAGGCTGACTAACTTCCGAGAACCAGCTGACGTTACTGGAACCCGGACGGGTATCAGATGGTACAAGAGACAATGGAAGTAACGAGGACCAGCTGACTGTGCTGGAACCCGGAGGGGCAGCAGAAGGAAAAGAGCCAATGGCACAACCGAGGACCAGCTGACGTTACTGCGACACGGTTACTAAGCAGGAGGTACCTGTGCTCCAAAGCACTACCATAGACCAGCAGACGTTGCTGGAACTCGGATACCGAGATGGAGGCACCTAGGCCAAAGGCACTGCGGAGAACCAGTTGATGGTACTGGAACCCAGATGGGTAGCAGAAGGTACAAGAGCTAATGCAAGTAACGAGGACCAGCTGACTGTGCTGGAACCCGGAGCGGCAGCAGAAGGAAAAGAGCCAATGGCACAACTGAGGACCAGCTGACGTTACTGGGACACGGTTACTAAGCAGGAGTTACCTGTGCTCCAAAGCACTACCAAGGACCAGCAGACGTTGCTGGAACTCGGATACCGAGATGGAGGCACCTAGGCCAAAGGCACTGCGGAGAACCAGCTGACGGTACTGGAACCCGGACGGGTACCATAAGGCACCCATGAAAATGTAAGTTGACAGGCCGCAAGCCGTCCGCAGTTACCGAATCACACAGTTCTACAGTGGGTGCTTGTCCTATTGTCACAACTGAAACAGCCTTTATTTACATATCCCACAGCACACATAGGAATCACCTAAACTGCAGGCGCCATACAGTCGGCTAACCCGAATGCAACACGACAGCACAACTTATTGGAGGCTAATTTACGTTGACACTGCCAGGAAACAGCTGTCGTGCTGTAACCAGGCTGGGCAGGAGTCAGTACCCGTGCCAAGTACTTCCAAGCAACAACTGGTGGTGTTGGAGCCCAGGGATGAGAAGAGAACAGGGTGGAGGCAGCAGGACTGTTTGCCGTACACACAGCAGGGGAACAGCTGACATTACTGAACCCCAGTAACACAGGAGCAAGTGTTGACTGTGCTAACAGCACTTCCGAGCAACAACTGGCGGTGTTGGAGCCCAGGGATGAGAAGAGAACAGGGTGGAGGCAGCAGGACTGTTTGCCGTACACACAGCAGGGGAACAGCTGACATTACTGAACCCCCGTAACACAGGAGCAAGTGTTGACTGTGCTAACAGCACTTCCGAGCAACAACTGGCGGTGTTGGAGCCCAGGGATGAGAAGAGAACAGGGTGGAGGCAGCAGGACTGTTTGCCGTACTCACAGCAGGGGAACAGCTGACATTACTAAACCACAGTAACACAGGAGCAAGTGTTGACTGTGCTAACAACACTTCCGAGCAACAACTGGCGGTGTTGGAGCCCAGGGATGAGAAGAGAACAGGGTGGAGGCAGTAGGACTGTTTGCCGTACACACAGCAGGGGAACAGCTGACATTACTGAACCCCAGTAACACAGGAGCAAGTGTTGACTGTGCTAACAGCACTTCCGAGCAACAACTGGCGGTGTTGGAGCCCAGGGATGAGAAGAGAACAGGGTGGAGGCAGCATGAATGTTTGCCGTACACACAGCAGGGGAACAGCTGACATTACTGAACCCCAGTAACACAGGAACAAGTGTTGACTGTGCTAACAGCACTTCCGAGCAACAACTGGTGGAGTTGCAGCCCAGGGATGAGAAGAGAACAGGGTGGAGGCAGCAGGACTGTTTGCCGTACACACAGCAGGGGAACAGCTGACATTACTGAACCCCAGTAACACAGGAGCAAGTGTTGACTGTGCTAACAGCACTCCCGAGCAACAACTGGCGGTGTTGGAGCCCAGGGATGAGAAGAGAACAGGGTGGAGGCAGCAGGACTGTTTGCCGTACACACAGCAGGGGAACAGCTGACATTACTGAACCCCAGTAACACAGGAGCAAGTGTTGACTGTGCTAACAGCACTTCCGAGCAACAACTGGCGGTGTTGGAGCCCAGGGATGAGAAGAGAACAGGGTGGAGGCAGCAGGACTGTTTGCCATACACACAGCAGGGGAACAGCTGACATTACTGAACCCCAGTAACACAGGAGCAAGTGTTGACTGTGCTAACAGCACTTCCGAGCAACAACTGGCGGTGTTGGAGCCCAGGGATGAGAAGAGAACAGGGTGGAGGCAGCAGGACTGTTTGCCGTACACACAGCAGGGGAACAGCTGACATTACTGAACCCCAGTAACACAGGAGCAAGTGTTGACTGTGCTAACAGCACTTCCGAGCAACAGCTGGAGGTGTTGGAGCCCAGGGATGAGAAGAGAACAGGGTGGAGGCAGCAGGACTGTTTGCCGTACACACAGCAGGGGAACAGCTGACATTACTGAACCCCAGTAACACAGGAGCAAGTGTTGACTGTGCTAACAGCACTTCCAGGCAACAACTGGCGGTGTTGGAGCCCAGAGTCAAGGAGGATGTTTAAATACTAGCTTAAGTATTTTCCTTGTTTGTGTCAATGAAAAATGTCTATACTCCAAACAAGAGAAAGATGACCTTTACTACCATAAGATGATGATTTCACTTTAAAAAAAATCTAGATAGATAAAGAATTGACAAACATAAACGCATACATTAACATGTTGAACATCAATGCAAACCACAAAATAAATTGGTTAAGGAATCTGCTATACGGTTGTAAATAAAAGCATACAAGTACATATCAGAATACATTAATGATGGATAAGTAATAGTATGTACACCATTTTTATTGTATAGACAATGAATGTCTGACTTCAAAACATCATCAGCATTACAAGTTATCTGTGACATTCATAAAATGTTACATTTGCTGAATAATGTCACTAAACAGTTTTTAAAAATTATACAATTTCCATCATGTAATACTCATAATATGTGCCAATAATCATTGTTATTAACAAACATAACCTTTAAAAAGTGCATAGTGAAAATTGCTATTTATGCCTGACTGTCGACTTGCAAGCATGACAACTGATAGATAAGGTATATATAGATGATACTGCATAGCCACAGATGGTGAATGGCGATGTAATACTGTACCTCAATAAAGTGTGCGTCACTACTACATAAATTTTTTTAGATAGCTTTATAAACAGGGTACGTGCATGTATGCTTGCGCCTTTGTTTGGACGCACAGACTGCCTTCCTGCTGTGACGCGTTGGGTAGTGAACAGTTGTGTGCAGTGTTCACTGTAGTCTGAGGTTTTCATTTTTGAAGTGCAGATCACGCTCCAGTTAGTTCTTCAACCACTGCTGGTTGTAGTCTGCTGAGCGTGTGTCACTGCCTCATCCTTGACATTTTTCTCTAATTGTTGCTGCTCCATTCTATTTCAAATAACTCAAATCTATTAGTGTGACGCGCTTCCATCCGTATCCAATACATTGGTTGCAAACACTATAGAAGTACACAAAGGGGCCTTTCACACCTAGTGAACAGTTGTGTGCAATATTCACTGCAGTCTCAGCGGAATAACCACACTTAGACCTTATAACTTTTCTGACTTTCTTTATCAATCTACCAAGATGAAGAAGGCAGGGAGTAAGGCACGTGGTCGTGGCCATGGAGTTTCAGCAGGGAGAGGACGTGGGGATTCTGTGGCTGCTGCCACCCCAGTGACACAGCATCCACCAGTTTTCCCCGTGAGCGTTCCATTATGCGCCTTTTTGTAGGAGCTCGGCGTACCCCCCTGCTGCGTGAAGAACAAATTGAAGCCGTTGTTGGTTGGATGACAGACAATGCATCGACTTCAATTGCTTCCACCTCCTCTCAGGACCACAGCACTGTTGAGCAACCATCTGTCTCTTCACCGCCTGCCAAATTGCCCAGACAGTCAGAGAGTTCTGTACAGGAGCCAGCTGAGTCTCTGCTTCTGTACTCAGAATCTGTTGGCTTGCAAACAGGGGCCCAGCCAAGCAGCATTCTGGAATGTGAAGAAGAGGGAGTATGCAGTGATGCGCATCAGCTGTGTCTCTCTGAATCTGAAGAGGCAGGTGAGCCAGTGCCGATGGTCAGCACACCGCAGAACGCATCTGATGATGATGAGACTCAGGTGCCCGTTTCTGTTGAGCATGGTGCTGGCCAGACTACCCAACAGCAGCAGGTGTTGGAAGAGGGTCGTGGAGATGGTGAGGTCCAAGACCCAACATGGCGTGAGGAACTGGAAGGTGGTGGGAGCAGCTCTGAGGAAGAGATTGCCCCAACAGTACAAACAGTAGGGAGAGTTAGGCTGCAGACTCGGTTGCATGTAGCCTCCAGTTTGGCACCTGTTCGGAGCAGTTCTCTTCCAAAAGTCAAAACGGTCACTCCCAGGACTTGCACTGCGTGGTCCTTTTTTGACACACTTGCAGATGATATTTGCTATGTCAAATGCAAGCTGTGTAATCAAAAAGTAAAAAGAGGTCAAAGTGTCAGTAACCTCAATACCACTAATATGTGTAAACATGTGAGGACAAAGCACGTAGTTGAGTTACAAAGACACACTGGAGATGTAGGCCAACCTACAGCAGCACCTACATCTTCAGGTCGTGTTGGAGCCTCTTCCTCCAGCTCACACACAGCTGGTTCGGCTTCCTCACAGGATCGCCATGGAATAATAATAATAATAATCTTATCTTTATTTATATAGCGCCAACATATTCCGCAGCGCTTTACAGTTTAACAGTTTCAGAACACAAGTCATAAGTAACAACGTTAACAATACAATAATTAAAGCAATATAAGCCGCCCCTGCTCGTGAGAGCTTACAATCTACAATGAGGTGGGGGAGATACAAAGTACAGGTGTTTATATACAATGGTGTATTTACAATGATGGTCCAGCCATTTTGAGGGAGTGAGGGATTGATGGAGATAGTGAATGGGCTACACACACACACACTTACACATAGAATGACTTTGATTAGTGAATGTGATAGGCCGCTCTGAACAAATGTGTTTTGAGGGAGCGCCTGAAATCATGCAAATTGTGGATAGTCCTAATTTCTTGGGGTAGAGCATTCCAGAGGATTGGCGCAGCGCGGGAGAAGTCTTGGAGTTGGGAGTGGGAGGTACGGATTAGTGCAGAGGTTAGTCGAAGGTCGTTTGCAGAGCGCAGCAGTCGGTTAGGCCGATAGATAGAAATGAGGAGGAGATGTAGGGGGGTGCTGCACTGTGGAGAGCTTTGTGGGTGAGAACCAGTACTTTGAATTGGATCCTATAATGAATGGGCAGCCAGTGTAAGGACTGGCGAAGAGCGGACGCGTCCGAGTACCGATTAGCCAGATGGATTACCCTGGCTGCTGCATTAAGGATGGACTGGAGAGGGGATAGTCAAGTAATGGGGAGGCCAAGTAATAGAGCGTTGCAGTAGTCCAGGCGGGAGTGGATCAATGCTACAGTGAGGGTTTTTGTTGTTTCCATGGAGAGAAAAGGGCGGATTCTAGAGATGTTCTTTAGGTGTAGGCAGCATGAGCAGGCAAGAGATTCTATATGGGAGGTGAAGGAGAGATTGGTGTCAAACATAACCCCCAGACAGCGAGCCTGCTGCCGGGGTGTTATTATGGTGACGCCCACGGAGAGGGATATGTCAAATTTAGGGAGGTTAGTAGACGGCATGAGCAGAAGTTCAGTTTTGGAGACGTTAAGTTTCAGAAAGAGAGCGGACATGATGTTGGAGACTGCGGACAGATAGTCAGTTGCGTTCTGTAGTACAGCGGGGGTAAGGTCGGGGGATGACGTGTATAGTTGTGTGTAATCAGCATAAAGATGGTACTGAAAGCCAAATCTGCTGATGGTCTGTCCAATTGGGGCCATGTAGAGAGAGAAGAGAAGGGGGCCAAGGACTGAGCCCTGGGGTACACCGACAGTGAGAGGAAGAAGAGATGATGTGGAGCCAGAGAACGAAACACTGAAGGAGCGGTCAGAAACATAGGAGAAGAACCAGGAGAGAACAGTGTCCTTAATACTTAGTGAGTGGAGCCTAGACAGTAGGAAACGGTGGTCAACTGTGTCGAAAGCTGCAGAAAGGTCGAGAAGAATGAGCAGAGAGTGGTCACCGTTACGTTTTGCTGTAAGAAGGTCATTGGTCACTTTGATGAGTGCAGTTTCAGTCGAATGTAGGGGGCGGAAGCCGGACTGTGAAGGGTCTAGAAAGGAGTAAGTGGAGAGGTAACGGGTGAGGCGGGAGTAGACTAGGCGCTCCAAGAGTTTAGAGATGAAGGGGAGATTGGAGACCGGTCTGTAGTTGTTTGTGCAGGAAGGGTCGAGAGCGGGTTTCTTTAGTAGTGGAGTAATGATGGAGTGTTTGAAGGAGGATGGGAAAATGCCAGAGGAGAGTGAGAGATTAAAGATTTTAGTTAGGTGAGTTGTGACAACTGGAGAGAGAGACTGGAGGAGGTGTGAGGGAATGGGGTCGGTAGTGCATGTAGTCGGACAAGAGGAAGAGAGGAGTCTGGAGACTTCTTCTTCTGTGATGGGATCAAATGTGGAAAGTGAGCCAGGGGAACAGCAGGGTGGGATGGGAGTCACAGCCCTTGGTGGTTGAGAGTAGATTTCCTGACGGATAGTATGTGTTTTTTCTATAAAATGGGAGGCCAGGTTGTCAGCACAAATGTCTGCGATAGGGGCTTGTGCTTTTGGCCTGAGGAGGGAGTGAAAAGTGTGAAAAATTTTCTTGGGGTTGTTGGCTAGTGAGATCAGGGTGGTGAAGTAGGTCTGTTTGGCGAGGTGAAGGGCAGCATTATAAGTTCTTAACATGAAATTAAAGTGGATGAAGTCTTCTGGTGTGCGGGTTTTTCTCCAAAGGCGTTCAGCACTGAGGGTGAGCGGTGCTACTTGGTCAAGGGTGCTTCTAAGAGTGTCATTGTAGTGATGAACAGCCAGATTAGGACAAGAAAAAGAGGAGAGTGGGGACAGCGATGAGTGTAGGGAGTCTGAAAGTGTCTGACGGTTAATGGCTTGTAGATTTCTGAATGTGTGGTAGGTAGGAGTGCGCTGTGGTGGTCGAGGATTTGTGAGCGTGAAGGAGAGAATGTTGTGGTCAGACAGTGGAAGCGGTGAGTTATTTAGGTGGGAGATTGAACAGAGGCGGACAAAGACCAGGTCAAGGGTGTTACCATCCTTGTGTGTCTCAGAGGTTGAAAGCTGTGAGAGGCCTAGAGAAGAACCTCGGTCACTGTTGTCCAGAGACAACGTGTTATTCCACCCACAGCAGCAAGTTCCCTGTCATCCTCACACTCCTAGGCCACAAAACAGCCATCGGTAGCACAGGCATGGGATAAAAGACGGCCATACTCGGCAAACCATCCACGAGCACAGGCTCTGAATGCTGGCATTGCAAAACTCCTGTCCCTTGAAATGCTGTCATTCAGGCTGGTGGAGACTGACATTTTCCGTAACTTAATATCATTGGCAGTCCCACAATACAATGTGCCAAGCCGATTTCATTTCAGCAGGCAAGCCGTCCCTGGTCTGCAAAAGCATGTTGAGGGAAAAATTAACCATGCGCTACTAAACGCCGTCAGTAGCAAGGTCCACCTGACCACCGATGCGTGGACCAGTACCCATGGCCAGGGACGATACCTTTCCCTCACTGCCCATTGGGTCAATGTTGTGGAGCCGGGTACTGATCTTGCGAGTGGCGCTGTACGTGTTCTGCCAACTCCAAGGATTGCAGGAATCAAGTCTGTACACATTGACTCCTCCTCCTACTCCAGTTCCTCAGAATCATCGCTGCAGGAGCCGTCACGGTCTACCTCCACATGGACCCGTGAACGTTTACCTGTTGCGACCGATATGAGCACAGCCGTGGCCAAACGTCAACAGGCCGTCCTGAAATTAATTTCCATGGGGAATCGAAGCCACACAGCACAGGAGCTCTGGAAAGCCATCAAGCAGGAGAGCGATGTGTGGTTTTTTCCAGCGAATCTCCAGCCAGGCTTGGTAGTGTGTGACAATGGCCGAAATCTGGTGGCAGCTCTGGGTCTTGGCAACCTCACTCACATACCATGTCTGGCACATGTGCTCAACTTGGTCGTGCGGAGTTTTTTGAGGGACTATCCGGATCTTGATGCACTGCTGCACAAGGTCCGCCTATAGTGCGCTCACTTGCGACATTCCAGCATGGCCAGATCGCGCATTGCAGCTCTGCAACGCAGATTTTGCCTTCCTGAACATCGCATCATATGTGACCTACCCACCAGGTGGAATTCCACGTTACATATGTTGGAGCGGTTGTGTGAGCAGCAGGCAGCAGTAATGTAGTATCAGCTGCATCAGGCGCAATCAACTCGCAATTTGCGCCGTTCACACTTCACCACTACCGAGTGGGCCTCTATAATAATAATAATAATAATAATCTTTATTTATATAGCGCCATAATATTCCACAGCGCTTTACAGTTTAACAGTTTCAAAACACAAGGCATAAGTAACAACGTTAACAATACAATAATTAAAGCAAAATCAGCCGCCCCTGCTCGTGAGATGAGGAGGAGTCAATGGAGGAGGAAGACATCGCTCCAGAGGGAGGTACACAACGCTCTAGTCAGTATTTAGAGCAAGGGTGGGTTGATGCAGAGCAGGCAGAGATGACGCCTCTTGCAGGGGACAGCGTTTCTTGGCCAGTTGGGAGTCTGCAGCACATGGTTGATTTCATGCTGCAGTGCCTGAGAAACGACCGCCGCATCGACCACATTCTCACCACGTCTGATTATTGGGTGTACACCCTCCTAGACCCTCGCTACCGGGACAACTTACAAAGCCTCAACACACCGTTGAACCGGGAGCGTAAAATGCGGAAGTACCAAGACACACTGGTGCAATCCATAATGTTCTCCATTCCAGTCGAGAGCACTGCTGCTGCAACTGCTTTACAAAGCAGCTCTGTGCGTCGAGGCAGTGGAGACAGCTCTGCAACAAGAGGGAGCACAAGCAGCACCTATGCACAGGGCAAGAACAGTATGTTCCAAATGTGGCAAAGTTTTGTGGCAGCGCCACCAATGTCTACACCATCCGAGACGGCTCCAGTCAGCAGGAGGCAACGTTTCCGTAAGATGGTGACAGACTACATGTCTTGAACTCTCAGTGTACTCCCAGATGGCTCTTCCCCATTCAAGTTTTGTGTCTCTAAGCTGGATACATGGCCAGAGCTTAGCCAGTATGCATTGGAGTTGCTGGCTTGCCCTGCTGCCAGTGTATTATCGGAGCGCGTCTTTACTGCTGCAGGTGGTGTACTAACAGACCGTTGCATGCGACTATCCTCCGATAATGTAGAACGGCTTACTTTTCTGAAAATGAACAAGGCATGGATCTCGCCTGAATTTGCCTGTCCGGTTTCCGGTTAAATAACTGGTTGGCAACGTTATCCATGTCTCCTGTTATGTTCATTTTTCTACCACCTGAACTCTACTCCCTGGGTTACAACACTGCCAGTTGCTGCTCAGAAGTGTCGTGTCCACAGACCAATACACAAGCTATAGTGTTAGTGGAGTTCAGTAAAGCCTGCTGTTTCCCTGCTGTGTGTCTGGCAAAAATTAATGCTGCTAACTCCAAATTAAAGTTCAAATTAAAGTTCAAACATCCCATACTAGGCCTCTGCCTACACCCTCCTTGACCCTGGGCTCAGAAGTGTTGGATGCACAGATCAAAACAATCGATGATGTGTTTGTGGGGTTCAGTAACGCCTGCTGTTCCCCTGCTGTGTGTCCGGCAAAAATTACTGCTACCTAGCTACACATGTAGTATTCAAAAAAAGAACCAATGGAAGTGTATAACCTTAAATACAAAACTTTATTATACTAACATATTTATAAAAACAACAATATAAAAGAAGGAGATATAGAAGCAAAGCCACTCACATGAAGTAAATATGCGCAAAAATATGGTACAATACAGATCCAATGTTAATACATGTGTAAGAAGCCAAACAGCTACAGAATGGTAAAGGCACTAATATATGACAATAATCCAAGAGGGTTAACACCATTCATTAATATACTGAATCCTATGCTACTTGGGAGAGTGTTTTGCACCCTAGTATATGCATGATTAGGTTTTGGATGCAGGGATTTACCCCATGTATTTGAACTTATTGGCACATATTTTACATGCACACTGCTGCTAAACATGTGTTCATTTTGATATGTTTTAGATGCATTAGTGGTAATCTGCCTTACAAGGCTTGCATATATTTTTGTGCTAGTGTGCATTTAGCATACTCTTTTCGGTACACGGTATAAATTATATGTCAGAGGGAGCATACACTCTGCTTTTTATTAGCTTTTTCCCTTCTGACTTATTTTTGACATGGTAGCATAGGATTCAGTATATTAATGAATGGTGTTAACCCTCTTGGATTATTGTCATATATTAGTGCCTTTACCATTCTGTAGCTGTTTGGCTTCTTACACATGTATTAACATTGGATCTGTATTGTACCATATTTTTGCGCATATTTACTTCATGTGAGTGGCTTTGCTTCTATATCTCCTTCTTTTATATTGTTGTTTTTATAAATATGTTAGTATAATAAAGTTTTGTATTTAAGGTTATACACTTCCATTGGTTCTTTTTTGAATACTACTTTGGTAGGAAGTGCTTTGATATAGGTCGCCCATCATAGGATATATTTTACCTAGCTACACATGTTGAAAAAAACATGACATGTTAAAGTGGCTAGTGCTACACATAGATATCAGGCTACACCCTTATTTCTAAGCTGTAAACAAGTGAAACGTCACATTTAAAACCATTCAATGATTACTGTTGGTAACAAATCTGTAACTAAATAATTGTGACATATTATGGCAGATATCCACATGTCTAACACAAATGCTAACACAAAAGCATACTTATGCTATAGGGTACTGATGGTGAACCTTCTCACTCCATAACTTTGACAAATCCAACTCACATCATGCCTCAAATGCTGCAATGTTGGAAGTGCATAATGTGGGTTGAACTTTGACAACAGCTGCAGTGCGAAGGTTATCCTTCTGTGTTCTTGGCTTTTAAATAAAAGCATACAAGTAAATATAATAATCCATTGTTGATTAAGGGACGTGATGTACACCTGTAATATTGTGCAAACAATGGATGTAGGACTAGTCCTCTTCAACATTACTTACATTTGTGTCATTTGAAAAAATACATATTTAATTACAAATTTAACAACCCATGTTCACTAGGTGTGAAAGGCCCCTTTGTGTACTTCTATAGTGTTTGCAACCAATGTATTGTATACGGAAGGAAGCGCGTCACACTAATAGATTTGAGTTATTTGAAATAGAATGGAGCAGCACCAATTATAGAAAAATGTCAAGGATGAGGCAGGGACACACGCTCAGCAGACTACAACCAGCAGTGGTTGAAGAAGTAACTGAGCGTGATCTGCATTAAAAAAATATAAACCTCAGACTACTGTGAACACTGCACACAACTGTTCACTAGGTGTGAAAGTCCCCTTTGTGTACTTCTGTAGTATTTGCAACCAATGTATTGTATACGGAAGGAAGCGCGTCACACTAATAGATTTGAGTTATTTGAAATAGAATGGAGCAGCACCAATTGTAGAAAAATGTCAAGGATGAGGCAGGGACACACGCTCAGCAGACTACAACCAGCAGTGGTTGAAGAAGTAACTGTAGCATGATCTGCATTAAAAAAATATAAACCTCAGACTACTGTGAACACTGCACACAACTGTTCACTAGGTGTGAAAGGCCCCTTTGTGTACTTCTATAGTGTTTGCAACCAATGTATTGAATATGGAAGGAAGCGCGTCACACTAATAGATTTGAGTTATTTGAAATAGAATGGAGCAGCACCAATTATAGAAAAATGTCAAGGATGAGGCAGGGACACACGCTCAGTAGACTACAACCAGCAGTGGTTGAAAAACTAACTGGAGCGTGATCTGCATTCAAAAAATATAAACCTCAGACTACTGTGAACACTGCACACAACTGTTCACTAGGTGTGAAAGGCCCCTTTGTGTACTTCTATAGTGTTTGCAACCAATGTATTGGATATGGAAGGAAGCGCGTCACACTAATAGATTTGAGTTATTTGAAATAGAATGGAGCAGCACCAATTATAGAAAAATGTCAAGGATGAGGCAGGGACACACGCTCAGCAGACTACAACCAGCAGTGGTTGAAGAAGTAACTGTAGCGTGATCTGCATTCAAAAAATTTAAACCTCAGACTACTGTGAACACTGCACACAACTGTTCACTATGTGTGAAAGTCCCCTTTGTGTACTTCTATAGTATTTGCAACCAATGTATTGTATACGGAAGGAAGCGCGTCACACTAATAGATTTGAGTTATTTGAAATAGAATGGAGCAGCACCAATTGTAGAAAAATGTCAAGGATGAGGCAGGGACACACGCTCAGCAGACTACAACCAGCAGTGGTTGAAGAAGTAACTGTAGCATGATCTGCATTAAAAAAATATAAACCTCAAACTACTGTGAACACTGCACACAACTGTTCACTAGGCGTGAAAGTCCCCTTTGTGTACTTCTATAGTATTTGCAACCAATGTATTGTATACGGAAGGAAGCGCGTCACACTAATAGATTTGAGTTATTTGAAATAGAATAGAGCAGCACCAATTATAGAAAAATGTCAAGGATGAGGCAGGGACACACGCTCAGCAGACTACAACCAGCAGTGGTTGAAGAAGTAACTGTAGCGTGATCTGCATTCAAAAAATTTAAACCTCAGACTACTGTGAACACTGCACACAACTGTTCACTATGTGTGAAAGGCCCCTTTGTGTACTTCTATGGTGTTTGCAACCAATGTATTGTATACGGAAGGAAGCGCGTCACACTAATAGATTTGAGTTATTTGAAATAGAATGGAGCAGCACCAATTGTAGAAAAATGTCAAGGATGAGGCAGGGACACACGCTCAGCAGACTACAACCAGCAGTGGTTGAAGAAGTAACTGTAGCATGATCTGCATTAAAAAAATATAAACCTCAGACTACTGTGAACACTGCACACAACTGTTCACTAGGTGAGAAAGTCCCCTTTGTGTACTTCTATAGTATTTGCAACCAATGTATTGTATATGGAAGGAAGCGGGTCACACTAATAGATTTGAGTTATTTAAAATAGAATGGAGCAGCACCAATTATAGAAAAATGTCAAGGATGAGGCAGGGACACGCGCTCAGTAGACTACAACCAGCAGTGGTTGAAGAACTAACTGGAGCGTGATATGCATTTAAAAAATATAAACCTCAGACTACTGTGAACACTGCACACAACTGTTCACTAGGTGTGAAAGGCCCCTTTGTGTACTTCTATAGTGTTTGCAACCAATGTTTTGGATATGGAAGGAAGCGCGTCACACTAATAGATTTGAGTTATTTGAAATAGAATGGAGCAGCACCAATTATAGAAAAATGTCAAGGATGAGGCAGGGACACACGCTCAGCAGACTACAACCAGCAGTGGTTGAAGAAGTAACTGTAGCGTGATCTGCATTAAAAAAATATAAACCTCAGACTACTGTGAACACTGCACACAACTGTTCACTAGGTGTGAAAGGCCCCTTTGTGTACTTCTATAGTGTTTGCAACCAATGTATTCGATATGGAAGGAATCGCGTCATACTAATAGATTTGAGTTATTTGAAATAGAATGGAGCAGCACCAATTATAGAAAAATGTCAAGGATGAGGCAAGGACATACGCTCAGCAGACTACAACCAGCAGTGGTTGAAGAAGCAACTGTAGCGTGATCTGCATTAAAAAAATATAAACCTCAGACTACTGTGAACACTGCACACAACTGTTCACTAGGTGTGAAAGTCCCCTTTGTGTACTTCTATAGTATTTGCAACCAATGTATTGTATACGGAAGGAAGCGCGTCACACTAATAGATTTGAGTTATTTGAAATAGAATAGAGCAGCACCAATTATAGAAAAATGTCAAGGATGAGGCAGGGACACACGCTCAGCAGACTGCAACCAGCAGTGGCTGAAGAAGTAACTGTAGCGTGATCTGCATTCAAAAAATATAAACCTCAGACTACTGTGAACACTGCACACAACTGTTCACTAGGTGTGAAAGGCCCCTTTGTGTACTTCTATAGTATTTGCAACCAATGTATTGTATACGGAAGGAAGCGCGTCACACTAATAGATTTGAGTTATTTGAAATAGAATGGAGCAGCACCAATTATAGAAAAATGTCAAGGATGAGGCAGGGACACACGCTCAGCAGACTACAACCAGCAGTGGTTGAAGAAGTAACTGTAGCATGATCTGCATGAAAAAAATATAAACCTCAGACTACTGTGAACACTGGACACAACTGTTCACTAGGTGTGAAAGGCCCCTTTGTGTACTTCTATAGTGTTTGCAACCAATGTATTGGATATGGAAGGAAGCGCGTGACACTAATAGATTTGAGTTATTTGAAATAGAATGGAGCAGCACCAATTATAGAAAAATGTCAAGGATGAGGCAGGGACACACGCTCAGCAGACTACATCCAGCAGTGGTTGAAGAAGTAACTGTAGCATGATCTGCATTAAAAAAATATAAACCTCAGACTACTGTGAACACTGCACACAACTGTTCACTAGGTGTGAAAGGCCCCTTTGTGTACTTCTATAGTGTTTGCAACCAATGTATTGGCTATGGAAGGAATCGCGTCATACTAATAGATTTGAGTTATTTGAAATAGAATGGAGCAGCACCAATTATAGAAAAATGTCAAGGATGAGGCAAGGACACAAGCTCAGCAGACTACACCCAGCAGTGGTTGAAGAAGCAACTGTAGCGTGATCTGCATTAAAAAAATATAAACCTCAGACTACTGTGAACACTGCACACAACTGTTCACTAGGTGTGAAAGTCCCCTTTGTGTACTTCTATAGTATTTGCAACCAATGTATTGTATACGGAAGGAAGCGCGTCACACTAATAGATTTGAGTTATTTGAAATAGAATAGAGCAGCACCAATTATAGAAAAATGTCAAGGATGAGGCAGGGACACACGCTCAGCAGACTACAACAAGCAGTGGTTGAAGAAGTAACTGTAGCATGATCTGCATTAAAAAAATATAAACCTCAGACTACTGTGAACACTGCACACAACTGTTCACTAGGTGTGAAAGGCCCCTTTGTGTACTTCTATAGTGTTTGCAACCAATGTATTGTATATGGAAGGAAGTGCGTCACACTAATAGATTTGAGTTATTTGAAATAGAATGGAGCAGCACCAATTATAGAAAAATGTCAAGGATGAGCAGGGACACACGCTCAGCAGACTACAACCAGCAGTGGTTGAAGAAGTAACTGTAGCGTGATCTGCATTCAAAAAATATAAACCTCAGACTACTGTGAACACTGCACACAACTGTTCACTAGGTGTGAAAGGCCCCTTTCTGTACTTCTATAGTGTTTGGAACCAATGTATTATATAAGGAATAGAGTTGAGCGATACTTTCCGATATCCTAAAGTATCGGAATCGGAATGGTATCGCCGATATCACTAAAATATCGGCGATACCCGATACCGATACCGGAAGTCCCATGTAAGTCTATGGGAACAAAATATCGCAACTAAAAAAACCCATTCTTTCCTTGTAAACACTAAATATACACACATAGAATACATATATATATATATATATACATGTCATTGTGACATATATATATACATATATGTATAGTTTATACACTTCTACATAGTAAAATAGACTGATTCAATTGCCGGGTAAAGTCGGCTTCAGTGAAAAGACAGAAGCACCCGACATGAAATGACACTTGGTGTACATAGGGTTAACCATGTCTTTTCATGTCGTTTGCTATCTGATTTGCACAAACAATTAAATCAGACTATGTGTGCAAAATTTCACACCTGTAGGGGTTAATTAAAGGTGTAAATTCGTTGTAAAAAAAACGGACTTTTTTTGCTACGAATTTACACCTTTAATTAACCCCTACAGGTGTGAAATTTTGCACACATAGTCTGATTTAATTGTTTGTGCAAATTAGATAGCAAAGGACATGAAAAGACATGGTTAACCCTATGTACACCAAGTGTCATTTCATGTCGGGTTCTGCATTTTCACAAAAGCCGGCAATTGAATTAGCGGCTATTATACTATGTAGAAGTGTATGAACTACAAATATAAATATATATATATATGTGTCACAAATTCAATGACATGTATATATATATATGAGGTGTAAAATTGCTGAAAAAAAATGCGTGGGCTCCCGCCCTATTTTCGCAACCAGACAGACAAAGCCAGTGAGTGGGGGCAGATAATAATAGCCCAGAGAGGGACCATTATTTTTCCCCCCCCCCGGCTACTAACGTCTGCCCCCAGACACCCCAGGAAAGACAAATCTATAATTAGATTTGCCCTTTCTGGCACTTTGCCCGTCTATTCCCATTGCCCTGTAGCGGTGGCGAATGGGTTAATATGGGGTTAAAGCCACCTTGCTATTGAAAGTTGACCTTAAGCCAGGTTAATAATTGAGAGCTGTCAATTAGACAACTATCAATTATTAATCCTATTGCATGAAATAAAAATAAAACACACACACTTTAATTAAAAATCATTTTAATGAAATAAAGACACATGTTTTTGACCATCTTTTATTTTACTGCAAAAACCATTTCCTGTAATAAAAATAAAATAAAAAAGCAAAATTATTCTTACCTATCCCATGCACAGTCAGGTCCCACGGTGTAATCCTTCAGAAAGGGTTAATGTTTACTGCAGGGACCGCAGCTAATGCTGCAGCCTCACAGTAAACCCCAAATGAATGAGTTTCTCTCCTGCCTGACAGGAGAGTAAAGGCTGGGTGTCACATAACGATACACCAGCGATCCCGACAACGATATGCACTTGTCAGGACCGCTGGTGTATCGCTACATGATCGCTGCTGAGCTGCCAAACAGGCAGCTCAGGCAGCGATCTGGGACAGCGACACTGCGGGTAACATCGCTTAAGGGCCCGTCTCACATAGCGATATCGCTACCGAGATCGCTGCTGAGTCACTAGTTTTGTGACGCAGCAGCGAGCTCACCAGCGATATCGCTGTGTGTGACATTCAGCGATGATCAGCCCCCCTGCCGGGTATCGCTGATCGTCGCAGAAATGTCAGGACCTTTTTTTGATCGCTGGTTTCCCTCTGACAGGCACGCATCGCTGCGTGTGACAGGCGGGAGACCAGCGATCCGCTGGTAACCAAGGTACACAGCGGGTTTCCAGGCACCGCGCAGCGCTTGGAAACCGCTGTGTACCTTGGATACCAGCGCCCTGCATCAGGGCGCTGGTATCCAAGGTACACAGCGGGTTTCTAGGCACAGCCCCGCGCCTGGAAACCCGCTGTGTACCTTGGTTACCAGCGGATCGCTGGTCTCCCGCCTGTCACACGCAGCGATGCGTGCCTGTCAGCGGGAAACCAGCGATCAAAAAAAGGTCCTGACATTTCAGCGACGATCAGCGATACCCGGCAGGGGGGCTGATCGTCGCTGAATGTCACACACAGCGATATCGCTGGTGAGCTCGCTGCTGCGTCACAAAACTAGTGACTCAGCAGCGATCTCGGTAGCGATATCGCTATGTGAGACGGGCCCTTAAGTGGAAAGCTTAATTGATTGCTTTCCACTTTCACTTCAGGTCAGCCAGGGACACAATCAGTGACGTCAGAGGGAACTGATTAACAAAAATAGGGGTTCCCTTCGAAAAAAAAATGGCGTGGGGTCCCCCCTATTTTTGTTAACCAGCCAGATGAAGCAGATCGCTGAGGCCTGGATTTTCAGGCTGTTAAGGAGCCAAGATCCATGGACCTTGCCAGCCTGATAATACCAGGCCACAGCAGTCTGCATATCTTGGCTGATTAACAAAAATAGGGGATCCCCTCGAAAAAAATTGGCGTGGGGTCCCCCCTATTTTTGTTAACCAGCCAGATGAAGCAGACCGCTGAGGCCTGGATTTTCAGGCTGTTAAGGAGCCAAGATCCATGGACCTTGCCAGCCTGATAATACCAGGCCACAGCAGTCTGCATATCTTGGCTGATTAACAAAAATAGGGGATCCCCTCGAAAAAAATTGGCGTGGGGTCCCCCTATTTTTGTTAACCAGCCAGATGAAGCAGACCGCTGAGGCCTGGTTTTTCAGGCTGGTAAGGATCCAATATCCATGGACCTTGCAAGCCTGATAATACCAGGCCACAGCAGTCTGCTTAGCTTGGCTGGTTAACCAAAATAGGGGATCCCCTTGAAAAAAAAACGGCGTAGGGGTCGCCCTATTTTTGTTAACCAGCCAAGTAAAATGCAGACTGCTGCGGCCTGGTATTAAAAGACTGTCAAGGCCCATGGATTTTGGCCCTCAACAGCCTGATAATACCAGGCTACAGCAGCCCCACATTTGGCGCATCAAAAGATGTGCCAATTGTGGCACTTTACCCGGCTCTTCCCACTTGCCCTGTAGCGGTGGCAAGCGGGGTAATAAGGGGTTAATGTCACCATTGATTGCACGGTGACAATAAGCCCGGTTAATAATGGAGAGGTGTCAATAAGACACCGATCCATTATTAATCCCAAAGTTATTAAATGTATAAAAAAAAGACAAAGCAAGAAAAAAGTCTTTTAATGAAATAAAAGAGACAACACAGTTTTCATTAATTTTATTACTCTCTCATTCCTGCGACACCATCGATCTCCTGTAAAAAAAGAAAAAAAACAAACCAACAGTATATCACCTGTCCGACGCAGTCCATAACGACAGTCCCACGACGATCCAACTCTGCTACATCGCAATGACAGGCAGAGCCTGTCATCGCGACGCAGCACAGCTGATTACCTGCTTCCCCGGCAGTGACGTCATCGGACTGACTGCTTTACGGCAGGGATTACCCAGCAGTCACTGCAGTTATCGCGAGAAACTGCATGTGACCGCCGGGGAAAGAAGATTGCGGCCATGAAGCAGCCCGGGATGTGACCGCCGGAGATCTTCTGCCAGGTAAGTGCCGCTGACTCCTGACAGACCCGACCGACGGACACTGACAGTGACAGTGACAATCCCGATTCCGGTATCCGATAAGACGAAAATATCGGAACTCGGAATCGGAATTCCGATACAGCCAATATCGGCCGATACCCGATATTTGCAGTATCGGAATGCTCAACCCTAATAAGGAAGGAAGCGCGTCACACTAATAGATTTGAGTTATTTGAAATAGAATGGAGCAGCACCAATTATAGAATGTCAAGGATGAGGCAGGGACACACGCTCAGCAGACTACAACCAGCAGTGGTTGAAGAAGTAACTGTAGCATGATCTGCATTAAAAAAATATAAACCTCAGACTACTGTGAACACTGCACACCACTGTTCACTAGGTGTGAAAGGCCCCTTTGTGTACTTCTATATTGTTTGCAACCAATGTATTGTATACGGATGGAAGCGCGTCACACTAATAGATTTGAGTTTTTTTAAATAGAATGGAGCAGCACCAATGAGAGAAAAATGTCAAGGATGAGGCAGTGACAAACGCTCAGCAGACTACAACCAGCAGTGGTTGAAGAACTAACTAGAGCGTGATCTGCACTCAAAAAATGAAAAACTCACAGACTACAGTGAACACTGCACACAACTGTTCACTAGGTGTGAAAGGCCCCTTTGTGTACTTCTATAGTATTTGCAACCAATGTATTGTATACGGAAGGAAGCGCGTCACACTAATAGATTTGAGTTAATTGAAATAGAATGGAGCAGCACCAATTATAGAAAAATGTCAAGGATGAGGCAGGGACACACGCTCAGCAGACTACAACAAGCAGTGGTTGAAGAAGCAACTGTAGCGTGATCTGCATTAAAAAAATAAAACCTCAGACTACTGTGAACACTGCACACAACTGTTCACTAGGTGTGAAAGGCCCCTTTGTGTACTTCTATAGTATTTGCAACCAATGTATTGTATACGGAAGGAAGCGCGTCACACTAATAGATTTGAGTTAATTGAAATAGAATGGAGCAGCACCAATTATAGAAAAATGTCAAGGATGAGGCAGGGACACACGCTCAGCAGACTACAACAAGCAGTGGTTGAAGAAGCAACTGTAGCGTGATCTGCATTAAAAAAATATAAACCTCAGACTACTGTGAACACTGCACACAACTGTTCACTAGGTGTGAAAGGCCCCTTTGTGTACTTCTATAGTATTTGCAACCAATGTATTGTATACGGAAGGAAGCGCGTCACACTAATAGATTTGAGTTAATTGAAATAGAATGGAGCAGCACCAATTATAGAAAAATGTCAAGGATGAGGCAGGGATACACGCTCAGCAGACAACAACAAGCAGTGGTTGAAGAAGCAACTGTAGTGTGATCTGCATTAAAAAAATATAAACCTCAGACTACTGTGAACACTGCACACAACTGTTCACTAGGTTTGAAAGTCCCCTTTGTGTACTTCTATAGTATTTGCAACCAATGTATTGTATATGGAAGGAAGCGCGTCACACTAATAGATTTGAGTTATTTGAAATAGAATAGAGCAGCACCAATTATAGAAAAATGTCAAGGATGAGGCAGGGACACACGCTCAGCAGACTACAACAAGCAGTGGTTGAAGAAGTAACTGTAGCATGATCTGCATTAAAAAAATATAAACCTCAGACTACTGTGAACACTGCACACAACTGTTCACTAGGTGTGAAAGGCCCCTTTGTGTACTTCTATAGTATTTGCAACCAATGTATTGTATACGGAAGGAAGCGCGTCACACTAATAGATTTGAGTTTATTGAAATAGAATGGAGCAGCACCAATTATAGAAAAATGTCAAGGATGAGGCAGGGACATACGCTCAGCAGACTACAACAAGCAGTGGTTGAAGAAGTAACTGTAGCATGATCTGCATTAAAAAAATATAAACCTCAGACTACTGTGAACACTGCACACAACTGTTCACTAGGTGTGAAAGTCCCCTTTGTGTACTTCTATAGTATTTGCAACCAATGTATTGTATACGGAAGGAAGCGCGTCACACTAATAGATTTGAGTTATTTGAAATAGAATAGAGCAGCACCAATTATAGAAAAATGTAAAGGATGAGGCAGGGACACACGCTCAGCAGACTACAACAAGCAGTGGTTGAAGAAGTAACTGTAGCATGATCTGCATTAAAAAAATATAAACCTCAGACTACTGTGAACACTGCACACAACTGTTCACTAGGTGTGAAAGGCCCCTTTGTGTACTTCTATAGTATTTGCAACCAATGTATTGTATACGGAAGGAAGCGCGTCACACTAATAGATTTGAGTTATTTGAAATAGAATGGAGCAGCACCAATTATAGAAAAATGTCAAGGATGAGGCAGGGACAACGCTCAGCAGACTACAACAAGCAGTGGTTGAAGAAGAAAACTGAGCATGATCTGCATTAAAAAATAAAACCTCAGACTACTGTGAACACTGCACACAACTGTTCACTAGGTGTGAAAGGGTCCCCTTTGTGTACTTCTATAGTGTTTGCAACCAATGTATTGTATATGGAAGGAAGCGCGTCACACTAATAGATTTGAGTTATTTTGAAATAGAATGGAGCAGCACCAATTATAGAAAAATGTCAAGGATGAGGCAGGGACACACGCTCAGCAGACTACAACCAGCAGTGGTTGAAGAAGTAACTGTAGCGTGATCTGCATTCAAAAAATATAAACCTCAGACTACTGTGAACCTGCACACAACTGTTCCTAGGTGTGAAAGGCCCCTTTTGTGTACTTCTATAGTGTTTGGAACCAATGTATTTATAGGAAGGAAGCGCGTCACACTATAGATTGAGTTATTGAAATAAATGGAGCAGCACCAATTATAGAAAATGTCAAGGATGAGGCAGGGACACACGCTCAGCAGACTACAACCAGCAGTGGTTGAAGAAGTAACTGTAGCATGATCTGCATTAAAAAAATATAAACCTCAGACTACGTGAACACTGCACACCACTGTTCACTAGGTGTGAAAGGCCCCTTTGTGTACTTCTATAGTTTTGCAACCAATGTATTGTATACGGAGGAAGCGCGTCACACTAATAGATTTGAGTTTTTTTAAATAGAATGGAGCAGCACCAATAAGAAAATGTCAAGGATGAGGCAGGACAAACGCTCAGCAGACTACAACCAGCAGTGGTTGAAGAACTAACTAGAGCGTGATCTGCACTCAAAAAATAAAAAACCCAGACTACAGTGAACACTGCACACAACTGTTCACTAGGTGTGAAAGGCCCCTTTGTGTACTTTATATATTTGCAACCAATGTATTGTATTGGAATAAGCGCTCACACAATAGATTTGAGTTATTGAAATAGAAGGAGCAGCACCAATTATAGAAAAATGTCAAGGGTGAGGCAGGGACACACGCTCAGCAGACTACAACAAGCAGTGGTTGAAGAAGCAACTGTAGGTGATCTGCATTAAAAAATATAAACCTCAGACTACTGTGAACACTGCACACAACTGTTCACTAGGTGTGAAAGGCCCCTTTGTGTACTTCTATAGTATTTGCAACCAATGTATTGTATAAGGAAGGAAGCGCGTCACATAATAGATTTGAGTTTATTGAAATAGAATGGAGCAGCACCAATTATAGAAAATGTCAAGGATGAGGCAGGGACATCGTCAGCAGACTACAACAAGCAGTGGTTGAAGAAGTAACTGTAGCATGATCTGCATTAAAAAAATATAAACCTCAGACTACTGTGAACACTGCACACAACTGTTCACTAGTGTGAAAGTCCCCTTTGTGTACTTCTATAGTATTTGCAACCAATGTATTGTATACGGAAGGAAGCGTCACACTATAGATTTGAGTTATTTGAAATAGAATAGAGCAGCACCAATTATAGAAAATGTCAAGGATGAGGCAGGGACACACGCTCAGCAGACTACAACAAGCAGTGGTTGAAGAAGTAACTGTAGCATGATCTGCATTAAAAAAATATAAACTCAGACTACTGTGAACACTGCACACAACTGTTCACTAGGTGTGAAAGGCCCCTTTGTGTACTTCTATAGTGTTTGCAACCAATGTATTGTATATGGAGGAAGCGCGTCACACTAATAGATTTGAGTTATTTGAAATAGAATGGAGCAGCACCAATTACAGAAAAATGTCAAGGATGAGGCAGGGACACACGCTCAGCAGACTGCAACCAGCAGTGGTTGAAGAAGTAACTGTAGCATGATCTGCATTAAAAAAATATAAACCTCAGACTACTGTGAACACTGCACACCACTGTTCACTAGGTGTGAAAGGCCCTTTGTGTACTTCTATAGTGTTTGCAACCAATGTATTGTATACGGATGGAAGCGCGTCACACTAATAGATTTGAGTTTTTTTTAAATAGAATGGAGCAGCACCAATTAGAGAAAAATGTCAAGGATGAGGCAGTGACAAACGCTCAGCAGACTACAACCAGCAGTGGTTGAAGAACTAACTAGAGCGTGATCTGCACTCAAAAAATGAAAAACTCACAGACTACAGTGAACACTGCACACAACTGTTCACTAGCTGTGAAAGTCCCCTTTGTGTACTTTCATAGTGTTTGCAACCAATGTATTGTATACGGATGGAAGCGCGTCACACTAATAGATTTGAATTTTTTTAATAAAAATGGAGCAGCACCAATTAGAGAAAAATGTCAAGGATGAGGCAGTGACACACGCTCAGCAGACTACAACCAGCAGTGGTTGAAGAACTAACTGGAGCGTGATCTGCACTCAAAAAATTTAAACCTCACAGACTACAGTGAACACTGCACACAACTGTTCACTAGCTGTGAAGGCCCCTTTGTGTACTTCTATAGTGTTTGCAACCAATGTATTGGATACGTATGGAAGCACGTCACACTAATAGATCACTGTTAATTTCAATTGAATGGAGCAGCACCAATTCCACCAAATAATAAAAAAAAAAGAGTCAGTGAGGGACACGTGCAGATGACTACAAACAGCGGTGGATGCAGAGCAAACTGCAGCGTCACCTGCACTCACACACACACCTTGCACAGAGCTGTGAAAACAACACTGCAAGGAAAAAGGTGATTTACACAGCGGTTTCTCAAATAGCCTGCCTACAGAACAATTCACAAAAACGCTATCTGTAACTGTCCCTCAGAGTCAGCAGAGCAGCATTCTGTCCCTAACTGAATTCACAGCACAGTGACGCTAAAATGGCGGCGGCGCCTTTTATAGTGCATTCTGACATCATTTCAGCATCCAATCACAGCCATGCCATTAGTTTAACATGACTGCAGCATTACAGGATGTGCCCACACTTCGCAGGATTCCTCATTGGCTGACTAAAATCACAGTGCCTCTCAAAGAATTATGGGAACTTCCGATTCCGGTATACGATATAGGAAAAATATCGGAACTAAGTATCGGAATTCCGATACAGCGAATATCGGCCGATACCCGATACTTGCGGTATCGGAATGCTCAACACTACACAGGACTGTAACACCTGCAGCCACCTCAGACTACAGCAGCAGGGCAGCATGGACGTACCCTAAGGGAGGATCTTCTCAGCCCTGGCTGGTTACGAAACAGTGCCTGAGTGGGGGCTGAAGAAACTAAGGAGGTGCAGTGTACTCACACAGTCTGGGAGGGGACAAGGATCTGGTAGTAGCTCGTCCACAGGCCCAGAACGTGAGGAAGAAGGGGTACTAGGGGCACGGATACTGAGTAAGACATCCGTGGGGCTCCATCCAATTGTTGAGGGACTAGGGCGCAGAAGGGACAGTGGCCATTTAGCCTACTGGTGAACTTTACGACACAGCTATGAAGCCGGAGTCATTTTCATCTGTAGGAGCCTCATCTACTGAACCTCGATTATCTTTGCTGAAAGCGTGTCTATATAATAGCAAGATACAGCAGAGCAGACGTTGTCACAGAAGTTACGCGGCTACTGGCTTGGGACAATTGATTTTGTGGTGTTGGCAGGACGTAGAGCTGAGTAATTGTACAACATCAGACGAGAGAGAAAGGAACATATTTTAAGGAGTCCTGGAAAGGTGTGTTCACAATGTATCAGTGACTTTGCTGAGCCCTCACCTGGAGGACAACGTAGCGAATGTCCTTGTGTGCACACCTCAACTCAGAGCAAAGCCTTGGAAAATGTACATCCCTTTAAGATCCCTGATGATGACTCTTTGCACCTTCATCCTCTGACATTCACAGGCGAATCCTCATCGCACAGTAAATGATGACTAAATAAATTGAATAGCTGTTGGTGTAGTTGGAGAACTGTAGGTAATTTTTAATGCAAGGATATTTTGGGGTGGCTTAGATTGCAGCACTAAACAGATATGGATTTTGAATGCAATTTAGTGTGACCATTTGTTAACTGTAAAGTAATAATCAAATGGGTAGCCCAAATGCAAATTGTCGAGTCATATCTATGCCTTATTGATTTTAGACTTGACGTTAGTGTACTGCCTTTGACATTTTTCCATTTAGCGGGCTTGTGTGCACACCTTAACTCCGAGTAAAGCCTTGGAAACTGCACCTGAATGTGTGATCTCAATTTCTGCCTACAGCACCTAGTACACACTGCTACATCTAACAGCACCATTCATGTTCCTTCCAATACATAATTCTGCCTTGATCCAACAAGCGTGGCCTGTGGAGACGAGATATTCTAACTCTGCTGCGTCAACACCTGTCTCTGAGGCTCTGCACTGCAGCGCTGGTCAACTTTCAACAGAAAGCAAAGTGGCGTAAACAGTTCAATACAAAATCTCCATATCCCATGAAAATATTCCCCTTTTCATTGGATGCCCAAGGCCACGTACCGTGTCACTGCTCAAGTGACACATACCTTGTAGAGACCTTCCCGTTACTGAGGACCACAGTGCCCTGGCGGTCGATCCACTTGCAGAACTCTATAGGGCAAATTGCCAAACTTTTGATGTTTTTGGTGGACATGTAGATGTAAGACAAAAATAGATAAATTTTTAAGTGATGTTGCACAGAGCAAGCATGTTGTGCCCACTTGTGGCCGACGGCACAGGCACAGGGCCCCTCCTAGTACGGAGTTGTGTCTAACAGCGAGGTGCACCCCCACCGTCAGACACACTTTTTGTACTATGAGGGGCCCTATGCCAGTGCCGTCGCCCAACAGTGGGCCCCCACCACAGCTCAGAGCACCGTCACTTGGCAGGGTGCACAAGTTGTTTATACTAGACCTGGGGGGGGGGTGATTAGGACAGTTATGGACTGGTTTCCAAAAATTGCATATTTTGACCTGTAGGCTGGAGGTTTAGCAGCTGCAAATGGAGGAATTGGAGGAGTACGATCAAGAGGCGGAGAAAGTGAGCCATTATGCTGCCAACCTATGTGTCATGAGGGGAAGGTGGGATAAAAATTCGTTGAAATCCATGCATGGTTCATTTTAATGAAGGTTAGATCTTCCACATTTTGGGTGGACAGACGTGTCCTTCTTTCTGTCAGGATTGATCCAGCAGCATGAACACTCTTTCAGAT
>JARQOD010000001.1:750272186-750331729 GCA_033576555.1 Oophaga sylvatica | reverse complement strand
TAGAGAATTTTGCCATTATTGCCGCCTTCAAGGAATGGAACACCTTTTTCAGGACTCACAGTAAATAGTCGTCCTGACAGACCATCTAACCTTGAATTTATCAGGTCGCTAAGTGCCTGACACCTCGCCAGGCTCGCGGGAATCTTTTCCTAAACCAATTTAATTTGTCATTTCTATAGACCAGACGCGAAAGGAAAAGGGTCTGATGCACTCTCTAGATTCATTCAGCAGAGACAACGCCACTTACCCCTTTCCTTAGACTATTCTTCCTGACTCTAATTCCTGGGAGTGATTCATAATCAAGACCCTACTTAAGGACATCAAGAAGCATACCATGCAGATTCTTGTTGGCTCAACCCCCAAGGGACGTAATCTTGTCTTAAGAATGGTGTGTGGATTCGGGGACAACGTCTGTATATACCTGAAACAGTCAGATTGAGATATTGCAACCCCATCCCACGATTCCAAGTAGCCGGCATAGGGGAATTCTAAAGACACAAAAATTTTCTTTCGTTTCTTTTGGTGGCCCACTTACAGGAAAGATGTCTTAAACTAGTCACTTCATTTTGAAGTCTGTGCAAGATGCAAAACACCTCTCTCCCACCAACGGGTCTTTTGCAACCTCTATCCCAACCCCGTCCCGCCCGTGGGATCCATTTCTATGGACTTCATTGTGGAGTTACCAACCTCTCAAGGGAAGAACACCATTCTAGTGGGGGTTGACCGTCAACAAAGGCAGCTCTTTTTATCCTTGTTCGCTTACCCACGCAAAACAGACATCAGACTTGATGATTAAGAATTGTTTCGCTTACATGGAGTACCGGATGAGGTCATTTCGGTCGAGGGTGCAATTCACTTAAAGGGTTTTTGGGCAAAATTTCTGTGCAGCATTGGACATTAAAGTAAACCTTTTTTCTGCTTTTCATCCCCAGACTAATGGACAGACAGAACGAACCATCAACCCTGGAGCAGTATCTCCGCTGTTTTATCTGCCACCTACAGGGTGATTGGGGATCTACTTCCACTGGCTGAGTTCTCTTATAACAACTCTCAGAGCGCCTCCACTAAGCATCTCCTTTTTACTCCAATCTAGGTTATCATCCTAACATTCTTCCTCGATTTCCCATAGATACGCCCTTGCCGGCAGTGGCTGAAAAAATCACTTCTTTACAAAAGAATATGGATCTTCTAAAGGAAAATCTAGAATTGGCTCAGGAAAGGTACAAGAAAGCAGCAGATAAATTTCGTAAACCTGCACCAGCTTTCAAGGTAGGAGATTTGGTCTGGCTGTCAACCAGAAATCTTAAATTAAAGATTCCATCGTCTAAATTGGAACATAAGTACATTGGACCTTATAAGATCAATAAGATTATAATTGCTGTTGCTTGTCGTCTTCAACTACCCAGAACTATGAGAATCCACCCTGTCTTTCATGTATCCCTACTAAAGGCTGCAACACCCAATACGTTTCCTGGACGTTCTTCTCCTTGCCCTGACCCAGTGCTGGTCGATGGTCAGGAAGAATTTATGGTGGAAAGGATTCTAGATTCCAGGTTGTACAGAAATCAGTTGCAATATTTGATTAAATGGCAGGGCTACCCAGTGGAGGACAACTCATGGGAACCAGTCAATAATGTAAATGCTCCTCGCCTGCTCCGCCAGTTTCATCAGAGGTACCCTGACAAGCCTGGTCTGAGGTCATCCGGAGGTTGTCCCTAAGGGGGAGTAATGTAAGGTTCTTTGTCTCTGTTGACATGTTCCTTGAAACTCAGTTTTCCGTCGGCCATTTTGCTTTCTGTCTTTCTGCAGCTCTTGCCCTCAGTTAATATGGAGTTTCCAGTTTTCATGTTCCCGCCCTGATTCTTCCCTCTTGATTCTTAAGCAGCCTCAGCTGAACAATCAGTGCTCCTGAATCAAGCCTCAGTCAGTCTGTGACCTGACTCCTGGAAGCCTTGGACTTGTACTCCAGCTATTCCCTACTGAGGAACCTTGGAACACTTTTGGACTCTGGAAACCTGCTGTTTGGTGAATCCATGTTTGCAGAGGAATTATGGTACAGAGAAGAGATCCTGAACCTGCTTTGGAGATTTATTGTAGTGCTTGAAGTTATTCTGGCCTGCTGTGTCTCCTGTCGCTGTTCCTGCAAACTGTGTGAACTTTTCAGCATGCTTGTATGAAGTAATACAAGTCATTTCATTTCAACCTATGTCTCCTGTGTTTTCCTCGCACCCAAGCACAAGACGCTATAGGAACTGTACACTATACATGACACTAGCGTACAGCTGAGAACAGTGTTGGTGTAATTAGAAATATCCGTAGATATTTGGTACAGAGTCAAAGGTGCTCAGAATCTCAGGATGGAGTAGGCCACAATTTTAAAATGAGGAAAACTGTGGTATATCACTACGTACAGCTGAAAACAGTGTTGGTGTAATTAGAAATATCCGTAGATATTTGGTACAGAGTCTCACTATGGAGACCAGAATTTTAAAATTATCAAAACTGTACTATATAAGTAGCGTACAGCTGGAATCAGTGTGGGTGTAATTTTAAATCTCCCTAAATATTTCTGCGATAACACACACGATCACAGTCGCAGTATGGAGTACACCACAATAGTAAGATCAGGAATCAGGATAACTGTACTATAGCAGTAGAGCACAGTTGTATACAAAGCTGGGGTATTTAGTAATCTCTGTATAGATTTCCGTAGTCACACAAAGACGCTCGCTCAGTATTGATTTTGCACCGTAATACAGATGGCAGAAAAACACAACTGTATGAAAAGATAACAGTTCTATACAGTTTTGGTCAAAAAAAAAAACACGTATGGTTTTACAGACTCACACACAGATAACAGGCTTTTCTCCGTGATACCAGCCGGTACACGGTACTGTGTGAGGAGCGTACAGCTCTATACAGTGTGGGCTAAAATGAAGGTTCAGTAACTGTGCTGAAAATTATTATTTCAGTATTACTGATATGGAGCTGCTTTGAAAAAAGCAGTCTGCACAGCAGTGTCCACACAGCTAGACAGCTAGCAGGCAGCCTACAAATTGGATATGCTGCTGCACTGAAAAAATGTCTACTCTCTGAATGGCAAAGAGCAGAGTGCACAGTAAGAATCAGCACTGCTGCTCCACACTACCAATTTCTCCCCTGTCAGTGCTGCCAGCCTAAGAACCAGTGCTGCTGCACACACAAAAAAGCACCACTGTGACTGCACACTAACTGTGCAGCACAATCGCTATCAGCACAGGCACAGATTTGTTTTTTTTTTGCAATTCCTAATGCTCTCCCTCATGAGAACAAGCGGCAACAACCTCTCCCTACGCTAAGATCGGCTGAAGTAAAATGGCGGTCGGCGGTGAGGGCGTTTTATATGCCCTGTGACGCCACAGAAAGCCAGCCAATCACTGCAATGCCCTTCAATAAGATGGTGGTGGCGGCTGCGCGCGGCATCACGTTGCCCACAGTGTGCGCCCTTCATTATTGGCTGAGATATGGCGCTTTTTGCATTATTTGAAACCCGACTGGCGCGATAAAGTCGCTGAATACGTGGCTGACCTCACGCTATGGTCGGGTTTCCGTCTGCGAAACTCGACTTTAGCAAAAGTCGGCGATTTCTAGAGGTGTCTGACTTGTTTCGCTCAACTCTAGACATATACTTTCATAAAAGTTCAACTTTTATCTTGTCAGTCCACAGAGAATTCTCCCAAAATTCTTGGGGACCATAAAGATGTTTTCTGGCAAAACATAGATGAGCCTTCATGTTCTTATTGCTCAGAACTCTGCCATGCATTCCATTTTTGCCTAGTCTCCTTCTTGTGATGTAGTCATGAACATTGATCTTAACTGAGGCAAGTGAGGCCTGCAGTTCTTTAGATGTTGTTGTGGGGTCTTTTGTGACCTCTTGGATGAGTTGCCGCTGTGCTCTTGGGGTAATTTTGGTCATCCGGCCACTTCTGGGAAGGTTTACCACTGTTCCATGTTTTCACTATTTGTGGATAATGGCTATCACTGTGATTCACTGGATTCTCAAAGCTTTAGAAATGGCTTTATAACCTTTTCCAGACTGGTAGATCTCAATTACTTTGTTTCTCATTTGTTTCAGAATTTCTTTGGATTGCTGCATTATGTCTAGTGTTTCGAGGATCTTTTGGTCTACATCTCTTTGTCAGGCAGGTCATATTTAAAATTAAATCTTGATTGTGAACAGGTGTGGCAGTAATCAGGCCTGGGTGTTGCTAGAGAATTTGAACTCAGCTTCCAAGGGTGTAATAAACCACAATTAATTTCTGCTTTAAAGGGGGGAGATTAGTTTTTCACACAGCTCCCTGTAGGTTTTGATTTCTTTTTCCTGTAATAATAAAGAGCTTCATTAAAAACTGCATTTTGTGTTTACTTGTGTTATCTTTGTCTAATATTTAAATTTATTTGATGATCTGAAACATTTAAGTGTGACAAACATGCAACAGAATAGAAAATCAGAAAGAGGGCAAACAATTTTTCACACAATTGTATGTATATGTAGATCTCCTCTATGTCTATATGCTTTCTTTCATTAAAATCCTGTCTACAAAAATGTCAGTCTATAATTCTTAGGCTGTGTTTCCACCATCAGGAAACACAGCGCTTTGGACGGAGCGGAAATTCCGCTCCGCCCAAAGCCCCGCCCCCTTTCTGACGCGCGCTCTTTCCGGAGGTGTTCCGGACACCTCCGGAACACCTCCGGAAAGAACGCAGGGCTACATAGCCCTGTGTTAAATTCTGTTGCGGTGACGCACCGTCGCCGCAACACACTAGGACATGCTGCGGTCTGAAAAGACACGCCGCATGTCCGTTTACGCAGGTCTCCCGCCTGCGTGTTGTTACGCATAGTGGAGACGGGATTTCTTGAAATCCCCTCCACTATGCTGTAACATCTGGACGCTGCGTGTTTGGCGCTGCGCCAGCGAACAGCGCCAAACACGCAGCGTTTCCTGACCGTGGAAACTCACCCTTATAATCGGACCCCTTAGTGACCGGACCAAATTTTTGAAATCTGACCAGTGTCACTTTATGTGGTAATAACTAAGGAATGCTTCTACATATAGCAGTGATTTCAAGATAATGGTAAATTTAGGCTGTTATGTTTTGTGAGACTGAGAAAACCAGCCCCCAGCTGTGTGTGTAGCTTGGCTGATTGTCAGAAATTGGGGGACCCCATGCCATTTTTTAATGATTTATCTAAATAATTTTAAAAACCGGCATAGGACCCATCTGTTCTTGATAACCTGCCATGATAAAACTGACAGCTGGGAGTTTCACAATCCAGCTGTCAGTTTTTCCTGCACTAGTTATCAAAAATAGGAGAGACCCCACGTCATTTTTTAATCTACTTTTTGCACAGACACCATCTGATGAATACTCCCATCATTGTACACCTGCTTTTGCTGCTATCAGTAAGACCAGGCTTAGGATGATGAGGTTAGTACTCTCATCATCCGACGCCTGTGACCGGCGGTAATCTTTTTACCGCCAGTCACAGCTGCTGGCTCACATGCTGTCATCTGAGAGCGTGAAAATCACAGCTCTCTGACAGGTAGTAACTTTCTTACCGCCGATCAGAGCTAACAGCATGGCAAACTATAGATGTTCATGCGGCCATTTATTTGAATTGATCTGGGTTCAAGTTCAAGTACTGTTTAGGTATCTGAACTAAACTTTTTTTAAAATGATCGGCCGAACCCACTGGACCCGAACATCCACGGGTTTGCCCATCACTACTCCTTACTTTACAAACGATGCTTACACCCTCAAGAAAAAAGTGGCCAAACAAAAATGTGAACTTCAGAATTCATTACCGTCTGATTGGAATATGAGAAGATCATGTTGATCTCCTTCTTTCCTTTATTTTTAACTTATGCCAGGTATTTTTTTTATAATTAGCCCCATGGTGCATATTATGTTGTACTGGTGTATTTGTTAAGTTGATTTGTGGTGAACTACAGTATATAAAGAAAACTGATTCAGAAACTCTCTCTGTACAGCTGTACAAGCTGATTTATTATGTGTGTTTACTGTGTATTGTCTCCTACATAAATAACATTGCTCTATTTATTCTTCCTCCAAAACTGAGCAAGCATCTGAATTCTAAGATGACAATATCTTGCTCCAGTCATTCTTGCTCTCTGTTTCCCAGTAACAATATGATGAACAGAACTATTGTCACTGAATTTGTTCTTTTGGGGTTTCATTTGGCTCCACATTTAAGAAAATTTGCATTTTACCTAATATTTATATGCTACACTGTCACATTGATGGGCAATTTTATTATTTTATATTTAGTCTTTTCTGACCAGAGACTTCATTTTCCTATGTATTATTTTCTGTGTAATTTAGCTGCCATGGACATCTGCTTTATTAATACTGTGGTTCCAGGTATGTTGAATGGATTTGTACATGAAAGAGTTCACATTTCTTTAGAATTATGCCTCACTCAGTCTTTTATTTACTTTTTAGTTGGAACTGCAGAATTCCTCCTTTTTGCAGTAATGTCCTTTGACCGATACTTAGCGATTTGCCGCCCTCTACATTACACTATAATTATGCACAGACAGATGTGTATTCGGCTAATAGCTGGAGTGTGGCTTGGATCGTTTTTCATCATTGCCTTGCCTTCTGTTTTAGTATGTAAACTGAATTTTTGTAATAATTTAATTGATGATTTCTTTTGTGATCTTCAGCCTCTTCTTGAGAATTCTTGCACAGATACAACTATGATTGAATTGCTATCAGCTATTGGTGTATGCTCATTATATTTTCTGTACTTATTACAATCATCTCTTATATAAAGATAGTTCTAGAAGTACTGAAAATTGATTCAACTGATGGAAGAGTAAAGACTTTGTCCACCTGTTCTTCACATGCTGTTGTAGTCACACTAATATACAGCAGTTGCATATTTTTATATGCGAAGCCATCACGAGATAATGCGGCTAATTTTAATAAAGAAGTTGCCGTCTTGAACACTGTAGTGGTTCCTTTGCTCAATCCTTTTATATACACATTAAGAAATCAGACAGTTAGAAAATCATTCTTTGATGTTTTACTGATGAAATATCAAAAATAACATCTTAAACAGATTACAAACGATGATAAAAAAACACAACCGTCTGCTAATAGGTAAATCAGGCCAAATGAATGGCAATATTAGGAATTTCCTAAAGATATAATATCAATAAAGTTCAGCCTCTGTACTGAACACCTACAGTTCGGGCCCGGACACCAAATACAAACTTCACCAAGAAGTCAATGATAGTCTTTGGGTTCGGCCCCCTGATCAAGGGGTTTCATGCACATGACAGAGCGGCAAACACTGCTTCTGATCAGCAGGAAAATAATTACTGTCAGTCAGACAGCCGCGTTTCCTATGCTGTTAAATGACAGCATGAGCCTACAGCAGTTATCATAGGTAAAAAGTTTTCCTCCGATCACTGGCGTTGGCTAATGTTACTACTGCTTCCATCAGTCTATGTCTGCTGCTGATAATAACAGCGAGAGCAGACATGGCTGATTTGAGTATTAAAAAATACAGAGGAACCCACTCCATTTTTTTTGTTTTATTATTTATTTAGGGAGCAGACGCTGGCTGATGAATACTCCAATCAGCCGCCACCTGCTCTGACAGTTATTTGTGGCAACAGGCATCGGCTGATGGGAGTAGTAGTCTCATCAGCCTATGCCAGTGATCGAATGTAAACTGTTTACCTCCGATCACAACTACAGAAACTGCGGTTATCTCATTGATCACTACCACTGATCAGAAGCAGTGTTTGCCGCTCTGTCATGCACATCACAGCATGGCAAACACTGGATGTTTTAGGCCCCCTATTCAAGTGAATGGTGTTCGGGTTTGAGTCCAGGTACTGTTCTGGTACCTGAACTTTTTTAATTGTTCGGACAAACCCGCTTGACACTAACATCCAGGGGTCTGCCCATCTCTACTCAGAACTAATAGCAGATAAAAGATAATTGAATTGCTGAAGCCAATTTAGGTTAAAACTTGAAATGAGGGAACCTTTCAAGGTTCGGTTCAATTCGGCAAACATTTTGACGTTTGCTAAACATGTTTTTTGAACGGTTCGATGGACGTACCCGAACCTCATTAGATTCAATGGGAGGCAAAGCTAAATGTATACATAATGCCTTAAAGGGTGACAAAAAGCTTCTCAAACAGATAAAATTAGAAAAAGACACCATGAAAAGTGGCATCAATTGATCCACAGTAAAAATTTGCAAATGGCACAACAGCAGTCAGACATGAGTCATGCATAATGTATTAGGGTCTGGCCCAGCATTTACAGTTTGGAATTGAAGTTTAAATGAGGACCTGGTGGTTAAGGGAGAGGTGTAAGCCTTCTTAGCTGAGGGCCCTGATACAACACCTTAAACAAAATTTTTTTTTAAATGCCAGCCACACTCAGATGGCACAAACATGAGTTACATACACTACTATTGGTAGAAAAATATAAGAAAGTGGCACAGGTTGTTGATGGATCAATTGACCCACATTATAATCTTTTCTAATGCCACAGAAGCAGTCAACCATGGCCCTTCATGAGGTATCAGCATCTGGCCTGGAATTGACTTTTCAATGAGGACCTTGTGGTTAGGGTAGCTGTGTAAGCTTTCTTACCTGAGAGCCCTGATACCTCATCCAACACCTCCATAATTTTTTTTTATTCCAGCCACACATCTCCACAGTTCAAAAATTATTGTCACTCACCACTAAAGTGGAATCAATTTTAAAAAAATAGTTTGTAACTTCAGCAGTAGAGTTGAGTGAACGTGTTTGGAAAATATTCGGATTTGTGTCCGCATTCACAAGCATTTTTACTCAATGTCGGCATAATTTGGTCACAGTTCTGTAAATCGGCAAAATAGAAACAGACGATGTCAGCTTACCCCAATGTTCACGTTGCACATATATCTTCACTCCTCGCACGGATGTGGCAGAGCAACCAGAGCAGATGAAGAGAAAAAAAGAAAAATCCAGCGTGGAGCAGAAATAGTTAAAAAATTTTCAATTCAAGATCTTGAGAACGACTTAACGTCGAAACGCGTTGATCGCTCTGCTACATTTTTGTGGACCTGTACTGCTTAAGTATTGCTGTTTATTTTTAATCACATTTATTAAAGAATTAAATTTTTTAACTATTTCTGCTCCACGCTGGATTTTTCTTTTTTTCTCTAGTTCTGTAAATCATCTCATTTCCACTGATGCTTTTGATATTACTTTGGGCAGGATACTGCTGCTGTATGATGAGCGGGGTGGATGGGGGAATGTGTTTGATGAGGGGCGTTAAGGTAGCATGTGAAAAGATTACAGGAGCAAATCACTTTTTTTTTCCTTTTCTTTGTGTTTTGATTCCGGCAAAATAATAATAATAATCTTTTTTTTATATAGCGCTAACATATTCCGCAGCGCTTGCAAATGAATAGGGTGCAAAAATCATTCACAATGTCATGACACAAGATCTTCTGTGATAGGCTGGTGAAGACACATGTCCCTGGCCATATTAAAAGGAAATATCTTGCTTTGCTGGCGCCATTTGCTCAGTGTCACAGTGCAAATAGGTCGCTCCTGAGCTGCTGCTGGTGCTGAAAGTGAACTTGTCAGTTAGCTGGATAGGATCCTGTCCTGTGTGAAATTGATATTCTAGCATCGAAATAGAAAACTGTGTGGCAGCCTTCAGAAACCCCATTTGCTACCTCAAATCATTTGTACTAAAATTGTGTTTCAGTGGAAAATCAGAAGGCCAGATTTCCACTTAAAAATCAGTAGAACTAATATTGGGTTGCAGCCTGGAGGCAGGGCCAATTAGCTACTACAAATAGTTTGTGTTAAAACTGTGTTTCAGTGGCAAAACAGAAGGCCAGATTTCCACTTAAAAATCGATAGGTCTAATATTGGGGTGCAGCCTGAATTCAGGGCCAATTATCTACTACATATTGTTTGTGATAAATATCTGTTTCAATGGCAAATCAGAAGGCCAGATTTCCAATTAAAAAACGTTAGGCCTAATACTGGAGTACAGCCTGGAGTGCCAAATAGCTACTCCAATTTGTTTGTCATAAAACTTTGTTTCAGTGGCATCTCAGAAAGCCTTATATCCACTTAAAAATCATTAGGCCTATTATTGGATTGCAGCCTGGAGGGCCAATTTTCAACTCAAAATTGATTGTGATAAAACTGTGTTTCAGTGGCAACTCAGAAGGCCAGATTTCCACTAAAAATTTGATAGGCCTAATATTGGAGTGCAGTTTAGAGGCCCAATTAGCTACTGCAAATCGTTTGTGATATAAGTTTGTTTCAGTTGCAAATCAGAAGGCCAGCTTTCCACTCAAAAATCATTAGGAATAACAGTGGCACTCAATCACCCTTGTTTCAGCGAGAATAAAAAATTTCCAAACGTCCAACTGACTGTGGGGAACCACAAAGGGGCCATTGTGAAGAGCTGTTCACACATTCTATTCCATGGGCATCATAGTTTTACTCCAAAGAATCACAGAATCGAGAGGAGAAAGAATATGTATCGAAGCCAAACATTTTTTTATGTTGTATTATGGGCTGAACAAAGTAGTGTCCAAGCAAAATCCAGACACTCATCAACAGACGTTAACTACTAAGGATGAAGGTGATGCTGATGATACCAGAGGTGCATGCTGACTGTACTGTGTAATCAGGGCAGGAAGAGGAGGAAGATGACTCTCAGGATGACGAGTGTGAGAACAGAAAAGATGACAATGAGGTTGCGTGAGTAGCTCAGCAGAGAAGGTGGAGGAGGAAGATGAGGAGGTTACATTGTGGATTCCCACACAGACACAAAGTGATGCAACCATGACAAGCACTGAATCCTCAGCCCCAACTCTGGCAGTGGCCAGCACTGCGGGCTTGGCAAGGTTTGCCTAGCCTGGGCATTTTTTGAGACTGCAAAGGATGACCCAACATATGTTATCTGTCAAATTTTCAAAAAATCTCAATAGAGGCAAAAATTGCAATAATTTGACAACAACTTGCATGAACCGGCACATGCGCGATCAACATGCTTTAGTGTGGGAATCTCACTGTGCAAAAAATGCAGAATAGCTAGTCTTACCAACTACCGGTTGTCCCAACAATCCCATCTGCTGCTTATTCCTCCTCTGTCAATATTCCAAGTCTTCTAATTTATGCCTCCGGCAGCAGAAACTACAATTGTTTACCCACCACATTCGGGGTGAGTGAGAGCCGGCCAGCTGTTACAGAAGTGGCCATGACTGCTGCTTTTGTGTCTCTCCTAGCACACCTCTCTCAATCCACCATAACATCCTTGCCTGCACCTCCCTTACAGCCCACCAGTTCATCCTGTTACCCGTACGCCGCCCTCACTTACTACAGCAGCCAGCCCTTGGTCCCACAGTTGTCGTCACGTAAAAGTATGTTTCCTTCTACACATGGCAAAGCTACGATCCTGAACTCCACCATCTTTAATCTGTTGGCCACGAAAAATCTGCCTTTCTACCTGGTGGATATAGACAGTTTCAGAAAGTTGATGGCCGTCGATGTCCCTCAGTAGCAGTTGCCCAGTTGTTATTACATCTCTAAGAAAGCTGTGCCGGCCCTACACCAGCATAGCGCCAACAACATCACCCATTCTCTGAAAAAATCTGTTTGCCAGGGTGCATTTCACCATTGACACCTGGACGAGCAAACATGGGCAGCGGCGTCATATCTCGCAGACTGGGCTCTGAGTGACTATGATGGCTGGGGGGCAGGCAATCTTTTTACTGCTCCACACGTCTTGGCATCCCAAAGGCTTGTGGGACAAACCTCTATTTCTAACAGTTCATTCACTTCTGCCTCTTCTACCTCCTCTAGGGCTTCCACCTGTGCCCTCAGCCTCTCCCTTACTCAGACACGTGTTCCAACAGAGCAGATGGAATCTCCCCCACCTCCGAACTGCACAGCCATGACTCAACACAATCAGTCAGTGTTTAAGGTAGTATGCCTTTGGTTTCCCTCTGATGGTTTGCTTGTAGTAGAAAGTGTGAAAGTGTTTCTACTCTGTGGAAATTGATACCACTTTAGTGGTGTGTGACAATTATTTTTGAAATGTGCAGACTCCAAGTTGAGTCTCTATCTGGTGGGTTGTCTATGGTGGAAGGTGTGTCAAAGGCCTATTATACTGTTTTTACTCTGGACAAATTGATGTCACTTTAGTGGTGCGTGACAATTATTTTTTTTAAATGTGGAGACTCCAAGTTTGGTCTCCATCTGATGGGTTGCTTGTAATCGAAGGACTGTCAGAGAGCTATCATAATGCTTCTACTCTGTGCAAATTAATGCCACTTTAGTGGTGAGTGACAGTTATTTTTTTGAAAAGTGGAGACTCAAAGTTGGGTCTCCATCTTATGGGTTGCCTGCATAAGTAGGGCTCACAGACAGACAGGCCTGTACTCACTTTCAGGCAACTACCTGTGTTACTTTCCTTACATTTTTTTGCCAATAGTACTTTATGAAACTGATGTTTGTTCCATCTGAGTGTGGTTGGAATAATAATAAAAAAAATTGGATGTGTTGCATGATGTATGACTGAGGTATCCCAGGTAAGAAGGCTTACACCGTTACCTTAACCACAGATCCTTATTGAAACTTCAATTCCAAGATGTAAATGCTGTTCCAGACCCTGGCACATCATGCATGGGCCATGGTGTTCTGCTTCTGTGCAATTTTAAAAGGTTCTAGTGGGGGTCAATTGATTACTCAACAACCTGTGTTACTTTCCTTACATATTTCCACTAATAGTACTGTATAAAACTGATGTTTGTGCCATCTGAGTGTGGCTGGGATAAAAAAAAATTGAGGTGTTGCATGAGATATCAGGTCTCCCAGCTAAGAAAGCTTACACTGCTCCCTTAACCACCATGTCCTCATTGAAACTTCAATTCCAAGCTATAAATGCTGGCTCAGACACTGTCTCATGCATGACCCACGCCTGACTGCTGTGCCATTATAAAATGGTGCCTGCACCTAATTTGAGCTTTTTGGGCACCTTTTTGCTCCCTTGAAGGCGCAGTCTGTGCGCATGATTTTGACTCCCATTGAATTCAACATTGAACCGAACCAAGCCTTGTCTAGTTGCTCTAGTCCACAGCAGTAGCAACAGCAACTACAGAAGCCATGAAAAAGATGGCACAAAGTTCAATAACATGAGAACAATTCATATCACTAAAAATGACAACAATGACTAGTCTGCCCAGTCTGTGACTGGGGTGCAAAAGTCATTGGAGATCCATGACTTGTTTATTTTGGTGAAAGCTTGGTGGTCTACACTTTCAGGGGACAGCTGGATGCGCTAATCCATCAGGACACCACCAGCAGCACTGAAGAACACTGGATGCCTCCAAGGCATGAGAGGCGAAATGTGGAAACTCTTCCAATTTTGAAGATCAAAATGCAAAAGTTTCTAAATCCCTCTCCAATGGCATTGATATTAAGCTACAGATACTCAAGCACCATCCTCTCCAGTCATTCACAACGTATCAGACTTGTACTCTGTTTTGCTGGTGCATAGGCCGGTCTAAAATTTGTGTGAAATGACTCACAGAAATTGCTTATGCCACTATATTGCTGATGCTGCTGTTTTTGCTATGATGCCGTGACGTTCCCAGGATTGAAGGTCTAGTATGTTAGGGTTCGAGTCCCCGCTGCTGCACATGGGAAGTCTTGAACCAGTCCCGCTGCGGTCCCCCATCCATCTCCTGCCGCAGTGGAGCCTGCTCAGCAAAGACGTCGGTCCCAGCGTCTCGCCCGGTCTAATACTGTGCAGAGACTTGCTGCCTCTTCAGGTTCTGCTATTGTGGCCAGTACTGGTCAGCAGCGAGCAGACGTCTTTAGGTCTAAGTCCTTTGTTGCTTCATTTGAGCATGCCCAGTGCAAGATTTCCCATTGGAGATCAGAGGTCACATGCTCAGACACAGCTGCCACTCCTATTGGTCCTTCAGGAAGGTCCTCTGGCTGTTGATGTTCTGAAGCAGCTTCCCATTGGTCCTTCCTGGAAGGTCTTTTTCCCGTGGCTGCTATAAAAGGCTGTCCTTACCGCACGGCCGTGCGCTAGGATCAATTGCATTATGTGCTTTGCGCCAGTGTGATCATGTATGCATGTGGTTAGGGCTCGGCTGAAATAAGTCCCTAGAATACCGACACCTCCTGTGAGGAGATTTGGGTGCACGTGGTTTGGGCTTGGCTGAAGTAAGCCTCTAGAATACCGGCTTCTCCGGTGAGGAGATTGCTTGATTGCGTTGCTGTCTGCATGATCACGGACTGCTATCTGCACAGCAGTTATCTGTGTATCCCTGTGGGGTTAACAGGACACAGTACCTATCTCTGCGTCTTTACTTCAGCGACTCTGTGGTGTAACAGAGTTCGCTTATATCGCCATATAGTGCTGCGGCATTCCGTTAGCGGCTCTGTGGGTTAACAGAGTCCGCACTATCTGCCACAGCGCGCTATGGCATTTATTTTAGCGACTCTGCGGGATAACAGAGTTCACTACTTATGCCATCTTACTAACAGCAGGCTCTGCCTGCACAGTGGACCCCGGGCTGCGAACGCACCTCTCTACATCTTATATTTAGGGTCCGGGACGCTCCGTGGCTGAAACACCCCTACTTCTACAATGGGTAATTTAACCTGTGAAAACTTTACTATATGACTTCTATTGAATTTTTTTTTTTTTTTTAGGCTAACGCTGGCTATAAAGATAGATGTATATATTATTGAGCTTTTGTTCCTTGTAATAGGCATCACCTGTAAATAGACCTGTCTTTCTAGTACCCCTATATGGGCTGCAGATGCACAATCCATTTTACTAATTACTAGGTCTTTGTGGTGGATAAATCTAATTTAAAGGCTCTGTATTAGCATCTGAAATAATATATATTACCAGCGTTACACAATATTTTGAGTCCTGTGTAGGTGCCCGGTGCGTCCTTTATACATCATATTAATCTGGTGGATCACTTTGTAAATTAATCCATATATACTATATTGTTATAATAAAAAATATTTTGTTAATTTTTAATAATGTGGTACAATAATAAATTTATACCTTTTTAGAGATACGTTTTTTTTTACTTTTTGTTCTCCGGTATTTCATGTGTTATTCTAAGTCTGTATCTAGTTGGAATATACCTGGGTAATTAATTATCCAATCTTATATTTGGTGCGTTCCGCAGACCCTAACATAGAAGAGATGAACGAGCACTAAAATGCTTGGGTGCTCGTTGTTTGGGTCGAGCAAATTTGAATACTCAGGTACTCGGACAGAACAACGAGCCCAATGTAAGTCTCTGGGAGACCCGAGTTCCGGGGGTCCTTTAAGGTCTAAAATCGTCAGAAAATGATGGAAACACTGCTCAAATGACATGGGGGATCATGGGGATCGCCCCTGGAAGCATTCCTGACTCCTAGTTCACAGTTGTAAATAATGTTGTCAGAGTTTCATGGCTTTGTTTCCGATGCACCCAAAAACATACCAAAACGAAACCAAAACTAATTTTGCAGCGAAATCTGTAAAGGCACATCCTTTCCATGTTAATGACTTGTATATAAGGCAAAATAATTAACCCCAGACCAAAATGTTCCTCCACCACTTGGGATATGTTCCGATGCAGCGTTTTAGAAGTGTTTTTGCTACTTTAATATTGATTTCAACCAAAACAAATGCATTCACTGGGAAATGTCATTGTAACATTTAACAACCCTAGCTGGCCATGTGGTGTGTGACACATAAGCAGATCCATCTTGCTTCATTTATTAAGGAGGGATTCTTAAATTTACAGAGCCTATTTGTACGGTAAATGCTAGACTGTATGGGCTCCTTCCAGGTCTGACGTAATTTCCGGGGGCTTGTTCTGATAAAGCCAGGAAGAGAAGCCGCCATTAGACGCTTGTCTTAGCAGACTGATGCCGGCATCTGCTTGCTGCAGGGAGGGAAATAAGAAATCAGAGTCCTCAGTGACATATAGGAGTATTTATTAATTGACGGGTTGATGTCTACTTAGATTTTTGGTTGAGGGGCTAATGCACGGTCGTGGGGTCTGGTTGTGCCCCGGGAGGTTAATGCATGCTTGTGGGGTCTGGTTGGGTTCCCAGGGGGTTAATGCATGCTTGTGAGTTCTTGTTGTGCCCCAGTGGGGTGAATGCAAGGTTGTGGGATCTGGTTGGATTCCCCGGGGGTTAATGCACGGTTGTGGAGTCTGATTTGGTTCCCGGGGTGTTAATGCATGCTTTTGGGATCTGGTTGTGCTCCTAGGGGGGTTAATGCATGTTTGTGGGGTCTGGTTGTGCCCCGGGGAGTTAATGCACGGTTGTAGGGTCTGGTTGGATTCCCCGGGGGTTAGTGCACGGTTGTGGAGTCTGGAATGGTTCCCGGGGCGTTAATGCACGCTTTTGGGGTCTGGTTGTGCCCCGGGGGGTTAATGCATGCTTGTGGGGTCTTGCTGGGACCTGGGCATTCATTCACGGTTGTAGGGTCTAGTTGTGCTCCAGGGGGAAATTAATGCATGGTTGTGGGGTCTGGTTGTGTCCTGAGTCTTGTTGGGACCTGGGGGGTTAATGCACGGTTGTCGGTCTGGTTGTGCTCCTATGGGGGTTAATGCATGGTTGTGGGGTCTGGTTGTTCCTGAGGGGTTAATGCACGCTTGTGGGGTCTTGTTGGGACCTGGGGGGTTATTGCACGTTTCTGTGGTCTGCTTGTGATCCTACGGGGTTAATACATCATTGTGGGGTCTGGTTGTTCCCCGGGGGGTTAATGTACGCTTTTGGGGTCTTGTTGGGACCTGGGGCTTAATGCACGGTTGTGGGGTCTGCTTATGCTCCCGGGGAAATGAATGCACGGCTGTGGGGCCTGGTTGTGCCCTGAGGGGTTAATGCATAGTTATGGGGTCTGGTTGTGCCCCGGGGGTTTAATGCACGGTTGTGGGGTCTGATTGTGCCCCAGTGTAGTTAATGCCTTGTGGGGTCTAGTTGGGTTTCTGGGGGGTTAATGCACGCTTGTGGGGTCTGGTTGTGCCCAGTGGGGGTTAATGCATCGTTGTGGGGTCGGGTTGTGCCCCAGGAGGGTTACTGCACGCGTGTGTGTTCTTGTTGGGCTCTGGGGGTTTAATGCATGGTTATGGGGTCTGGTTGAGTTCCCGGGGGGTTAATGCACAGTTGTGTTGTCTGAGTGTCTTGGGACTTGATGCTTGGGTGAGGGGGTATCTGGTGGGGGCTTGTGCTCGTGGAGGGCCTGTCTGCATCTGTTGTGACTTGAAGGGGGATTGTTTTTGTGGTAGGCGCTCGACTGGTAGCGGTTTATGGTTGGGGTAGAGGTGCCATCTGGTGAGGTTTATGCTTGGGGGAGGTGCCGACTTGTGGGGGTTTATGCTTGAGGGAAGGGGCTTCCGATGGGGGTTTATGCTTGTGGGGGTAGAATTCTGATGGGGTTTATGCTGGGGGAGCTGGACATCTGATGTTGGCTATGGTGGAGGGGTGGCTGTCCGATGAGGGTTTATGCTGGGAAGTTGCATGTCCGATGGGGTGGATATCCGATGGGGGTTTATGCTGGGGAGAGTGGATGTCTGGGGGTTTATGCTGGGGGGGAATGGATGTCTGAAGGTTTATGCTGGGGGAGTGGATGTCCGATGAGGGTTTATGCTGGGGGAGTGGATGTCCGATGAGGGCTTATGCTGGGGGAGTGGATGTCCGATGAGGGTTTATGCTGGGGGAGTGGATGTCTGATGAGGGTTTATGCTGGGGGGAGTGTATGTCAGATGAGGGTTTATGCTGGGGGAGTGGATGTCATGGATGTCAGATGAGGGCTTATGCTGGGGGGAGTGGATGTTAGATGAGGGTTTATGATGGGGGAGTGGATGTCAGATGAGGGTTTATGCAGGGGGGAGTGGATTTCAGATGAGGGTTTATGCTGGGGGGAGTGGATGACAGATGAGGGTTTATTCTGGGGAGAGTGGATGTCCGATGAGGGTTTATGCTTGGGTGGCGTCAGATGGGAGTATTGCTTTGGGGGGTGGACATCTTATGGGGTTTATGCTTGTGGGGTTGAGGGGTGTGGAGGTCCGATGAGAATTTATGCTGGGGTTTATGCTTGGGGATGGGTGGGGCATCTGAGATTTATGCTTGGGGAGGGGGCATATGATGGGGATTCACCCTGGGTGGGGAAGGGGCGTCTGGAGATTTACGCTTGGGAGAGGGGGCGTCGTGAGTGCTTTGTTGGGTTTATACTGTGGGGTTCACTGATTAGTGTGAGGTGGAGGTTTATGATTGGGGAGGTTATGCTGTGTGGCCCTCTGGTTGGTGTGTGGGGGTTTAATGCTTCATTGGGGCACACAAAAAACATGGGTGTATGCTGTTTATGCTATGCAAAAAAAATGTAGGTCTACCTCCCTCCCTCCCTTCCCCCTACACGTAGAGGATGTTACATCACCAACTGGCATGAAGCTAATCTGTTTTAGCTTAGTGTTAGGAGGCAGGCACGGATCTGGAACGCCCAGGCCGGTTTCTGCCTTAGGTTTTGTTTTTCTTATTAATGATTTCCCTTTTTCTTTTCAGATATGGCTTTTGAGGTCGACAGAGTGGAATTGTCACTCTAATCTCCCACCTAGAATTGTGTCACTACCGTATCATCTGTGGTCTATGAGACAGGACACCAACTCATCAAGTGTTTGGGGTCCTGTGAGTTCACGGCCAATGCCCTCATCATGTGCAAAAGAGGTAAAAAAAAGAACAATATTCCTCACCTTTCTGCAGAGATGCTTTTAATCCATTTGTCCCATGATGGGTCTAGCTCTGCTACATCTAGATGGCCAGCTGCATGGATGCATGATGCGCCCATACAGCCTGTCATCCAGTAGACACTGAGCACCGTGTGCTCAGTGTCACCCTGTGAACTGCTATTCCCTCTCTGAGAGTACCGTAAGCGTGAGAAAGTTCTCCTGCTCACGGTGCCATCTGACAGGTCCTGCGAGTTCACAGCCAATGAACTCACTTCAACTGTGTGACGTTGGCACGAGCGAATTGGAAAATCTTCCCACGGCACTCTCATTGACATCAGAAAGGTGAATTGAGTTCATTGGCTGTGAAGTGAGTTTATTGGCTGTGAATTTGCAGGACCTGTCAGACTGCATCGCGAGCAGAGAACTTTCCTCACGCTCGCGGTGCCCTCAGGGAATTGCAGTTCACAGGCAGACCCTGGATTAAAGGCTGCATGGTCGCATCATGCAGCCTGCCATCTAGATATAGCATAGCTGGACCCTTCGTGGGACAAATGGATAAAAAGCATCTCTGCGGAAAGGTGAGGAATATTGTTTGTCTTTTTTATTTTTTTTTTACCTCTTTTGCAGATGACGAGGGCATTGGGAGAATAGGCGAGGTCGTAAGTATGGTTTAATTAAGAATATTAAAGGAGTCTGTGTCATTCTTTCAATTAAAGGACTTTTTCTGGGTGTCTATTTTCTTACAATGTGATTATTGGGTTAGTAATGGAGGTGTCTTATTGACGCCTCTATATAACTAACCTCAGGGCTTGATGTCACCTGACAATACAAAGGTGGCATCAACCCCCCAACTATCACCCCATTTGCCATAGCTACAGAACAAGTGGGAAAAGCAAGGCTAAGTGCCAGAATTAGCGTATCTTAGAGATATGCCTTTTCTGGGGCGATTGAGAGGTGATGTTTTTAGACTGGGGGCAGTGTCCATGGCCCCTTCCTAGGCTATTAATATCAGCCCCCAGTTGTCTGTGTAGCCTTTGCTGGTTATTAATTATAAGGAAACTCAAAGTCATTTTTTTTTGGGTCCTCTATTTTAATAGCCATTAAAGGCTAAGTATACAGATATGAGCTGATATTAATAACCTGGGAAGCTCCATGGGTATTTCCCCCTTCCCAGGCTATAAACATCTGACCCCAGCCATCGGTTTTCCCTCTGCTGGTTACGAAAATTGCGCTGGAGCCCACGCGTTTTTTTTTCTGAAAAATCGTTTATTAAATACATGTACAGTAAGCTGCACACACTGTACTAATTGTATCTGTGACAGTCATCTATATATTGTAGAGATTCGCTCTGGTAGGCAAGGGCCGGACCGCAGTTATGAGGCAACACACAGGCTTTTAGTCCAAAATCAATTGTTTACTTTCACGTTAAACACCAGGTAACAAAACATGACAAAAAACATCAATGCATTCCAGCTTTGCAAACTACTGTTCTCAGAAGCACCCTTGCATGGGAAGGGCTTGACTAAGCGGCTGCAAGCCTACAGGGACCGCCAGGTGCCTTCCCGGGTGATCTGGACTCGCTTCCGGTGCTCACTGACACACTGTAACAGAAAGTTACTTACAGGCTGACTCCAACCAAACTCCTCAATAGAACCGCATGGTTCACAGTGTGGGACCATCACAGGTTCCGCACACCCATGTGTCCTGCCCGGGTGCTATTCAGGATCCCCGTCCAACACCCTGACCACCAAGTTCCAAGTCTCACCACGTGCTTCCAGGAATCCGATCCAACCTCAGGATCTTCCAACACCGACAGACCTTCCAGGAAGCCCTGTGCAGGACACACTCTCCACTGTCTCAGACAGACTTCCAGAGACTCCACCATCTCCAACACAATCTCCTCACCATGTGCCAAACACTGTCTTTCATACCTGTAGCCACTCCCCAAGCCAAGGCATGAAGCACATGGTCTGGTCACCTGTTCATGACCTCATCATAGCTCCTTCACAACACATACAATCACCAGTATGTAGCAATCATTCTCCCACCACTAGTGGGCGGTGTATGTGTGGTTAGCAAGTCCCACCCAGCTTACAAGCTAACCCTGTAGGTTCACCCTTAACAATAATCAGAACTCTTATGGGACTACAAGTCCCAGAACAACATTACTGACCTACAGCACAGAATAGCTCTGCGACACATACTTTCCATTTAGCACCATACCAGGGACTGGTTTCCCATCCATCTCATGCCTCCATGCATAATTTGAACAACTTATACAGCGCCCCCTAGGTGCCACATTAGTCATTATACCACATACCTTCCCCGTCTGTTCAAACTTGTTAGGTTGAACACCTGTTTCAACCCGAGGACACCGAGACAGGTCACCCATGTCACCTTGCCCTACAAGTCGATGGGACCGTCTCAGTCGATTTGTGGCATCCTGCACCATCACCTCTTTGTTAGGCCTTCCCCGCCCACAGCGGTCAGAATGTCGGCCTTGTTTATCCGTGGGTGTCACCAGACCCCTCCAGTACCGCCTTTTACGGTTGTTTTGGTTCTGAGTCCATCGTCCAGTCAAGCTCACTGGTTGATCTGAGTTTGACTCTCTATCTACTTGTCCGCCACCGGGTCTCACACTTAGGTCATTCAGCCCTGAGCTAACAGAAACATCATCTCTACCCCTCAGTGTTTCAGCTCATCTACTGCCAGTCCCCAGAGAAGCCTCTTGTCTCTCTATATCTTGGGCTGGAAGCAGTCGCCATCTTTGTTTCAACTTCTGCAGCTGTTCCTTCATCTGCTTTCTTGCTGAGATCAGCTGCTCTACTTCTCGTAGGTACATCACTCGATACTCCAGGAGCGTTCGGATGTTCTTCAGGCTCTCCACTGAGCCCACACCAATAAATGGAACCATGTCTTCTTCTCCAGCCACCTTGATCTCGCCATCAGCTGGAATCTTCACTCTCCTAACACCGGATCTATCCACCATCTCTTGCATCACTTTTCCAAGTCTTCCAAAGACTCTCCCCACCAGATTTCTGGGTACCGGAATTACCTCTTCTACCAAGCCCAACCGACTTTGATCTTCCTTCGCCTGCTCCAGACGTCGAGCCGCTTTCAGGTTACTCAACATAATCATCTTTTTCGCGTGGAGACACTGCAGATGCATATCCTTCAGGACAGCCACCAGCTTCTCTGTGTCTTCCCCCTCTGCCAGGATCACCAGAATCATAGAATCATAGAATCATAGAATAGTTGAGTTGGAAGGGACCTCCTGGGCCATCTGGTCCAACCCCCTGCTCAAAGCAGGATTCTCTAAATCATCCCAGACAGATGTCTGTCCAGCCTCTGTTTGAAGACTTCCATTGAAGGAGAACTCACCACCTCTCGTGGCAGCCTGTTCTACTCATTGATCACCCTAACTGTCAAAAAGTTTTTTCTAATATCTAATCTGTGTCTCCTCCCATTCAGTTTCATCCCATTGCTTCTAGTCTTTCCTTGTGCAAATGAGAATAAAGACGATCCTTCTACAATGTGACAGCCCTTGAGATATTTGTAGACAGGTATTAAGTCTCCTCTCAGTCTTCTTTTTTGCAAGCTAAACATTCCCAAATCCTGCAACCGTTCCTCATAGGACATGGTTTGCAGACCGGTCACCATTCTGGTGGCTCTTCTCTGAACTTGCTCCAGTTTGTTGATGTCTTTTTTAAAATGTGGTGCCCAAAACTGGACACAGTATTCCAGATGAGGTCTGACCAAAGAGGAGTAGAGGGCAATAATGACCTCACGTGATCTAGACTGTATGCTTCTGTTGATACATCCTAGAATTGCATTTGCCTTTTTTGCTGCTGCATCACACTGTTGACTCATGTTCAGTCTGTGATCAATTAGTATACCCAAGTCTTTTTCACATGTGCTGTTACTTAGCCCTATTCCTCCCATTTTGTATATGCTTTTTTCATTTTTATTGCCCAGATGTAGTACTCTGCATTTTTCCCTGTTAAAATCCATTCTGTTAGTTGCTGCCCACTGCTCCAGTTTATTTATATCTTTTTGAATCCTCTCTCTCTCTTCTCTAGTATTAGCTACCCCTCCTAGCTTTGTGTCATCAGCAAATTTGATCAACTGGTTCGTCTCTGGTGCCTAGTTCACACAATCGGCTTTTACCGCCTTTTTAAAGGCCTCATGTACCCCCTCACTGGCACAGGCTTCTCGCATGTCTGCAGGTACAGTCAGGGCCAGAAATCTTTGGACAGTGACACAATTTTCGCGAGTTGGGCTCTGCATGCCACCACATTGGATTTGAAATGAAACCTCTACAACAGAATTCAAGTGCAGATTGTAACGTTTAATTTGAAGGGTTGAACAAAAATATGTGTTAGAAAATGTAGGAATTGTACACATTTCTTTACAAACACTCCACATTTTAGGAGGTCAAAAGTAATTGGACAAATAAACATAACCCAAACAAAATATTTTTATTTTCAAAATTTTGTGGCGAATCCTTTGGAGGCAATCACTGCCTTAAGTCTGGAACCCATGGACATCACCAAACGCTGGGTTTCCTCCTTCTTAATGCTTTGCCAGGCCTTTACAGCCGCAGCCTTCAGGTCTTGCTTGTTTGTGGGTCTTTCCCTCTTAAGTCTGGATTTCAGCAAGTGAAATGCATGCTCAATTGGGTTAAGATCTGGTGATTGACTTGGCCATTGAAGAATGTTCCACTTTTTTGCACTCATGAACTCCTGTGTAGCTTTGGCTGTATGCTTGGGGTCATTATCCATCTGTACTATGAAGCGCCGTCCAATCAAGTTTGCAGCATTTGGCTGAATCTGGGCTGAAAGTATATCCCGGTACACTTCAGAATTCATTCGGCTACTCTTGTCTGCTGTTATGTCATCAATAAACACAAGTGACCCAATGCCATTGAAAGCCATGCATGGCCATGCCATCACGTTGCCTCCACCATGTTTTACAGAGGATGTGGTGTGCCTTGGATCATGTGCCGTTCCCTTTCTTCTCCAAACTTTTGGCTTCCCATCATTCTGGTACAGGTTGATCTTTGTCTCATCTGTCCATAGAATACTTTTCCAGAACTGAGCTGGCTTCTGGAGGTGTTTTTCAGCAAATTTAACTCTGGCCTGTCTATTTTTGGAATTGATGAATGGTTTGCATCTAGATGTGAACCCTTTGTATTTACTTTCATGGAGTCTTCTCTTTACTGTTGACTTAGAGACAGATACACCTACTTCACTGAGAGTGTTCTGGACTTCAGTTGATGTTGTGAACGGGTTCTTCTTCACCAAAGAAAGTATACGGCGATCATCCACCACTAGTGTTGAGCATTCCGATACTGCAAATATCGGGTATCGGCCGATATTAGCTGTATCGGAATTCCGATTCTGAGTTCCGATATTTTCGTCTTATCGGATACCGGAATCGGGATTGTCACTGTCACTGTCAGTGTCCGTCGGTCGGGTCTGTCAGGAGTCAGCGGCACTTACCTGGCAGAAGATCTCCGGCGGTCACGTCCTGCACTGCTTCAAGGCCGCAATCTTCTTTCCCCGGCGGTCACATGCAGTTTCTCCGCGATAACTGCAGTGACTGCTGGGTAATCCCGGCCGTAAAGCAGTCAGTCCGATGACGTCACCGCCGGGGAAGCAGGTAATCAGCTGTGCTGCGTCGCGATGACAGGCTCTGCCTGTCATTGCGATGTAGCACAGCTGGATCGTCGTGGGACTGTCGTTCTGGACTGCGTCGGACAGGTGGTATACTGTTGGTTTGTTTTTTTTCTTTTTTTACAGGAGATCGATGGCGTCGCAGGAATGAGAGAGTAATAAAATTAATGAAAACTGTGTTGTTCTTTTATTTCATTAAAATACTTTTTTCTTGCTTTGTCTTTTTTTTATACATTTAATAACTTTGGGATTAATAATGGATCGGTGTCTTATTGACACCTCTCCATTATTAACCGGGCTTATTGTCACCGTGCAATCAACGGTGACATTAACCCCTTATTACCCCGCTTGCCACCGCTACAGGGCAAGTGGGAAGAGCCGGGTAAAGTGCCACAATTGGCACATCTTTTGATGCGCCAAATGTGGGGCTGCTGTAGCCTGGTATTATCAGGCTGTTGAGGGCCAAAATCCATGGGCCTTGACAGTCTTTTAATACCAAGCCGCAGCAGTCTGCATTTTACTTGGCTGGTTAACAAAAATAGGGGGATCCCCACGCCGTTTTTTTTTCGAGGGGATCCCCTATTTTTGTTAACCAGCCAAGCTAAGCAGACTGCTGTGGCCTGGTATTATCAGGCTTGCAAGGTCCATGGATATTGGATCCTTACCAGCCTGAAAAACCAGGCCTCAGCGGTCTGCTTCATCTGGCTGGTTAACAAAAATAGGTGGGACCCCACGCCAATTTTATTCGAGGGGATCCCCTATTTTTGTTAATCAGCCAAGATATGCAGACTGCTGTGGCCTAGTATTATCAGGCTGGCAAGGTCCATGGATCTTGGCTCCTTAACAGCCTGAAAATCCAGGCCTCAGCGGTCTGCTTCATCTGGCTGGTTAACAAAAATAGGGGGGACCCCACGCCAATTTTATTCGAGGGGATCCCCTATTTTTGTTAATCAGCCAAGATATGCAGACTGCTGTGGCCTAGTATTATCAGGCTGGCAAGGTCCATGGATCTTGGCTCCTTAACAGCCTGAAAATCCAGGCCTCAGCGGTCTGCTTCATCTGGCTGGTTAACAAAAATAGGGGGACCCCACGCCAATTTTTTTCGAGGGGATCCCCTATTTTTGTTAATCAGCCAAGATATGCAGACTGCTGTGGCCTAGTATTATCAGGCTGGCAAGGTCCATGGATCTTGTCTCCTTAACAGCCTGAAAATCCAGGCCTCAGCGGTCTGCTTCATCTGGCTGGTTAACAAAATTAGGGGGGACCCCACGCCATTTTTTTTTCGAAGGGAACCCCTATTTTTGTTAATCAGTTCCCTCTGACGTCACTGATTGTGTCCCTGGCTGACCTGAAGTGAAAGTGGAAAGCAATCAATTAAGCTTTCCACTTAAGGGCCCGTCTCACATAGCGATATCGCTACCGAGATCGCTGCTGAGTCACTAGTTTTGTGACGCAGCAGCGAGCTCACCAGCGATATCGCTGTGTGTGACATTCAGCGACGATCAGCCCCCTGCCGGGTATCGCTGATAGTCGCTGAAATGTCAGGACCTTTTTTTGATCGCTGGTTTCCCGCTGACAGGCACGCATCGCTGCGTGTGACAGGCGGGAGACCAGCGATCCGCTGGTAACCAAGGTACACAGCGGGTTTCCAGGCGCGGGGCTGTGCCTAGAAACCCGCTGTGTACCTTGGATACCAGCGCCCTGATGCAGGGAGCTGGTATCCAAGGTACACAGCGGGTTTCCAAGCGCTGCGCGGTGCCTGGAAACCCGCTGTGTACCTTGGTTACCAGCGGATCGCTGGTCTCCCGCCTGTCACACGCAGCGATGCGTGCCTGTCAGAGGGAAACCAGCGATCAAAAAAAGGTCCTGACATTTCTGCGACGATCAGCGATACCCAGCAGGGGGGCTGATCGTCGCTGAATGTCACACACAGCGATATCGCTGGTGAGCTCGCTGCTGCGTCACAAAACTAGTGACTCAGCAGCGATCTCGGTAGCGATATCGCTATGTGAGACGGGCCCTTAAGCGATGTTACCCGCAGTGTCGCTGTCCCAGATCGCTGCCTGAGCTGCCTGTTTGGCAGCTCAGCAGTGATCATGTAGCGATACACCAGCGATCCTGACAAGTGCATATCGTTGTCGGGATCGCTGGTGTATCGTTATGTGACACCCAGCCTTTACTCTCCTGTCAGGCAGGAGAGGAACTCATTCATTTGGGGTTTACTGTGAGGCTGCAGCATTAGCTGCGGTCCCTGCAGTAAACATTAACCCTTTCTGAAGGATTACACCGTGGGACCTGACTGTGCATGGGATAGGTAAGAATAATTTTGCTTTTTTATTTTATTTTTATTACAGGAAATGGTTTTTGCAGTAAAATAAAAGATGGTCAAAAACATGTGTCTTTATTTCATTAAAATGATTTTTAATTAAAGTGTGTGTGTTTTTATTTTTATTTCATGCAATAGGATTAATAATTGATAGTTGTCTAATTGACAGCTCTCAATTATTAACCTGGCTTAAGGTCACCTTTCAATAGCAAGGTGGCTTTAACCCCATATTAACCCATTCGCCACCGCTACAGGGCAATGGGAATAGACGGGCAAAGTGCCAGAAAGGGCGAATCTAATTATAGATTTGTCTTTCCTGGGGTGTCTGGGGGCAGATGTTAGTAGCCGGGGGGGGCAAAAATAATGGTCCCTCTCTGGGCTATTATTATCTGCCCCCACTCACTGGCTTTGTCTGTCTGGTTGCGAAAATAGGGCGGGAGCCCACGCATTTTTTTTCAGCAATTTTACACCTCATATATATATATACATGTCATTGAATTTGTGACATATATATATATATATATATATTTATATTTGTAGTTCATACACTTCTACATAGTATAATAGCCGCTAATTCAATTGCCGGCTTTTGTGAAAATGCAGAACCCGACATGAAATGACACTTGGTGTACATAGGGTTAACCATGTGTTTTCATGTCCTTTGCTATCTAATTTGCACAAACAATTAAATCAGACTATGTGTGCAAAATTTCACACCTGTAGGGGTTAATTAAAGGTGTAAATTCGTAGCAAAAAAGTCCGTTTTTTTTACAACGAATTTACACCTTTAATTAACCCCTACAGGTGTGAAATTTTGCACACATAGTCTGATTTAATTGTTTGTGCAAATCAGATAGCAAACGACATGAAAAGACATGGTTAACCCTATGTACACCAAGTGTCATTCATGTCGGGTGCTTCTGTCTTTTCACTGAAGCCGGCTTTACCCGCAATTGAATCAAAGGATATTTTACTATGTAGAAGTGTATAAACTATACATATATGTATATATATATGTCACAATGACATGTATATATATATATATATGTATTCTATGTGTGTATATTTAGTGTTTACAAGGAAAGAAAGAGGTTTTTTTAGTTGCGATATTTTGTTCCCATAGACTTACATGGGACTTCCGGTATCGGTATCGGGTATCGCCGATTTTTTAGTGATATCGGCGATACCATTCCGATTCCGATACTTTAGGATATCGGAAAGTATCGCTCAACTCTATCCACCACTGTTGTCTTCCGTGGGCTCCCAGGTCTTTTTGGATTGATGAGTTCACCAGTGCTTTCTTTCTTTCTCAGGATGTACCAAATTGTAGATTTTGCCACTTCTAATGTTGTAGCAATTTCTTGGATGGGTTTTTTTTCTGTTCTTGCAGCTTAAGGATGGCTTGTTTCACCTGCATGGAGAGCTCCTGTGACCACATGTTTCCTTCACAGCAAAACCTTCCAAATGCAAACACTACACCTCAAATCAACTCCGGCCCTTTCATCTGCTTAATTGAGAATGACATAACAAAGGGATTGCCCACACCTGTCCATGAAATAGCCTTGGAGTCATTTGTCCAATTACTTTTGGTCCCTTTAAAAACAGGGTGGCACATGTTAAGGAGCTGAAACTCCTAAACCCTTCATCCAATTTTAATGTGGATACCCTCAAATGAAAGCTGAAAGTCTGGACTTCAACTGCATCTGAATTGTTTTGTTTCAAATTCATTGTGGTAATGTCTAGAACCAAAATTAGATAAATGTTGTCTCTGTCCAAATATTTATGGACCTAACTGTACCTCTATCACACACTTAAAGAGTGAAGCCTCAACCTCTTCCTGAGACTCCCATTCTTCACGACCCCTTGCCAAGATGGGCACTGGCACTTCCGCCTGGTTGTCACTCGGGCACAACCGCTGTAAGTCTTTACCCACCAACTTTTCCTCCTGCAGAAGACCTCTTACTGCTTCTCCGAGCGCAATCACATATTCCCTTAAGGCCTTATTTCCACTTTGCGACGTTGACAGGTAACCTCTGAGCTCAGAGACTTCCTTCTCCAGCTCATCCACTCTATGTTCGGCAGTTTGTCTCAGGGCCTTTTCTTGTTCGATCTGCTCTTTAAGGCCCTTTAGTTCAGCAGACTTTTGTTTCTCACCAGACAACTTTTTAGCAATGTTCTGCTTTATGTCGGCAACCTCTGCCTCCAGGTGGCGCACCTGCTCCAACTGTATGGCATTGGCGACTTCCATATCCGACCCCTTCCACCTTTCTTGAGGCTCGGCCCGGTCATCCTTAGGCCCCTCTTGACTCTTTGTACCTTCAGAGAGCTCTATACTCTCCAGCTCTTCAGTGTCTGGAAGAGTACTCATATCTTGCACTAACGCATCAGTCATAGGTTTTTCTTTATTACCATCCTCAGTACATACATTTGCGCCCTTTACGTCTCCGATGACGGGAGGATTTTCCCTCCTGGTGGGGGCCTTCCTTACTGTACTCCTTTTCTAACTTAGAGTCACAGTCACCCTCGGAATCTGAGTCACCCCCCTCCTGGCACCCGTCAAGAGACTTCAGGTCTGTCAGTTGGGTAGACGCACCCTTTCCGCTTATGTCATCGTCTGCAAAGTCACCGAGTTGGTCAGACCCGTCCACTTTGGGAGGTGTCACCATACTAAAACCCACCATCCCAACAGTAGAGCGATCTCCCTCCTCCTGCAAGTCAGAGAACAGTTCAGAGTCCCGACCTATAACTACGGGACACACTAAATTTGGGACTATAGCGACCTCCTGTTCCCTCATGTCCCAGCCTGTCCACAAAGTTACCCCAGCCACGGGATACTCCTTAGTGTTCCCATGAATGCAGGTGACCCCGACCTTTCTACAGGGTATTTGAGACCCCTTAGGTGCAACTCTCACTAAAGTCACCGGACTCCACGGGTCGATCAGGCCAACCATATCTTCATTATTTATCGGCATGTCACACCCACGTAGCCTTGCGCCAGGTGGATAGTTCATAAGGCAAATTGGAAACACATATATTTTCCCCAGGCAACCGTTCGGCTGCACCTCCAGGTACACCTCGACGTCATCTGATTTCTCCATTTTTGGAATCGCTGCACGCACCACTTTCCGGACATCCTGGCCTCCCTGGGCAGCTCCTGCTGTCCGCGGCGCTGTGATGTACTGCATCAGTAGACTGTTGGTTTCCTGTTGCTGTCGATTAAATATCTGCTGCTGCTCCATAGCCTGCTGCTGTATAGCCTGCTGCCGCTCCATAGCCTGCTGCTGCATAGCCTGCTGTTGCTGCTGCTTGTCCAGCTGGTGCTGTCGCATGACCTCCACAAGCATTTCCACTGTGCTCTCCATCTCCGGACAGTTCTCCATCGGGTTACAGCCAGCCGCTTGTCACCTTCGTAACCCCGCCGAGTTACAGCCAACCGCTTGTCACCTTCGTAACCCCACCGAGTTACTGCCAGACGTCTTCACCTGGTTATTTGTCATGCAGAAAAAACATCCAAAAAAACAGCCTGACCTCACTGTGTGTGCCTGCATCCTCCACCAATTGTAGGGATTCGCTCTGGTAGGCAAGGGCCGAACCGCAGTTATGAGGCAACACACTGTTAGGGTCTGCGGAACGCACCAAATATAAGATGTGGAGAGGTGCGTTCGCAGCCCGGGGTCCACCGTGCAGGCGGAGCCTGCTGCTAGTAAAATGGCGCAAGAAGCAAACTCTGTTATCCCGCAGAGTCGCCAAAATAAACGCCGTAACGCGCTGTGGCAATATGTGCGAACTCTGTTAATCCACAGAGCCGCTACAAGGAGTGCCGCAGAGCTATATGGCGATGTGTGCGAACTCACTTAACACAACTGAGTCGCAAAATAAACACACTAGGGCGCTGTCTACCGTTGAAAGCGAACCCTGTTACGTCACAGAGCCGCTGAGACAAACTTCTGTGTCCTGTCAGGCACCCAGGTACACAATGAACAGCTAAGTGAACATAGAACGTGATCATGCGCTAAAGTCCTCGCGGGAGTCACCCGCAATCTATGGCGTCTGAACGCCAGACCCTGAATACGGCAATCAAACTCCTCACCGGTTATGCCGGCAATCTAGGGCATCTAGGACACCGACCCTGACCAGCTAGCATACCAAACTCCTCACCGATTAAGTCGGTATTCTAGGGGCTTATTTCAGCCGGGCCCTAACCACAGGAATTGAGGGTAAACTGATTAAATTTGCTGATGACACAAAGCTAGGAGGGATAGCTAATATTAGAGAAGAGAGAGAGAGGATTCAAAAAGATATAAATAAACTGGAGCAGTGGGCAGCAACTAACAGAATGGTTTTTAACAGGGAAAAATGCAAAGTACTTCATCTGGGAAATTAAAATGAAAAAAGCGTATACAGAATGGGAAGAATAAGGCTAAGCAACAGCACATGTGAAAAAGACTTGGGTATACTAATAGATCACAGACTGAACATGAGTCAACAGTGTGATGCAGCAGCAAAAAAGGCAAATACAATTCTGGGATGTATTAACAGAAGCATACAGTCTAGATCACGTGAAGTCATTATTGCCCTCTACTCCTCTTTGGTCAGACCTCATCTGGAATACTGTGTCCAGTTTTGGGCACCACATTTTAAAAAAGACATCAACAAACTGGAGCAAGTTCAGAGAAGAGCGACCAGAATGGTGTTCGGTCTGCAAACCATGTCCTATGAGGAACGGTTACAGGATTTGGGAATGTTTAGCTTGCAAAAAGAAGACTGAGAGGTGACTTAATAGCTGTATACAAATATCTCAAGGGCTGTCACATTGTAGAAGGATTATCTTTATTCTCATTTGCACATGGAAAGACTAGAAGCAATGGGATGAAACTGAATGGGAGGAGACACAGATTAGATATTAGAAAAAACTTTTTTACAGTTAGAGTGATCAATGAGTGGAACAGGCTGCCTCGAGAAGTGATGAGTTCTCCTTCAATGGAAGTCTTCAAACGGAGGCTGGACAGACATCTGTCTGGGATGATTTAGTGAATCCTGCTTTGAGCAGGGGGTTGGACCAGATGACCCAGGAGGTCCCTTCCAACTCTACCATTCTATGATTCTATGATTCTATGATTCACACACACGCATGACCACACTGGCGCTAAGCATATAACGATTGATATTAGCGCATGGCGGCCCAGCCATGCCACCCTTTTAGAGCAACAGCTACAGGACCTGCCAGAAACAAGGACCAATGAGAAACTGTTCCAAACACATGTAGTTTCAGGACCTTCCTGGCGGACCAATAGGAGCTGCTGCAGTACCTGAACATGTGACCCCTGATCTCCAATGAGAGATCTTACCCTGGGCATGCTCAGAAGGGGAAATGCAGGACTTCGTCTCAAAGACGTCTGCTCCAGCACTGGTTATATTAGCAGATCCAGGAGAGGCAGCAGCAAGTCTCTGCACAGTACTGGAATGTGCAAGACGCTGGGACTGACGTCTCTGCTGAGCAGGCTCCACTGCTGCCGGAGATGAATGAGGAACCGCAGTGGGACTGGTTCGAGACTCCCCCTGTGCAGCAGCGGGAACTCGAACCCCAACACACACATGCTTTTTAAAAAAATCAATTGTTTATTTTCACGTTAAACACCAGGTAACAAAACATGACAAAAAACATCAATGCATTCCAGCTTTGCAAACTACTGTTCCCAGATGCACCCTTGCATGGGACGGGCTTGACTAAGTGGCTGCAAGCCAGCAGGGACCGCCAGGTGCCTTCCCGGGTGATCTGGACTCGCTTCCGGTGCTCACTGACACACTGTAACAGAAAGTCACTTCCAGGCTGACTCCAGCCAAACTCCTCAATAGTGAAATAGAAAACTTGGCACTCAACTTAGTGATATTAGAATATCCAATTTTATTGCAGTCAAGGTACACGTGGGTGCAAGTTGGAGACGTTTCGGTCCAACAGGGACCTTCATCAATCTGACGGCAATATAGGACAATGGAAAATAAAATAATGTAAAATAAATAACATAAATAATAAAACAGTAAAGGTAATAAACAAAAATAAAAATAACATAGATATAGAATGGAGACCATATGCTTTATAATCAATATCATAGATAAATGGAAAAAAGAAAAGAAAAAAAGAAAAAAAGAAAAGAAGTTCAGATACCTACCCGACTGCTTATAGGTAAATATATTTATTTGAATATTGGTCATGCAGGCTATATGCCTATAGAGAAAAAAGCATGGAGTAAGTATAGAAAATGCCCAAGTAAAATAGATCAAAAGTACATAATGGCTAGTAAAGTAGGAGCGTGTTTACCTTGGAGGGGAGGATCATAAGGATAAATCTGATCATATGCCGAAAAAAAGGGTTGAAACCTGAGATAAAGAGTACCATATGTATATGGTTATAATCAAGAAACAGGTGACCTATATAGATCCATATGGGTTTGGTATACCTGTAGGTCCTAGAAGTAAATGTATAGTGATCCAATAGGATTCTTAAAGCGTTTATACAGTATCTGTGGAAATATAGAGGATATGTGGAAGTAACCGTATGAATAAGGTTGCATACCAAATACATGATCCTATATGCTGCACTGATGTATAAGTAAGTATAATAACGTCCCAGGGGGGTGGTGAAACATAGTAATTCCCTGTACACACGTTCCAATAGCAGGTGGTGACTTCACATAGTGTTTCATTAGGTATCGGTAATACCAGCCGTTGAGCAGTGTATAATGTACAAGCGTGCCTAGAATTACTCACATGAGGGTAGCGCCGTCCTCTCCAACGCTGACGCGGTATCCGCCGCTTGTCAGGTGGGGAGGGAGCACTCCTCCATGTTTAAGAAGGGAAGAGGCGGGACCTCGTGATGTGTCCATTGGATCGCGTCACCGGAAGTGACGTATGGTGGGACGCGTCACCGGAAGTGATGCGTGCGGTCCACCTTGGTCGGCGCTTGCGTTGCACACATCATGTGATGTATCTAATTGTTGTGATGGATGATAAGTGTATGGCAAGGGGAGGGGCGGGCGTAGATACCCGGGACTAAGTATGTGTCGGCAGCTTTGCAGGTGGAGAGGATTGTTAGTGAAATAAGTGGCATTTGTAAGATAAAATAAGTATGTATAATAGGGGAAAAAAAAGTGGGGGGAAAAAAAAGGAGATTAAATCACCAACTAAGTTCATTATAGTAGTATAAAGAGTGCAGTCCATGGTGGAGAGAGTTATATAAAGGGCAAAATGCAGTCGGGTAGGGAGAGTCCAAGGGTGAGGGTCAAAACATTTCAGTATAACCGACTCTGTAATAAAAAGAAAACAGAGTTAGGGTAATTCCTTATGAACCATATATTATGCATACAATACAGGGTCAAACAGGAGCCAGACCTGACATATTAGGCAGTTATTATAAAGTATATGAGTAGTTATAGAGGAACATCAGTATAAAGAATAATCAAATATGGTGATACATTGTAGTACAGGTAATATGAGAGTCTTGGTCCACTTAGGTCATAAGATTCCCAAGGTTTTGTGACCGTCAGAAAAATCGAATGACATGCAAAAGACCTGTCTAATCCCGTTATATAAATGACAAGAGATCATAGTCTCTGTTTAGTCCCTTGGGTGCTAGGGTCTGGAGTTCATGTATCCAGTACGCCTCTCGTTTTTTGAGGAGGCGTACTCGGTCACCGCCCCTTCTGGGTGTGGGAATGTGCTCAATGACTTGAAATCTCAGTTGAGATATCTGATGACCTTTTGTAATGAAGTGGTACGGTATGGGAAGTAATAGGTTCTTGCATCTGATCGTGGATTTGTGTTTTGAAATCCGGTCTTTTATAGCTTGTGTGGTCTCCCCCACATAAAGGAGACCACACGGGCATTTGATGAGATAAATGACGTAGGAGGAATTACAAGTAGAGTAGCACTTGATGTTATATTTTTTGCCTGACTGAGGGTGGTGAATTAAATTGCCTTTTAATACATTGTTGCACTGATTGCATTGTAAGCATGGGAAAGTTCCCATTTTTGGATTTGTTAGGAATCTCTGAGTATGTAATTGAACATTACCGCCAATATCCGCTCTAACTAAACCATCCCGGAGGTTGGGTGCCCTTTTATAACATGGTAAAAATGGTTTTTAAATTCTGGTACCTCTGGGTGTGCTCTACTGAGTAATCCCCAATGTCGTCTGATAGTTTTATGCAAGATTTGGACGTAGGGATGATAAGTGTGGACGAAGGGGATTCTATTCCCAATAGGGGATCTTGGTCCTATTACTGGTGTTATTGCCTCCGTGAGGAGATCAGGGGGATAACCCCGCTCCAGAAATTTGTTGTGCATTTCATTTTGGCGTTGCGTACGATTGCTTTGATCGGATACTATTCTTTGTACCCGTTGGAATTGGGATCGTGGTATGGATTTTTTTACCGCCGGTGGATGTAGACTACTAAAATGCAAAAGGCTATTGCGATCCGTGGATTTTGTAAAGATGTCCGTACTCAGGTTGCCATGTAGATCCTTAATGACTGTGGTGTCAAGGAAATTGACCTTTTCCTGATCCTCAGTCATGGTGAATGAGAGGCCTGGCCAGGCCCCATTTAGTCTTTCAAAAAATTGTTGTAATGTAGATTTAGGTCCATCCCAGATGCAAAAAATGTCGTCTATGAATCTTATCCATAGACGACCATGTGTACAAAAGAGGGGGTCAGTATAGACTACCTCTTCTTCAAATTTAGCCATGTAACAGATAGCATAGGGGGGGCCACATTGGACCCCATGGCTGTCCCCTTAATTTGCATGTAGAAGGTTTCTTCAAATAAAAAGAAATTCTTAGTGAGAACTATAGTCAAAAGTTCTAGACAGAATTGTATACAGTCACTATGCATCTGGGATGATTCCAGTAGTTGTCTGGTACATGAGATTCCCTGTACGTGTGGTATTGACGTATATAAATCCTTTACGTCTAAGGTGACAAGTATAGTTGATTCTGATAGAGGGCCCATAGAATTTATTCTCTCTAAGAAATCACCAGTATCCAGGATGAATGAGGGTATCTCCCGAACTAATGGGGTGAGGATTTTCTCCAAGAATATTGATAATGGGGAGAGGATGGATTCGGTTGAGGCAACTATCGGTCTACCTGGGGGATTTTCAAGATTCTTGTGTATCTTGGGCAGTGTATAGAACACCGGCGTGATTGGATTCTTTTTGATAAGATATTCCCTGGTTTTGGAATCTATAACCCCTGAATTAGAATAGGTAGTCAAAATGACCTCAATTTTGTTCATGATTTCACGAGTGGGGTTATTGGTTAATTTCATATACACTGAATCATCATTAAGTTGGCGAAAAATCTCCTTTTGGTAATCGGACTTATTCATGATCACTATAGAACCCCCTTTATCAGCTGGCTTTAGTATGATCGTTCTATCCTCACGAAGAGATCGTAAAGCCTGTTGGTCTAAAGAACTAAGATTAGGGTTATAATGTAGTTTCCCGCTTTCCATATCCTGTCTTAGTTGTTTGGAGGCAGAATCCACAAAGCCAATAAATGCTTCTAGAGCGTGTGACCCCTTTGGGGGAACATAGGTACTCTTTGTTCGGAGACCTATGTTCGTAATTGAGAGAGATCGATGATCTCTTGGTGGATTCACTGTATTGTAGGGGTTATTGGCAAAGTGGACCTTAAGTCGCAGATTACGGAAAAATCTTTGTAATTCCATATCCAGGTTAAATGTGTTTAGTCGATATGCCGGACAGAATGACAAACCCCTCTGGAGTAAATGATATTCTGCTATGCTCAGTGTCCGTGATGATATATTGATGACCAGTGGGCAGGTACCTGGGAACGGGTCACCCTCTGGTCTGTGTCCCTTCTTGCGTTGTCCTCTCCGTATCCTCTTCCTCTTTGGCGCCTGGTTCGTTGGCCTAAAAAACGACTTGGTCCTGGGCGAGGATCCCTCCGTTCTGATTCTGATCCTGATGTTGATAGATCAGTGGAGGATCTGTAATTAGACCTAGTGTAAGATGGACGAAAGTTATTAGTGAATTGCCAACGATATACACGGCCCTGTTCGTAGTCGTCTGCGTCCCTTTGGAACTTGATTCTCTTTCTATGTTCAGTGTCCTTTCTATGTTGATCAGTCACTGACTTAATTTTTGCCTTCAATGTGGCTAGTTCCTCAGGGTCCCCACTGAGGTTAGTTGAGTCTCGATGTTTGCGATCTCCTCCTTTGTTTTTGTGATAGCCAGTTGCAGATGTTCTATCGTTAGAGTCATTAAATCAAATGAACATTTATTTAGTATCTGTTCAAATTTTAGGCAAAAATCTGTGGAGTCTCGAAAGAGAGTAGGTTGCAGTGGTACTCCCACCATACGTCACTTCCGGTGACGCGATCCAATGGACACATCACGAGGTACCGCCTCTTCCCTTCTTAAACATGGAGGAGTGCTCCCTCCCCACCTGACAAGCGGCGGATACCGCGTCAGCGTTGGAGAGGACGGCGCTACCCTCATGTGAGTAATTCTAGGCACGCTTGTACATTATACACTGCTCAACGGCTGGTATTACCGATACCTAATGAAACACTATGTGAAGTCACCACCTGCTATTGGAACGTGTGTACAGGGAATTACTATGTTTCACCACCCCCCTGGGACGTTATTATACTTACTTATACATCAGTGCAGCATATAGGATCATGTATTTGGTATGCAACCTTATTCATACGGTTACTTCCACATATCCTCTATATTTCCACAGATACTGTATAAACGCTTTAAGAATCCTATTGGATCACTATACATTTACTTCTAGGACCTACAGGTATACCAAACCCATATGGATCTATATAGGTCACCTGTTTCTTAATTATAACCATATACATATGGTACTCTTTATCTCAGGTTTCAACCCTTTTTTTCGGCACATGATCAGATTTATCCTTATGATCCTCTCCTCCAAGGTAAACACGCTCCTACTTTACTAGCCATTATGTACTTTTGATCTATTTTACTTGGGCATTTTCTATACTTACTCCATGCTTTTTCCTCTATAGGCATATAGCCTGCATGACCAATATTCAAATAAATATATTTACCTATAAGCAGTCGGGTAGGTATCTGAACTTCTTTTCTTTTTCTCTTTTTTTCTTTTCTTTTTTCCATTTATCTATGATATTGATTATAAAGCATATGGTCTCCATTCTATATCTATGTTATTTTTATTTTTGTTTATTACCTTTACTGTTTTATTATTTATGTTATTTATTTTACATTATTTTATTTTCCATTGTCCTATATTGCCGTCAGATTGATGAAGGTCCCTGTTGGACCGAAACGTCTCCAACTTGCACCCACGTGTACCTTGACTGCAATAAAATTGGATATTCTAATATCACTAAGTTGAGTGCCAAGTTTTCTATTTCACTATATTGGGCTAATATCCTACTTGTGCACCACCACAGTAGTGCTACGATATATTTCTCTGCACAAACTCCTCAATAGAACTTAATGGTTCTCAGTGTGGGACCGTCACAGGCTCCGCACACCCATGTGTCCTGTCCGGGTGCTATTCAGGACCCCCGTCCAACACCCTGGCCACCAAGTTCCAAGTCTCACCATGTGCTTCCAGGAATCTGATCCAACCTCAGGATCTTCCAACACCGACAGACCTTCCACGAACCTTCCAGGAAGCCCTGTGTAGCCACTCCCCAAGCCAAGGCATGAAGCACATGGTCTGGTCACCTGTTCATGACCTCATCACAGCTCCTTCACAACACATACAATCACCAGTATGTAACATTCATTCTCCCACCACTAGTGGGCGGTGTATGTGTGGTTAGCAAGTCCCACCCAGCTCACAAGCTAACCCTGTAGGTTCACCCTTAACAATAATCAGAACTCTTAAGGGACTACAAGTCCCAGAACAACATTACTGACCTACAGCACAGAATAGCTCTGCGACACATACTTTCCATTTAGCACCATACCAGGGACTGGTTTCCCATCCATCTCATGCCTCCATGCATAATTTGAGCAACTTATACAGCGCCCCCTAGGTGCCCCATTAGTCATTATACCACAATATCTACCAATTATATTTGTATTTACTGTATGTAATCCATCTTTCTGTCGGCTCCTGCAGTGATTTTACAGTACAAGGCAGATGAATTGCTGGCTTTTCTTGTATCTATGTGATATAAATACATATACTTGTGTGTGTCACTGACATCTACTGTATATATCTATGTATTCTATGTGTATATACAGTATCTATTCTCTCTTTTCTATACTAACCTGTCACTGTGATTTTACACAATACAGCACATGAGTTGGTAATATATATATATATATATATATATATATATATATATATCTCAAAAAAATAAAGGGAACACTCAAATAACACATCCTAGATCTGAATGAATGAAATATTCTCATTGCATACTTTTCTGTGTACAATGTTGAATGCGCTGACAACAAAATCACACAAAAATCATCAATGGAAATCAAATATTATAATTTAATTTGTAGTCACCCACAAAATTAAAGTGGAATGTAATGTCCTTAAAACAAGTCAAAATGATGCTAAGTAGTATGTGTGGCCTCCAAGTGTCTGTATGACCTCCCTACAATGCCTGGGCATGCTCCAGATGAGGCGGCGGATGGTCTCCTGAGGGATCTCCTCCCAGACCCGGACTAAAGCATCCGCCAACTCCTGGACAGTCTGTGGTGCAATGTGACGTTGGTGGATGGAGCGAGATAAGATGTCCCATATCTGCTCAATCAGATTCAGATCTGATGAATGGGCGGGCCAGTCCATAGCTTCAATGCCTTCATCTTGCAGGAACTGCTCACACACTCCAGCCAAACGAGGTCTGTCATTGTCCTGCATTACGAGGATCCCAGGGCCAACTGCACCAGCATATGGTCTCACAAGGGGTCTGAGGATCTCATCTCGGTACCTAGTGGCAGTCAGGCTACCTCTGCCGAGCACATGTAGGGCTGTGCGGCCCTCCAAAGAAATGCCATCCCACAACATTACGGACCCACTGACAAACCGGTCATGCTGAAGGATGTTGCAGCAGCAGATTGCTCTCCACAACGTCTCCAGACTCTGTCACGTCTGTCACATGTGCTTAGTGTGAACCTGCTTTCATCTGTGAAGATCACAGGGCACCAGTGGCGAATTTGCCAATCCTGGTGTTCTGTGTCAAATGCCAGGCATCCTGCTCTTTGTTGGGCTGTGAGCACAACCCTCATCTGTGGAGATCGGGCACTCAGACCATCCTCATGGAGTCGGTTTCTAATCGTTTGTGCAGACACATGCACATTTGTGGCCTGCTGGGGGTCATTTTGCAGGGCTCAGGCAGTGCTCCTGTTCCTCCTTGCACAAAGCTGGAGGTAGCGGTACTGCTGCTGGGTTGTTGCCCTCCTACGGCCCCCTCCACATCTCCTGCTGTACTGGCCTGTCTCTTGGTAGCTCCTCCAGCCTCTGGACACTATGCTGACAGACACAGCAAACCTTGCCACAGCTCGCATTGATGTGCCATCCTGGATGAGCCGCACTACCTGAGCCACTTGTGTGAGTTGTAGAGTCCGTCTCATGCTACCATGAGTGTGAAAGCACAACCAACTTTCAAGTGACCAAAACATGAGCCAGAAAGCATTGTTACTGAGATGTGGTCTGTGGTTCCCACCTGCAGGACCACTCCTTTATTGAGTGTATCTTGATAATTGCCAATAATTTCCATCTGTTGTCTATTCTTTATACCTGACAGGAGGCCATACAGTCTATATCTACAGTAATATATACCTGACTGCCACCCGTACAGTCTGTATCTACAATAATATATACCTGACAAGAGCCCATACAGTCTGTATCTACAATAATATATACAGTCATGGACAAAAGTTTTGAGAATGACACAAATATTATATTTTCACATGATCTGCTGCCCTCTGGTTTTTATGTGTGTTTGACAGATGTTTTTATCACAGACAGAAATATAATAATTGCAAACATATGAGTAACAAAAGCTTATATTGACAGATAGAATGAGTTAATGCAGCAAGTCAATATTTGCAGTGTTGACCCTTCTTCTTCAGGACCTCTGCAATTCTCCCTGGCATGTTCTCAATCAACTTCAGGACCAAATCCTGACTGATAGCAGTCCATTCTTGAACAATTAATGCTTTCATTTTGTCAGAATTTTTAGGTTTTTGTTTGTCCACCCGTCTCTTGATGATTGACCACAAGTTCTCAATGGGATTAAGATCTGGGGAGTTTCCAGGCCATGGACCCAAAATCTCTATGTTTTGTTCCCTGAGCCATTTAGTTATCACCTTTGCTTTATGGCAAGGTGCTCCATCATGCTGGAAAAGGCATTGTTGATCGCCAAACTGCTCTTGGAGGGTTGGGAGAAGTTGCTCTTGGAGGACATTCTGGTACCATTCTTTATTCATGGCTGTGTTTTTAGGCAAGACTGTGAGAGAGCCGATTCCCTTGGCTGAGAAGCAACCCCACACATGAATGGTTTCAGGATGCTTAACAGTTGGCATGAGACAAGACTGGTGGTAGCGCTCACCTTGTCTTCTCCGAAAGAGGCGTTTTCCTAATGTCCCAAAGAATCAAAAAGGGGATTCATCAGAGAAAATAACTTTACCCCAGTCCTCAGCAGTCCACTGCCTGTACCTTTTGCAGAATATCAGTCTGTCCATGATGTTTTTTCTGGAGAGAAGTGGCATCTTTGCTGCCCTCCTTGAGACCAGGCCTTGCTCCAAGAGTCTCCGCCTCACAGTGCGTGCAGATGCACTCACACCTGCCTGCTGCCATTCCTGAGCAAGCTCTGCACTGCTGGTAGCCCGATCCCGCAGCTGAAACACTTTTAAGAGACGGTCCTGGCACTTGCTGGTCTTTCTTGGGCGCCCTGAATCCTTTTTGGAAACAATGGAACCTCTCTCCTTGAAGTTCTTGATGATGCGATAGATTGTTGACTGAGGTGCAATCTTTCTAGCTGCGATACTCTTCCCTGTTAGGCCATTTTTGTGCATTGCAATGATGACTGCACGTGTTTCTTTAGAGATAACCATGGTTAACAGAAGAGAAACAATGATGCCAAGCACCGGCCTCCTTTTAAAGTGTCCAGTGGTGTCATTCTTACTTAATCATGACAGATTGATCTCCAGCCATGTCCTCATCAACACCCACACCTGTGTTAATGGAGCAATCACTGAAAAGAGGTTAGCTGGTCCTTTTAAGGCAGGGCTGCAATGATGTTGAAATGTGTTTTGGGGGATATAGTTCATTTTCTAGCCAAATATTGACTTTGCAAGTAATTGCTGTTAAGCTGATCACTCTTTATAGCATTCTGGAGTATATGCAAATTGCCATTAGAAAAAGCGAAGCAGTAGACTTTGTAAAAATTAATATTTGTGCCATTCTCAAAACTTTTGGCCATGACTGTACCTGACAGTAGCCCATACACTCTATATCTACAATAATATATACCTGGCAGGAGCCCGTACAGTCTATATCTACAATAATATATACCTGACAGAAGCCGGTACAGTCTGTATCTACAATAATATAGACCTGACAGAAGCCCATACAGTCTATATCTACAGCAATATATACCTGACAGGAACCTATACAGTTTATATCTGCAGTAATATATACCTGACAGGAGCCCGTACAGTATAGTGTCTTCACCAGTGAGCCGGCTAGATTGTATGGGCTGCAGCCAGGACCTGGCAGGAGTCCATATATTCTGCTGGCTTTAATAATTTATACCTTGAAGGAGCATATACATTCTAGTATCATGTATGGGCTGCAGTCAGGGCTGGGCAGCAGCCCATAAAGTCTGCTATTTTCAAGAATATATACCATAAAGTCTAGCATCTTCAGTAGTGAGCCGGCTAGACTGTATGGTCTGCAGTCAGGACCTGGAAGGAGCCCATACAGTCTAGGCTCAACCCTATTTTTACTGGTGCATCAGACGGCATTAATCTTCTTAAAGGGCCATTGTTAAACAGTGGGTCTCCTAAACTGTTGTAGCCTATGCTGTGAGTGGATGGGCTGCCAAGAATTGCAACGCACCCCAATACCCCTTTCATAAGAGGTCCAGGAGATCCTCCATAAAAAAAAATGTTGCATTGAATGCAAGGCCTGCCCTGCTACCAAGTCATATGCACCCCATTACGCCTTGGAACTCACATACTGGATGGGCCACGTAAAAAACACTTCACCATATTCCTTTTGTACTCACGTACTCTTTTGTTAACACAGTGACAGCAATGTCTGCCCTGCTGCATAGTCATATGCTCCTCATTACACCTTGGAACCTACATACTCGATGGGCCCATGAAAATCCACTGCACAATATACATTTTGTACATCCAGAAGTCGCCAATGATAGACATAAAAAGTCTAAGTTAATTTACCCAAGTGAGGATTAATGGGGCTTCAGTGCAAGATTTCCAACATATCTAAGTAAATGGCATTTCCACTGCAAAAAAATTAATTACACCTCCATGCAAAGTGTGCATTTCCTCCACAGAAAAACTTGAAGATCATTATATTTTTTTAACACTTTTATTGTCTCAGATAAAGAAAATAATGTTGCTTCCCTGAAATCGTCTTCTGATGGGAAAGAAAATCATTCAGTGGACTGTGAAACTTAAGGCAAAGATTGTACATTGCAAAATGGTGGACGTTACATAAGGCATGGTTCGAAAAGATTATTTTTAAATGTCAGAAAAGTACGTTCTTCCCCTACCTAAACCATTTCTCAATAAAAAATAAAAAATCACATAGAAAATCGCACACAGTTAAGGAAAACTGACTGGAAGGAAAAAAAAAGGAAGGAATCACCATCTCTTCCATCAAAACTTGCTACCACTTCAGAGTTGTGGCTTATAAAAATCTCACCAATTATTCAAAAAGCGAGTGAAACAGATTACTTTAAATCCTTGCAGGACTATAAAGTTTACTAATGTGACACAAAATCGTGCATGTTTTCAGTTAAGCTTTTGAGAATAACCAACAATGCAGTCTGAATGACGTGATTGGAGACAGGAGACAGTTAAAAAAGGAGTGTACCATGAAACCTCAAGCTGTCAAACCCTTTCTTGGTTTTCAAATGGTAATGGAATCCTGACAATATGTTGAGAGCAGGATGCACTACATTGAAGGACGATCAACTTTTTGTATTTTTTAATGGTATGATGGTTGCCTCTTTGCAGAATTATTTAATGGATAATTTGGCTATTTGATTTGCCAAGTTTTTAACACTAAGGTTCAGATACGGCTTTAAAGATGGCTAATACTTGCAATATAACTCTATTTTATTTAAAAATATAAAATTAAAGGAATAGTTTGATTGAATAGTATGAGTGCATACACTTTTGTATATTTTAATATACAAAGGTTAAGTACATATAGTGATTAAATACATATAATGATTAAGTATATATAAAGATTAAGTACATACAGTATACTTACATCATTACCAAGAGGCTTTTAAACATCATCCGTGTGGAATATCAGAGAAGCAACACCAAGACAGAGAACCCCTGAGAGATTCACTACACTGCATAGGCGTCCCCAATTATGCAGGTATGAACACACTGTACATGTACAGGTACACCAGTATTTGCATCTGTCTTAGTCATGTTTCTCTGTCTTATATAGTGATTTACACTATGTAGTAACTCAAGTTTCACCTAACCCTTCAAGTGGCCAGCTTTAAAGGTTGGATGAAACTGAGATATCATAGAGTCGTCAGATGAGGGGCCATAAACCCTTAGAAGCCACAAGTATTTAGATGAAACCACCACAGACAGAGATTAAGTAAACCGTAAAGTTTTACAATCACAAACAACAAACATATGGAAGCTTAGAACTGTTTGTGAAGTCAATAAACAAAGTTTTCCAGATTGTGTCAGGATGAGCATTTTCTTTCACATCTGTAAATCTTTACCAGAAATGCAGCTATGCAATTGTCTGAATGCATTCTGTATATTTGAATATGGGTTCAAAAGAGCCATTTGTATATTCACACTACACTATTAACAGCAATCATATCTATATTCAGCCATTCTTGAAAAACTTAAGCTTAACCCAATAGACTACTCTGGATAATTATGACAATCTCCTTGACCAGTATCTATAGGTAAGTAATGTTAAAACTAGCTGCTACTATGTGTTCCGGAAATAAAAGAGAGAACTGCAAGAACGTTAAGATGTTGTAAAACATATCTGTGACCATGCTCAATGTTCCATAACTGTTCCGTTCTGCTGTGTAGTAAATATTGGAGAGACAATAGATGGTTTTACATCCTTTCCAAAAATTTCTTTACAGATAAAAAGAGCATGTATTATTATTCCTGTTTATTATCCTAGACAGAAAGAAGGAACATACAGGCTCCCTCATACAAGTAATCTCAGTCAAAAATGATTACATTACGTACTCTGCATCTACAAGCATTCAGCTGTAACTTTTTGCTATTGAACACTTCCCATTTGATGCAGCCGAAGTAATGGCTTTCAATACAAGAAAACATATTGTGTCAAAAGATATATTACTATTCAGCTCATGAACCAAATTAGCAGCATTGCTTTATCAAAGTTATATGCAGTATATTGTGTCCAATGTGACCAGTCAACAAAAAACGGAGCTTTACAAGTGAGGTGTCATGATCCCAGTGCAGGTTTGACCTGCACACCAAGGGTTAAGGTATTAAGGCCAGTGCAGGTTTGACCTAAACACCAGGGGTTAATGTCTTGATCCCAGTGCAGGCTCTGACCTGCACACCTGGGGTTTATTATTGTTGCCTCTTTTTGGTTCGGGGAGAGCTTCTTATAGCCCTTGGAAGCTCCAATCCCCGTCAGTTATACCTTTGCCCTTGGCTGAGTGTGTTGACCCCTGATTGCCTGTGCCTTGTGCCTGTGTTCTAGCTTGTTTGTATGGTTCTGACCTGGCTCTGTTTCCCATTGTGATTTTGCCTCTTGATTCTGTGCTGCGTGTATGCTTCTCTGGTTCTCTGACTCCTGCCACGTCCCTGACTATTCTTTATTAGCCTGCTCCTTGTGTACCGCGTTGCATCTCATGTTTACTGACCTCGGCTTGTCTTGGATTCCGTCTCCCTCTGTTGCCCCGTCCTTTCCCTGGTGTCCGGTGACCCCCTTTCCCTTCTCCAGGGTCCCTGTAGCATCCTGCATTCATCCACAGCTGCAGGACGGTAAGCTCCGCCCCCTGGGGGGTCACATGACCGCAGGTCCTGACAGTACACTCACCACCTGGTGTTCTGCTCACTCCAGCTCTGCTGTATTGCTATCATCTTGCCCAGCTCCAGGTCGCTGTGAGTACCGCTGTCACAGGCAATCGGAGGCTCTGGGCTCCCACTGTCAGGGCTGCTGAAACCGCTGGTAAGTGCCCACCTAGCGGTTTCTCGTGATATGAGGTCTTTAAAACACACAAATGTTGTGAAGTATTTGCAAACCAGGATGTGGTTTACACATGCGGGGGTACCTTGGTAACAAATATACTCTTGTCATCACTGACACACTTGCCCTAAATTGTACTGCCTATAACAGCACAGAAGACGTTCCACCTGGTCATCTATTGTCTGTTAAGGAGGTGACAGTGATGAAGGCCTCAGTAATAAGTAGCCAAATGTAAAGGACCAGGTCTCCTACACTAGTAATGTCCATACACGCAGTGCATTGGCTGACAAACATTTCCCCATGGTGGAGAAGTTTGTTAAAAAATTTTTAGTGCAATCATAGACACACTTGCCCAAAATTGTACTTCCATAAACAGCACAGACCACGTTTACCCTGGTCATGTCGTCGCAGATAAGAGGTAGAGATTGAAAAGGGTTCAGTACCAAATGTGCTCAAGGTTTAGGACCGGGTCTTTTAGGCTAAGTTCACACGTTGCGGAATTGCCGCGGAAATTTCCGCGGCAATCCCGCACTTCTCCCGCAGGAAATACGCACGTTTTTTATGCTGATTCCCGCCAGAATAATAGCGTTTTGCAAGCGTAATTAGCTTGCAGAATGCTAGCGTTTTCCTAGCGATCTGTAGCATCGCTTGGAAAACTGATTGACAGGTTGGTCACACGAGTCAAACATAGTGTTTGACAAGTGTGACCAACTTTTTACTATTGATGCCGCCTATGTCGCATCAATAGTAAAAAGATCTAATGTAAAAATAATAAAAAAAATAATAAATAATGATATTCTCACCTTCCGGCGGCCCCCGCAGCCTTCCCGCCTCTCAGCGACGCTCCCGGCAACTCGCGGTCCCAGGAGTGCTTTGCAACAAATCACACCGATGACGTAGCATCTCGCGAGACCGCTACGCCATCTGGGTGATTCTCGCAAAGGACTCTTGGGACCGGAAGTTGCCGGGAGCGTCGCTGAAGGCGGGAAGGCTGCAGGGGCCGCGGGAAGGCTGCGGGGGCCGCCGGAAGGTGAGAATATCATTATTTTTTATTTTAATTATTGTTTTACCAGGGATATGGTACCCAGGGCCTGGAGGAGAGTCTCCTCTGCTCCAGACCCTGGGTACCATCCGCACATGAACCGCTTACATTCCGCATAGTGGGCATAGCCACATGCGGAAAGTAAGCGGTTCAATGCATTCCTATGGCGGCGGAATCACCGCGATTACGCTAAATTAATGAACATGTTGCTATTTTTTCCGCAAAGCGTTTTTTTCGCGGAAAAAAACGCAACATGTGGCCAAAACATGCGGAATCAATTAACATGTATAGGATGCTTAATGCTTGCGTTTTTATCGCGTTTTTACCGCGGAAAACCGCGGAAAAACCGCGAAAAAAACGCAATTATTCCTGATCGTGTGCACTTAGCCTTAGAGTTATAATGCCCATACATGCAGTGCATGGGCTGTCAACCAGGTCCCAATGGGGTGTACACATTTTTAAATACTATACTCTGGGCATCATAGACACCTTTGTCAAAAATTGGACCGCCTGTAAGGAAAAAGCAACAAAGAATCTGCATCTGTTCCAACCAAGCAAAATTTGTTCCAACCAAACTTTTCCAACCAAATTTGATAACACTTCAGAACTTTAGCCGAAATAAAACACCTAAATTGGTCAAAAAACTAGTGCTACAGATTCCTTTAAATCGCACTAAATTTGTAAACTAATGTGGCAGAAAATTATGGATGATTTCATTAAAGCTCATGAGAAGAAGCAACAATGCAGTCTGAATAACGTGATTGTGGACAGGAGACAGTTAGTTTAAAAAAATCTAAAAGCATTTTAAAGTGTACCCTGAAACCTCAAGCTGTCAAAGCCTTCTTGAAATTGCAAATGGTTATGGTAACCCGACAAAATGATGAAAGCTGTATGTAATATATTCTTGGATGACAAACATTTCGCAATTTTTTTATGGTATGATGGGACCCTCTGTTGTGAATGGGTTTGAGATGAGTTCTGAGCAGAGGCTCCCTCTGGTGGTTACAAGCGGTACTAGTGAGGATTGTGAGGACTGGGAATCAGGTGTTACTGATTGGTCTTATATAAGGGAGTCATTTTCCCATCAGGGTTGCCGGTGATCAATTGTTCTGGTCTGAATCCTTCTTTCCAGTTTCCCTTGTAGCCTGCTGTGTCGTGTCTGCATCTCCTGCTATCAGATAAGACAATTTCTTATTTTGTGTTTTTGCTATATTTTTGCATTTTTTACCTGCACTCCTCAGCTACCGTAACATAACAGTATCACCGGCCAAAAAAATTGTATGGTACTCACAGAAGGGAAAAAATATTTTGAAGGAAGAAAAGTTGTCAGAGATATTTTTCTGTTTGTTGCATTTTTTTTTTTTTTTTCCCTCTGTATCTCTGGGTGCTGGGAAGATCTTTTCTCCCAATGGAGTTTGCACAGTTGTCTGGCCGTGTGGATCAGCTTGCCACTGAGGTTCAGAGTATTGCTGCATATCTTGCTAAGTTGCCTGTTGTGGAACCTAGGATCCCCATGCCAGATTTGTTTTTAGGGGATCGAGCTAAGTTTCAGAATTTCAAAAACAATTGTAAATTGTTTCTTGCCTTAAAATCTAAGTCCTCAGGAAACGCAGCGCAGCAGGTTCAAATTATCATCTCTCTCCTGCGCGGCGATCCTCAGGATTGGGCTTTTTCCCTGATACCTGGGGATCCTGTTTTGAGTGATGTTGATGCATTTTTTCAGGCTTTGGGGTTATTGTACGATGAGCCTAATGTCACTGATCAAGCTGAAAAAGCCTTGTTGGCATTAAATCAGGGGCTTGATGACGCTGAGTTATACTGTCAGAGATTCCGTAGGTGGGCAGTCCTGACCAAATGGAATGACTCCTGAAAAATATACGGAGATTTACAATTTTCCCCTAAACTACATATATCTGGTATCTTTTGATACAGTACCCTTTTTCTGCTTTTTATATTCTGATCTAATCCATACTGAGCCTGTGAGCGTCTGTGTGTGACTCCGTAAATATATATGAAGATTTACAATTACCCCTACACTGTATACACCTGACATCTTCTGATACAGTACAGTTATTCTGCTTTTTATATTCTGGTCCTTGGCGCCGGTTTTTTCTTTGTGGCCAAAAAGGATAGTTCATTGAGGCCGTGTATTGACTATCGCCTCCTGAAGAAAATCACTGTTAAATATCAATATCCGTTACCCTTGATTTCTGACCTATTTTCCAGAGTGAAAAGTGCTAGTTGGTTTACCAAGCTCGACCTCAGGAGGGCGTATAACCTTATTGCATTAAGCACGGGAATGAATGGAAGACGGCGTTTAATACCCCAGAGGGCATTTTGAGTACCTTGTGATGCCCTTTGGGCTCACTAATGCTCCTTCCGTCTTCCAGTCCTTCATGAATGACATTTTCAGGGATTTTGTGGACAAGTTTCTGATTGTTTATTTGGATGATATCTTGATTTTTTCTAATGACTGGGACTCTCATGTGAAACATGTTCGAACTGTATTCCAGATTTTGAGAGAGAATGCTCTGTATGTGAAGGGATCAAAGTGTCTTTTTTGGCGTACAGAAGATCTCATTTCTGGGATTCATTTTGTCCCCATCTGTTATTGAAATGGACCCGGTCAAGGTTCAGGCCATCTGTGATTGGGTCCAACCTACTTCATTAAAGGCTCTTCAGAGATTTTTGGGTTTTGCCAATTTTTATCGTAAATTTATTGGTAATTTCTCGGTTATTGTTAAACCATTAACTGATTTGACCAGAAAGGGTTCTGATGTGGTGAATTGGCCTCCTGAGGCAGTCTCTGCGTTTCAGGAACTTAAGCAGAGATTCACTTCTGCTCCTGTTTCTCTGCCATTTCAGGTGGAGGTTGATGCCTCTGAAATTGGGGCAGGTGCCGTTTTGTCCCAAAAAGATCCAGAGACCTCTAAAAGTAACCCTTGTGCCTTTTTCTCTCGAAAATTTTCTCCTACTGAACGTAATTATGACGTGGGTAATCGGGAGTTATTGGCCATGAAGTGGGCTTTTGAAGAGTGGAGACATTGGCTGGAGGGAGCCAAACATCAGGTGGTGGTCCTTACGGACCATAAGAATCTGGTCTATCTGGAATCTGCCAAGCGACTCAATCCTAGACAGGCCAGGTGGGCCTTGTTTTTCACACGTTTTAATTTTGTGGTTTCCTTTCTTCCTGGCACTAAGAATGTTAAGGCGGATGCCCTCTCGAGGAGTTTCCTTGCGGACTCTCCTGAGTATCTGATCCCTCTGTTATTTTGAAGGAGGGTGTAGTTCTTTCCGCCATCTCGCCCAATTTGAGACTTGCTCTGGAGGGGTGTCAGGAGGATAGGCCCGAGCGCTGCCCTGTTGGAAAAATGTTTGTCCCGGACCAATGGAAAAAGAGTGTGATGTCTGAGATTCATTGTTCCGCATTGGCTGGGCATCCCGGAATTTTTGGTACCAGAGACTTGGTTAGTCGGTCCTTTTGGTGGTCTACATTGTCTCGCGATGTCAGGGAATTTGTGCAGTCCTGCGGGACTTGCTCTCGCTCCAAGCCTTGCTCTCACTCTAGTGGTTTGTTGATGCCATTGCCTGTGCCCAAGAGACCATGGACCCATATCTCTATGGATTTCATTTCCGATCTTCCTGTTTCTCAGAGAATGACCACCATCTGGGTAATTTGTGATAGGTTTTCCAAAATGATACATCTTGTGCCATTACCTAAGTTGCCTTCCTCCTCTGAATTGGTGCCGTTGTTCCTTCAGCACGTGGTTCGTTTACACGGCATTCCTGAGAACATTGTGTCTGACAGAGGAGTCCAGTTTGTTTCCAGATTTTGGAGGACTTTTTGTTCTAAACTGGGTGTTCAATTGTCTTTCTCCTCGGCATTTCATCCTCAGACCAATGGTCAAACTGAGAGAACAAACCAGACAATGGAGACTTATCTAAGATGCTTTGTGTCTGCTGATCAGGATGACTGGGTCTCTTTTTTGCCTTTAGCTGAGTTTGCTCTTAATAATAGGGCTAGCTCTGCCACTTTGATGTCTCCGTTTTTCTGTAATTCTGGGTTTCACCCTCGATTTTCTTCAGGACAGACGGAGGCTTCTGTCTGTCCAGGTGTTGACTCTGTTGTTGAACGTATGCAGCAGATTTGGGACCAGGTAGTGGAGAGGTTGTCCCTCTCTCAGGAGAAGGCCCAGCGGTTTGCTAACCGGCATAGGACTGATGGTCCTCGGTTTAAAGTGGGGGACTTGGTCTGGTTGTCCTCAAAGAATATTCCTATGAGAGTAGCATCTCCTAAATTTAAGCCTAGGTTCATTGGACCTTATAAGATCATGGAGATTATTAATCCTGTTTCTTTTCGTTTGCTTCTTCCAGGGACATTTAAGATCCATAACGTGTTCCACAAGTCCTTGTTGAAGAGGTTTGTTGAGCCAGTGGTTCCTGCTGCTGTGCCTCCTGACCCTGTTTTGGTTGAGGGCAATCTGGAGTATGTGGTTGAGAAAATATTGGATTCTCGTTTTTCTAGACGAAGACTCCAGTATTTGGTTAAATGGAGAGGTTATGGTCAGGAAGACAATTCTTGGGTGTTTGCTTCGGACATCCATGCTAGGAGACTTATCCGTGCGTATCATAGAACTCATCCTGACCAACCTGGTTGCTCAAATGAGGGTTCGGTGACCCCTCCTCAAGGGGGGGGGTACTGTTGTGAATGGGTTTGAGATGAGTTCTGAGCAGAGGCTCCCTCTGGTGGTTACAAGCGGTACTAGTGAGATTGTGAGGACTGGGAATCAGGTGTTACTGATTGGTCTTATATAAGGGAGTCATTTTCCCATCAGGGTTGCCGGTGATCAATTGTTCTGGTCTGAATCCTTCTTTCCAGTTTCCCTTGTAGCCTGCTGTGTCGTGTCTGCATCTCCTGCTATCAGATAAGACAATTTCTTATTTTGTGTTTTTGCTATATTTTTGCATTTTTTACCTGCACTCCTCAGCTACCGTAACATAACAACCCTCTATGAAGAATAATTTTCAGGAGAATATGACGATCAACAGCAATCATATGTTTATTTAGCCTTTCCAGAAAAACAGAAGCTTAACCCCTTGAGTACTGGGGAGAATCATTACAATCAACTTTCCCAGGATAAACAGGCAAATAATGTACAAAACAGCTGCTACTATGTATTCCTGAAATACAAGAGAGAAGTGCCAAATTTTCCCTAACTGTTCTTTTCAGCTGTGGAGTAAACATTGGAGACACCATAGATGATAACAGAGGGTTTCAACAAAGTAATTTAGAAATAATAAGATCATTTTTTTATCTTACTGTTTATAATCGAGTAAAGAAGGAACATGCAGTCTCACTCAAAGAAGTTATCGGTTCAAAAATTGATTAAGTCCTCAGCATCTACAAGAATTCAGCCATCACTGTTTTGTATTGAACTCTTACCATTTCATGCAGCCAAAGTTATGGCTCTCAAGGAGATAAACAAATATAGTGGACAAAGAAATTTTTGAAATGAAATACTGAGCCTACATAACAGCATTGCTTTAATACATTTTTATGTGTTAGGGTTCGCGTTCCCACTTCTGCACAGGGGGAATCTTGAGCTATTCCCGCTGCGGTCCCCCATCCATCTCCGGCCGCAGTGGAGCCTGCTCAGCAAAGACGTCGGTCCCAGCGTCTTGCCCAGTCTGATACTGTGCGGAGACTTGCTGCTGCCTCTCCTGGATCCTCTGTTGTAACCAGCATTGGAGCAGGCAGCTTTGGGACTAAGTCCTCTGTTTCTCCATCTGAGCATGCCCAGGGCAAGATCCCCCATTGGAGATCAGGGGTCACATGTTCGGATACTGCTGAGTCTCCTATTGGTCCTCCAGGAAGGTCCTGAAGCTGTTTGTGTTCTGATGCAGTTTCCTATTGATCTGTTCTGGAGGGTCTTGTACTCGTGGCTACTATAAAAGGGTTGCATAACGCACGGCCGTGCGCTAGTATCATATTTGTTACGTGCTGCGCCGTGTGTCTTATGCATGTGTTAGGACCAGGCTGAAATAAGCCCTGAATACCGGCACCTCCGTGAGGAGTTTGCTGAGTGTATGGCATGACCACAGACTGCAATCACTTATCGGTTATCTGTGTCGCCTGTGAGTCTGACAGGACACAGTCTTTTTCACAGCAGCTCTGTGAAGTAACATAGTTCGCTTATACCGCCATACAGCGCCACAGCGTTTTAGTTAGCGACTCTGTGGTCTATCAGAGTTTGCTTATACCGCCATATAGCGCCACAGCGTTTTAGTTAGCAACTCTGTGGTCTAACGGAGTTCGCTTATACCGCCATATAGTGCTACGGCATTTACATCTGCGACTCTGCGGGATAACAGAGTTTGCTCATACTGCCTATTTGCGCCATCTTACTAGCAGCAGGCTCCGCCTGCACGGTGGACCCCGGGCTGCGAACGCACCTCTCCTTAATATCTATTAGGTGCGTTCCGCTGGCCCTTAACAATATGAAGTGTATTGTGTCCAATGTGAGCAACCAGGCAACAAAAAAGGAGCTTTTCAAGTGAGCTCTTTAAGGTACATAAATGTTATGAAGTCTTTGCCAACAAAGATGTGGTTTCACCAATAGGGGGTACCTTTTAAATAAAGTATTGCTATGACAGCCCCCCTTGGCCAAAATTCAACGGCCTATTGTACAGAACGCGTTAACCCTGGTCATCTAGTGGCAGGTAAGGAAGAGACATTGCAGGAAACAGAGTTAAGAAGTAGGTCCAATGTAGGGATGTGGGTCTCTGAGACTTGTAATGGAGTGCATAGGCTGACAAGCATTTCAGTAATGGGGGGTACCTTTTTGAATAAATAAACTATGGCCACCACAGCCCCCCTTGGCAAAAAATTAAACGACCTATAATTAGTAATGAGCGAAGTCTATGGGAGACCCAAGTATTTTCGCCGCAATCCCCCCTGGGGTCCTTTAAAGGTCTAAAAACATCAGAAAATGATGAAAACAATGCTCAAATGACACGGGGATATCATGGGGATCGCCCCTGGAAGCATTTCTGACTCCTAGTTCAGTTCACAGCTGTAAACAATGTTGTCAGAGTTTCATGCATTGGTTTCCAATGCACCCAAAAACATACCAAGCAAACTAACAAAACCAAAACTGATTTTGCAGCAAAATATGTGGAGGCACATCCTTTCTATGTTAATGACTTGTATATAAGGCAAAATTATTAACCCCAGACTAAAATGTTCCTCAACCACTTGGGATATGTTCTGACGCAGCGTTTTTGAAGTTTTTGCTACTTTAATATTGATTTCAACCAAAACAAATGCATTCCCTGGGAAATGTAATTGTAACATTTAGCAAGCCTAGCTGGCCATGTGGTGTGTGACACATAAGCAGACCCATCTTCCTTCATTTATGAATGATGGACTCTTAAAGTCACAGAGCTTATTTTTACTGGTGCATCAGGCGGCATTAATCTTCTTAAAGGGCCATTATGAAACAGTGGGTCTCCTAAACTGTTGTAGCCTATGCTGTGAGTGGATGGGCTGCCAAGAATTACGACCACCCCAATACCCCTTTCATAAGAGGTCCAGGTGGACCTCCATTTAAAAATGTTGCACTTAATGCAAGGCCTGCCCTGCTACCAGTTGATATGCATCTCAAAAAGCCTTTGAACCCACATACTGGATGGGTCCTGTAAAATCCATGTCACCATATTCCCTTTGTACTCCCGTACTCTTTTGTTTATACAGTGACAGCAATGTCTGCCATGCTGCAAAGTCATATGCACTCCATTATGCCTTGGAACCCACATACTGGATGGGCCCCTTAAAAACTACTTCACCATATTCATTTTGCACTTCCGTACTCTTTTGTTTTACACATTGGCAGCAAGGCCAGCCCTGCTGCCTAGTCATATGCACCCCATTTTGCCTTGAAACCCACATACTGGATGGGCCCATGAAAATCCACTTCACAATATTTATTTGGTACATCCAGAAGTCGCCAATGATAGACATAAAAAGTCTAAGTTAATCTACCCAAGTGATGAATAATGGGGCTTTGGCGCATGATTTTCAACATATCAAAGTAAATAGCATTTGCACGCAGGGCTGCCACTAGGAATTTCAGTGCTCCATACTGGCAAAATTTTCAGGGCCCCCTTGCGACTCCACCCTGGCTACACCCCAGCCATGCCTCCACCCCTCGATCTGTCCATAGTCAAAAGATTATTTAGGTTGCCATCACGACAAAGTAGACTCTTTTGGACGAACTCTACTCTACTCTAACCTATTAAACATTTGTTAAAATATCCAATACAATTTAGGTAAATTTCTTTTCCAATTTTAAAATGACCAATCATATCACATACAGGGGAAAAATACCACCGCCTTATGACCAGACACCATATTACCACCACATAGTGATCAAATAATAGCACATGCAAGGAACAAATACCATCACACAATGTCCAGACCACAGATTACCACTATATGGTGACGAAATAATAGCACATTAGAGATGAGCAACTTTGCCTCCGGGAGGGTCGAGTCGGGTTTCGGACCACCCGACTTTCCCAAAAGTCAAGTCAAACGAAATCGACTGACTATCGGCAAAAGTCGAAGGTCCGACAGAAGCATGAAACCCAATGCAAGTCAATGGGGAAGAAAAGTTGGCAGTCAGTGGAGGACAGTAAACACACCTACAGTGCCCATTTCAATGCCAACAATATCAATTCTTATTACTTAAGCTTGTCAACCTTAATTTACTTTATAATAATAGTTGCGCATTGAAAACTGGGGGTTATTTGGCTAAAGTTGTGGGGGGCAGGGCTGGCTTCAGGTTCTCGTGTGCCCCGGGCAAAAGAGTGTCAGTGGGCCCCTTTTTCACGTACCACTAGAGTTGAGCAAAACAGGTCGGGCAGATTCATAAGTCGCCGACTTTCGCCAAAGTCGGGTTTCGCTCGGCGAAACCCGACCATAGCGTGAAGTCGGCCATGCGGTCGTCGACCCGAGCACCAAAGTCGGTTTTCCCATAATGCTTGCAGGCGCCTTTTTTCAGCCGATGAGCCAGGACATACACTGTGGGCAACGAGATGACATGGGCAGCGGCCACCACCATCTTATAGAAGGGCATTGCAGTGATTGGCTTGCTTTGGGGGGCGTCATAGTGTTTATAAAAGCCCTGACCACCGACCGCCATTTTACTTTTGCCAATCTTAACAGTAGGGAGAGGTTTCTGACGCTGTTTATCAGTAGGGAGAGAGTTAGGGCTGGAAAGAGAAGTTCTTATGTGCTTGTGCTGATAGCAATTGTGCTGTACAGTTAGTGTGCAGTCACAGGGAAGGATTTTCTTGTGTGCAGCAGCGCTGGTTATTAGGCTGCCTGCCAGTGACAGGGGAGTATTTCTTGTGCGCAGCAGTGCTGGTAAATAGGCTGCCTGCTAGCTATATTGCTGTGTGTACACTGCTGTGCAGACTGCTTTTTACACAGCACTAATACTTGTATTCTTTTTTTCTGCACAGTTACCAAGCGTTCATTTTTTCCCACACCATATAGAGCTGTACGCTCCTCACACACTACCGTGTACCGGCTGGTATCACGGACAAATACATGCTGACTCTCTGTGTGTGTCTCTGGAAATATATACGAAGATTGAAATTTTCCCCTACACTGTATACACCTGGTATCTTCTGATACAGTACCCTTTTTATGCTTTTTATATTCTAGTCTAATCCATACTGAGCCTGAGAGCGTCTGTGTGTGACTCCTGAAAAATATACGGAGATTTACAATTTTCCCCTAAACTACATATATCTGGTATCTTTTGATACAGTACCCTTTTTCTGCTTTTTATATTCTGATCTAATCCATACTGAGCCTGTGAGCGTCTGTGTGTGACTCCGTAAATATATATGAAGATTTACAATTACCCCTACACTGTATACACCTGACATCTTCTGATACAGTACAGTTATTCTGCTTTTTATATTCTGGTCCTTGGGCGCCGGTTTTTTCTTTGTGGCCAAAAAGGATAGTTCATTGAGGCCGTGTATTGACTATCGCCTCCTGAAGAAAATCACTGTTAAATATCAATATCCGTTACCCTTGATTTCTGACCTATTTTCCAGAGTGAAAAGTGCTAGTTGGTTTACCAAGCTCGACCTCAGGGGGGCGTATAACCTTATTGCATTAAGCACGGGAATGAATGGAAGACGGCGTTTAATACCCCAGAGGGGCATTTTGAGTACCTAGTGATGCCTTTTTGGGCTTACTAATGCCCCTTCCGTCTTCCAATCTTTATGAATGATATTTTCAGGGATTTTGTGGATAAATTTCTGATTGTTTATTTGGATGCTATCTTGATTTTTTCCAATGACTGGGACTCTCATGTGAAACATGTTCGGACTGTCTTCCAGATTTTGAGAGAGAATGCACTGTATGTGAAGGGATCAAAGTGTCTTTTTGGTGTACAGAAGTTTTCATTTCTGGGATTCATTTTGTCTCCGTCTGTTATTGAAATGGACCCGGTCAAGGTTCAGGCTATCTGTGATTGGGTTCAACCTACTACATTGAAGGCTCTTCAGAGATTTTTGGGTTTTGCCAATTTTTATCATAAATGTATTGGTAATTTCTCCGGTATTGTTAAACCATTGACTTATTTGACCGAAAAGGGTTCCGATGTGGTGAAGTGGTCTCCTGAGGCAGTTTCTGCGTTTCAGGAACTTAAGCAGAGATTCATTTCTGCTCCTGTTCTATGTCAGCCTGATGTTTCTCTGCCATTTCAGGTGGAGGTTGATGCTTCTGAGATTGGGGCAGGTGCTGTTTTGTCCCAAAGGGATCCGGAGATCTCTAAGAGTAACCGTTGTGCCTTCTTCTCTCGAAAATTTTCTCCAACTGAATGTAATTTTGACGTGGGTAATCGGGAGTTATTGGCCATGAAGTGGGCCTTTGAAGAGTGGAGACATTGGCTGGAAGGAGCCAAACATCAGGTGGTGGTCCTCACGGACCATAAGAACCTGGTTTATCTCGAATCAGCAAGCGACTTAATCCTAGACAGGCCAGGTGGGCCTTGTTTTTCACACGTTTTAATTTTGTGGTTTCTTTTCTTCCGGGCACTAAGAATGTTAAGGTGGATGGCCTCTCGAGGAGTTTCTTTGCGGATTCCCCTGAGTTAACTGATCCTGCTGTTATTTTGAAAGAGGGTGTAGTTCTTTCCGCCATCTCGCCCAATTTGAGACTGGCTCTGGTGGGGTGTCAGGAGGATAAACCTGAACGCTGCCCTGTTGGGAAATTGTTTGTCCCAGACCAGTGGAAGAAGAGTGTGATGTCTGAGATTCATTGTTCCGCGTTGGCTGGTCATCCCGGTATTTTGGTACCAGAGACTTGGTGAGTCGGTCCTTTTGGTGGCCTACTTTGTCTCGTGATGTCAGGGATTTTGTGCAGTCCTGTGGGACTTGCTCTCGTTCCAAGCCTTGCTCTCGCTCTAGTGGTTTGTTAATGCCATTACCTGTGCCCAAGAGGCCATGGACCCATATCTGTTAAGAGTCGAGTTCCCGCTTCTGCACAAGGGTAATCTCGAGCCGTCCCTGCTGCGGTCTCCCATCCGTCTCTGACCGCAGTGGACTCGGCTTAGACGTCGGTCCCATCGTCTCGCCCAGTCTAACATTGTGCAGAGGATTACTGCTGCTCCTCCAGGCTCTGCTATTGTAGCCAGTACTGGTTAGCGGTGAGCAGACGTCTTTAGGACAAAGTCCTTGCTTTCCCCTTCTGAGCATGCCCAGAGTAAGATCTCTCATTGGAGATCAGGGGTCACATGCTCAGGTACTGCAGCAGCTCCTATTGGTCCGCCAGGAAGGTCCTGAAACCACTTGTGTTCTGGAGCAGTTTCCTATTGGTCCTTATCTGGCAGGTCCTGTAGTTGCTACTATAAAAGGGTGGCATGGTCGTGCCGCCATGCGCTAGCATTAATCACATTATGTGCTTTGCACCAGGGTGATCTTGCACGCATGTGTTAGGGCTCGGCTGAAATAAGCCCCTAGAATAAGGGCACCTCCGGTGAGGAGAATGTCTGATTGCGTTGCTGATTGCATTACTAAGGACTGCTGTCTGCACAGCAGTTGTCTGTGCATACCTGTGAAGTTAACAGGACACAGTCCATATTTCTGCGTTTCTACCTTAGCGACTCTGTGGTGTAACAGAGCTCGCTTACACCGCCATATAGGGCCACAGTGTCTATAGTTGCGACT
>JARQOD010000001.1:750228982-750272086 GCA_033576555.1 Oophaga sylvatica | reverse complement strand
GGGTTAAACCTATTTTGGGGGTTTTCAGAGTTTTTGGGTTTTGCCAATTTTTACATAAAGTTGGTTTTCCCCCGGTATTTTTAAAACCCTTTGCTTATTGCCAAAAAGGGGGTTCGTGGGTAAAGTGGTTCCTGGGAGTTTTTGGTTTCGGAATTAAGCAAGATTATTTTGCCCCTGTTCTTCCCCCCTATGTTTTTTCCCCCCATTTAGGGGGGGTTGGTTCGAGTTGGGGGGCAGGGGTTTTGCCCAAAAAGGGATCCGGAGATCTCAAGAGTACCTTGTCCTTTTCCCTTCGAAAATTTTTTCCAAGAATGTAATTTTGAGTGGGTAAGGGATTTTTTGGGCCCATGAAGTGGCCTTTAAAGGGGGAAATTGGGAAAGGGGCCCAAAACATCGGGGTGGCCCTAGGCCAAAAAAAACCTGGTTTATCTCAATCGCAAGCGTTAATAAAGGAGGTGGTTTGTTTTTCCATTTTTTAAAATTTTGTGGTTTCTTTTTTCGGGCAAAAAAGGTTAGGTGGATGGCCCCCGGGGGTTTCTTTGCGGTTCCCCCGAGTTAATGTCCGCGTTTTTTTAAAAGGGGGTTTCTTTCCCCCATTCGCCCAATTTGAGAGGCTTGGTGGGGGTAGGGGAAAAACCTGAACGGCTTGGGAAATTGTTTGTCCCCCCAGTGGAAAAAGAGTGTGGTTGAGATTCATTTTTCCCCTTTGGTGGTCTCCGGATTTTGGTCCAAAACTTGGTGGGTCGGCCCTTTTGGGGCCTCTTTTTCTTGATGTGGTTTTGGCGTCTGGGGGGGCTTGCTCTTTTAAAACCTTGCTCGTCTAGTGGTTTTTAAAATGCATTCCCTGTCCCCAGAGGTGGCCCCAACTGTTAAAAGTGATTCCCGCTTTGAAAAGGGTAATCTCGGGCCCCGCGCGGACCGTCTTCCCCATGGCTGGGCTAGCGTCGGCCCATGCCGCCCGTCTAAAATTGTGCAGAGGTTTTGGGTTTTCCCCCAGGTTGCTTTGTAGCCTTGGTTGCGGGGGCGATTTTAGGAAAAAACCCTTTGTTTTCCCCCTTTGAATGCCAGAGTAAGATTCCATTGGAGTAGGGGTACTGCGGTACTGCACCCGCCCCTTTTGGGTTTTCCCCGGGGAAAGGCCCAAAAACCCTTTGTTTGGAGCATTTTATTGGCCCTTATCTGGCGGCCTGTTTGCTATTAAAAGGGTGCATGGGGCGCCATGCGTCTTAATCAATTTTTTGTTTTCCCCGGGTGTTTTCGCATGTGTTGGGCTGGGAAATAACCCCAGAAAGGGCACCCCGGGAGGAAAATGTTTTTTGGTGCTGATTGCTTACTAAGGCTTTTGCCACATTGTCTGTGCATACCTGTAAATTTAACAGGCAACCCAAATTTTCGTTTTCTTAGCGCTCTTGGTGTAAAGAGCTCGCTTTCACCCCCATTAGGGACAGTGTCTATGTTGCGCTTGGAATAAAAGGTTGCCAAAACACACTGCACACCCCTGCCGGGGTGGACCCGGTGCAACAATTATTTTTAAATTTTTTGTGCGTGCCATCCCAACATAATTTCCCAAAGATTGGTGTAAATTGGTGGACGTCACGTTAGCGGACACCAGCAGGGGGGTAGGGGCGGTCTTGGCGCACCCCCTGTGGGGGTTTTCCGCAGTCGCTGTTCAGGTGCTACGTGGCGTACCAGGTGTTGCCTCTTTCCCCAAATTTCCATTTCCCATTCCCAAAAAGTTCGGGTGACGCAAGCAATGTCGGGATTGTGGTAGTGTTATAGAATCGATTCGGCTGACGTTTCCCAGGGGGGCACAGGGGTTTGAAATTTTCTTCTGGGGGGCAGAGGGGATTGGGCCCCGCTGGGGGCGAAAACTGTGGGGTGGGGATGTCCCTTTTTTTCTGGAGGCTTAAAAAAAAGGGCTTTTAGGAATTTTCCCCCGAGCGGCGCTCCAAGGCAAGTTCACGGGGTTTCCCCTTTGGGAGGTTTTTTTCTGCCCCTTTTTGGACCTGTCCCCGGGGGAGGCCGGAAAAGCCTTCTTTTGTTTTTGGGGGGAAGTGGGCCTGTATGCCCTTTGGGCCGGGGGATTCCCCCACACTGGAGAATTATCACCCTTTTACCGATCGACCTCCGTTTTTCCCAGGGGGTTGGGGGGCCCCGGTAGGCGGGTTCCCCCCTTCGCCGACCTCTAAATCTTTCGGGCCCGACCCATGAGTCCAGGAGGTTTTTCGAGCGGCCAGCCGGCCCCTCGACCCGTGGGGCGTAACCTGCCAGATTAAAAATTTAAACCAAAAAAAAGTCCCGCGGTGGGGGAAAAAGGCCCCCAGTGATTTGGGAGGGGGGTTTACTAGAAAAAGCTTTTTTTCCAAAAATTTTCCCCCAAAAAGGGGAAATTCTGTAGGCTACTTACCCCCGAGCCCGGTGGTTTGGACCCCGGGGAATTTTTGCCCCCGTTTGCTCCCCCCAAATATCCTTTGGGATGTCCCAAAAAGGGATGGGTGGAAAAAGGGGACTTTCCCCCCAAACCCCCACCGATATCCCCCCCGTTCTTTTCCCTTCCAAGGAGAGTTTTCCCCTTTTTTTCTCCCCGGGGAGAAGGTGTTGGGCGTCCCCTTTGGGTGTCCCCACTTATTGGGTTTGGGGATAGGGGGTTGGGGGGGGTTTATGTAAAGGCAGGTGTTAGGGGTGCGTTCGGTCCCCACAGAACCGGTTATTTCCCCCCCAGGGTTACGCAAAATTTTTCCCCCAAAAAGGCGGCGGGATCTTCTGCCCATCCCTCACTCCCCTATGACTCTTGGGAGCGAACCCCCGGGGAAAGTTTTCTCTGCTTCCTGGACGGAGGCATGTCCCAGTATTTCAGGAGAATCTAGATCTACGTGGTGCCTATAACATAAATTGCATCCCGTGAAGGGGACGGTGGAAGCGCTTTTAATCCCAGGGATGGGCATTACGAATCCTGGGTCCCCTTTGGCTTTGTAATGCCCGCTGTTTTCCAAAATTTGTTAATGACATCCCGGTATGCTCCCCCTTTAGTAGTCTTCGGTTATTCTTATTTTTTCCCAGATATGACTCTCACCGGGGGATGTCAACAAAGTCTTGACATCTTACGGGCAAACTCCCTTTCCCAACTGGAGAAATGTGTGTTTGAGCAGGAGTCCTTACCTTTCTGGGTATATCATCTCCTCCCAGGTTTTGGTAGGGGATCTGCCAAATAAGGCGTAATGGATGGCAAGAACCCAATCTCTTTTGGATTTTTATTTCCGACTCCCTGTCTCTCGAGAATGACCGTTATTTGGGTAATCGTGATAGGTTTTCCCAAAAGATGATACCTTGTGCCATTACCTAAGTTGCCTTCCTCCCAATTGGGCCTTTTTTTTTTTCAGCAGTGGTTTGGTTAATGCTTCCGGAGAACAGGGTCTGACAGGGAGTTCAGTTTGTTTTCCATTTTGGAGAACATTTTGTTCTAAACTTGGTGTTCAGTTTTTTTTTCTCCTCTGATTTCACCCTCACCAAGGACAAAGAGAGAACAAACCAGATTGGAGACTTATTTGAGATGTTTTGTGTCTGCTGTCAAGATAATGGGTCTTTTTTTGCCTTTGGCGGAGTTTGCTCTTAATAATGGGCTAGCTCTGAATCATCTAAATCATGCCCTATAGGCAATCCTTTATTAATAAAAATACCACAATCGGTAACACCAAGAAAAATGTGACCAAGAAACAAAAAAACAAAACAGGTATTCTATTAAAAGACTCAGGGGTGTCCTAGGTCCTAGTGTCGGTCTAGGCTGTCACCTACCTGTCAGCAGAGGTTGGCACCCTAGGGGGGAGCATTTGGCGCCCCGCTCCCGATGGCTGTCCCTGGTGTCCCTATTAGGCCCTACTGCCTTAGTGGGTCCCTCTACCCGGATAATAAGGGCCCTACCAATATACAGAGACCGACTCAAGCTAAGGTGACCCTAAGTCCCCAGAGTAGGTTAAAAAACAATTTGCAAACACACATATGGTGGATGATATAGCAGTAAGTGGCACTTTTGTTGTGCACCTTAGTTAAACACAACAGTCTCCTTTATCGGATAGGGAGTTATGATACATACATCTATTTTGGTGCCACAACCTGAAAATGGTGAATGAACCGTGACAGTCTTGTTCAAACACTAATATGTAACTCTCAAATGTACACCTAGGTCCAATCTTAAAGGAAAACCAGAGCCTTACCAATCAGTGAATGGCTGCACCAGATGTACCCTTTTAGATGTCACAGACGCATAGAGTAAAAAATATACATAGGTATGGAATATAGAATATGTGATGATGCCAGTGTTGCCAGTCCTGATATATCCCTCTTGGTATTAGATCTAGATAGTGATCAATGACCCTATAAGCCCTAAGTTATGTCCTATGGAAAGGATTTTATGGGTTATCAGAACAGAAAAACCTCAGGTGTCTAGACCTAGATCTGTGACTGCTGACATGTCGCTTGGTCCCTAGTGCATCCCTCTCTAGTGTATAGATATAGTGGTGATGAATGGCCCGATAGGCCCTATGTAATGCTTTTATGAAACAGATTTTATAGGATCTCGACACAGAAAAGCTAGATATATAGACCTAGATAGTCATAAATGAAAAAAAATACGTTCTTATTGTGCCCTATGTCGCACCCAGGTGTAAATCCTTGGGGTATCTAAGGGCAATATACCAAAACATATGATATATATATTCTCCTGTCTTCTAGGTATAACAGACAGGATAGTCACAGATGTTATGAGAATCCTATCTACGCCCATAACACATGTCATGTATTATACGATATTCACAGTAATCTGTTTGTGCTAAATATACTAGAGGGTTAATCCTAATGTAATACCATAGTTGGGGAACCTCATCCCTTGGATAATAAGTATTCACTATGAGCAAAAAATGTACAGCACTAATAAAACTATATCATGATAACGTTAAGATGCTGTGTCGATCCTGCTCAGACCATAGCGATAGTAAGTGTATATTGAGAGGTTTCATAGTCATGGGGGAATAGTAAACCAGATCATGGTGATATTTTGACACTGATATCTGAACATTGGCCTCCTGATGAGCCCAGGGGCAAACGCGTTGAGGCACCATTTTGACTTTGGTAGAGTGATCACGAGGAGAGATGAGTATTGACATTCATCTGGTTTACTTTCTCCCCATGACTATGAAACCTCTCAATATACACTTACTATCGCTATGGTCTGAGCAGGATGACACAGCATCTTAACGTTATCATGATATGTCATTTATTAGTGCTGTACATTTTTGCTCATAGTGAATACTTATTATCCAAGGGGATGAGGTTCCCCTCTTGGTATTTACATTAGGATTAACCCTTAGTATATTTAGGCACAAACAGATTATGTGAATATCGGTATAATACATGACATGTGTTATGGGGTAGATAGGATTCTCATAACATCTGTGACTATCCTGTCTGTTATCCTAGAAGACGGAGATTATATTATATATATTTATATATCCATTGTTGTGGGTATATTGCCCTTTAGATACTCTGGGTGCGACATAGGGGCACAATATAGAATGTATTTTTTTCATTTATGACTATCTAGGTCTATATATCTGAAGCTTTTCTGTGTCTGAGATCCTATAAAATCTGTTTCATAAAGCATTACATAGGGCCTATCGGGGCCATTCATCACCATCTATATCTATACACTAGAGAGGGATGCACTAGGGACCAAGGACATTGCAGCAGTCACAGATCTAGGTCTAGACACCTGAGGTTTTTCTGTGTCTGATAACCCATAAAATCCTTTCCATAAGAGCATAACTTAGGGTTTATAGGGCATTGATCACTATCTAGATCTATATCCAAGAGGGATATATCAGGGACTGAGCAACACTGGCATCAGTCACATATTCTATATTCCATACCCTATGAATATTTTACTCTATGAGTCTGTGACATCTAAAAGGGTACATCTGGTGCAGCTATTCACTGATTGGTGAAGGCTCTGGTTCTTCCTTTAAGATTGGACCTAGGTGTACATTTGAGAGTTACATATTAGTGTTTGAACAAGACTGTCACGTTCATTCACCATTTTCAGGTTGTGGCACCAAATAGATGTATGTATCATAACTCCCTATCCGATAAAGGAGACTGTTGTGTTTAACTAAGGTGCACAACAAACAGTGCCACTTACTGCTATATCACCCACCATATTGTGTGTTTGCAAATTGTTTTTAACCTACTCTGGGGACTTAGGGTCACCTTTAGCTTGAGTCGGTCTCTGTTATCGGTGGGGTCCCCTTATTATCCTGGTAGAGGACCCACTAAGGCAGTAGGGACTAATAGAGACACCAGGGACAGCCATCGTGGAGCGGGGGCGCCACAACGCTCCCCCCTAGGGTGCCAACCTCTGCTGACAGGTAGGTGACAGCCTAGACCGACATAGGGACTCTAGGCACCCCTGGAGCTTTTAGATAGAATACACTGTTTTGTTTTTTTTGTTTCTTGGTCACATTTTTCTTGGTGTTACCGATTGTGGTATTTTTATTAATAAAGGATTGCCTATAGGGCATGATTTAGATGATTTTGACTTTGAAGCCCTTTAATATATAATTTTTTATTAGGCTAGCTCTGCCAACTTGATGTCTCCATTTTTCTGCAATTCTGGGTTTCACCCTCGATTTTCTTCAGGACAGGCGGAGGCTTCCGTCTGTCCGGGGTTGACTCTATTGTGGAGAGAATGCAGCAGTTTTGGGACCAGGTAGTGGAGAGGTTGTCTCTCTCTCAGGAGAAGGCCCAGCGGTTTGCCAACCGGCATAGGACTGATGGTCCTCGTTTTAAAGTGGGGAACTTGTTTTGGTTGTCCTCAAGAAATATCCCTATGAAGGTTGCATCTCCAAAATTTAAGCCAAAGTTCATTGGACCTTATAAGATCATGGAAATTCCTAATCGGGTTTCCTTCCGTTTGCTTCTTCCAGGGACATTCAAGATCCATAACGTGTTCCACAAGTCCTTACTGAAGAGATTTGTCGAGCCAGTGGTTCCTATGGTGCGCCTCCCGACCCTATTTTGGTTGAGAGCAATTTGGAGTATGTGGTTGAGAAAATATTGGATTCTCATTTTGCTAGACGGAAACTCCAGTATTTGGTTGAGTGGAGAGGTTATGGTCAAGAGGACAATTCTTGGGTGTTTGCTTCGGACATCCATGCTAGGAGACTGATCCGTGCCTATCATCAAGCTCATCCTGATCGGCCTGGTTTTCGCAAGTGAGGGTTCGGTGACCCCTCCTCGAGGGGGGGTACTGTTGTGAGCATGTTTGAGGCGACTTCGGAGCTGGGGCTCCCTCCAGTGGTTGCTGAGGGTAATGAACCAATTGCTGAATGGCTTTCAGCTGGTCCGAATGGTCTGATATAAGTGACCTGAACTCCTTCAGCCTTGCCGGTAATCAATTGTTCTTCCAGGTCTTGCTTGGAGCTCAGCTTGCATTCCTGTTCTCATTCAGATAAGTGACTTGTTTGTTTTTTTTCCTCGTGTTGGATTTTCCTTTCTGGTTTGCTGCCCTTTCAGTGGACTTCAGCCTGGGCCCCCTTTTTGGGGGCCCGGCACGCAATTGTGCTCAGTTTGTGTTTGCACTTTTGCTCTGTTCCTGGTTCACTTTTTATTTGCTGAATTGCTGTGTGTTACACCAGAGATCTGATTTAGGTGGTAGAGATCGTGTGAACTCAGGTTTTTTGTTAATCAGAAGTGTTGGTATTTTTGGAGTAAAAACATTAAAAAACCTAGAAAAATAAGTAGTGCAAGTACGTGGATAGGTGCACTTGTAATAAACACGCATTCCCAGAATACTTATGAAAAAGCAAAAAGCTCAATTTCTTGATTCAATCCGAGGGGCCAAACTATCCAAAGTGAAAATCCAGCGGGATTCTGCGATGACATTTGTTTGAGGTAGTCACCACCCCACTGTTTTTACGAACAAGAAATCAAGAAATTTGAGCTTTTTGCTTTTTCATAAGTATTTGGGAATGCGTGCCATCTGAGTTGAGGCTACGTGCACACGTTGCGGAATTGCCATGGAATTTCCGCGGCAAATTCCGCACCTCCCTGCCGCGGGAAATTCGCATATTATAGGTATGGTATTCCCGCTAAAAAACTAGCGTTTTGCAAGCGTAATTAGCTTGCAGAATGCTAGCGGTTTACAAGCGATCTGACAGCTGGTCACACGAGTCAAACAAGTGTTTGACCGTGTGACCAACTTTTTACTATTGATGCCGCCTATGTCGCATCATAGTAAAAAGATTAATGTAAAAAGAATAAAAAAAATAATAAATAATGATATTATCACCTTCCGGCGGCACCCCCAGCTTTCCCCCCTCTCAGCGACGCTGTCATGTATAGTGTACAGTTCCTATAGGTCTTGTGCTTGGGTGCGAGAAAACACAGGAGACAAGGTTGAAATGAAATGACTTGTATTACTTCATACAAGCATGCTGAAAAGTTCACACAGTTTGCAGGAACAGCGACAGGGACAGCAGGCCAGAGTAACTTCAAGCACTACAATAAATCTCCAAAGCAGGTTCAGGATCTTTCTCTGTACCAAAATTCCTCTGTCAAACATGGATTCACCAAACAGCAGGTTTCCAGAGTCCAAAAGTGTTCCAGGTTCCTCAGTAGGGAATAGCTGGAGTACAAGTCCAAGGTTTCCAGGTCAGGTCACAGACTGACTGAGGCTTGATTCAGGAGCACTGATTGTTCAGCTGAGGGTGCTTAAGAAGCAAAGGGAAGAACAGGGCGGGAACATGAAAACTGGAAACTCCATATTAACTGAGGGCAAGAGCTGCAGAAAGACAGAAAGCAAAATGGCCGACGGAAAACTGAGTTTCAAGGAACATGTCAACAGAGACAAAGAACCTTACATTACTCCCCCCTTAGGGACAACTCCGGATGACCTCAGACCAGGCTTGTCAGGGTACCTCTGATGAAACTGGCGGAGCAGGCGAGGAGCATTTACATTATGACTGGTTCCCATGATTGTCCTTCACTGGGTAGCCCTGCCATTTAATCAAATATTGCAATGATTTCTGTACAACCTGGAATCTAGAATCCTTTCCACCATAAATTCTTCCTGACCATCGACCAGCACTGGGTCAGGGCAAGGAGAAGAACGTCCAGGAAACGTATTGGGTGTTGCAGCTTTAGTAGGGATACATGAAAGACAGGGTGGATTCTCATAGTTCTGGGCAGTTGAAGACGACAAGCAACATCACTTATAATCTTATTGATCTTATAAGGTCCAATGTACTTATGTCCAATTTAGACGATGGAATCTTTAATTTAAGATTTCTGGTTGATAGCCAGACCAAATCTTCTACCTTGAAAGCTGGGTGCAGGTTTACAAAATTTATCTGCTGCTTTCTTGTACCTTTCCTGAGCCAATTCTAGATTTTCCTTTAGAAGATCCATATTCTTTTGTAAAGAAGTGATTCTTTCAGCCACTGCCGGCAAGGGGTATCTATGGGAAATCGAGGAAGAATGTTAGGATGATAACCTAGATTGGAGTAAAAAGGAGACTGCTTAGTGGAGGCGCTCTGAGAGTTTTATAAGAGAACTCAGCCGTGAAGTAGATCCACCCAATCATCCTGTAGGTGGCAGATAAAACAGCGGAGATACTGCTCCAGGGTCTGATTGGTTCGTTCTGTTGTCCATTAGTCTGGGATGAAAAGCAGAAGAAAGGTTTACTTTATTGTCCAATGCTGCACAGAAATTTTGCCAAAACCTTGAAGTGAATTGCACCCCTCGATCCGAAATGACCTAATCCGGTACTCCATGTAAGCGAAACACATTCTTAATCATCAAGTCTGATGTCTGTTTTGCAGTGGGTAAGCCGACACAAGGATAAAATGAGCTGCCTTTGTTAGACGGTCAACCACCACTAAAATGGTGTTCTTCCCTTGAGAGGTTGTAACTCCACAATGAAGTCCATAGAAATGGATCCCCACGGGCGGGACGGGGTGGGAGAGGTTGCAACAGACCAGTTGGTGAGGAGCGAGGTGTTTTGCATCTTGCACAGACTTCACATGAAGTGACATAGTTTAAAACATCCTTCCTGCAAGTGGGCCACCAAAAGAAACGAGAAAGAAATTCTTGTGTCTTTAGAATTCCCCTGTGCCCGGCTATCTTGGAATCGTGGATGAGTTGCAATACTCTCAATCTGACTGTTTCAGGTATATACAGACGTTGTCCTTGAATCCACACACCATTCTTAAAGACAAGACTTACGTCCCTTGGGGGTTGAGCCAACAAAGAATCCGCATGGTATGCTTTCCTTGATGTCCTTAAGTAGGTCTTGATTATGAATCACTCCCAGGAATCTAGAGTCAGGGAAAGAATAGTCTTAGAGGAGTAAGTGGACGTGTCTCTGCTGAATGAATCCTAGAGAGTGCATCAGCCTTTCCATTGCGCGATCCTGGTCTATAAGAAATGACAAAATTAAATTGGTTTAGGAAAAATTCCAGCGAGCCTGGCGAGGAGTCAGGCACTTAGCCGACCTGATAAATTCAAGGTTACGATGGTCTGTTTAGGACGACTATTTGCTGTGCAGCTCCCTGAGAAGGTGTCTCCATTCCTTGAAGGCGGCAATAAGGCCAACAATTCTCTATTGCCCACATCGTAGTTCCTCTCAGCCGAAGACAACTGCTGGAAAAAAAGGCACAGGGATGCAAGACATTTTCTCACCTGTTCTCTGAGAGAGTATAGCTCCAACGGCACAGTCTGAAGCATCCACCTCTATTATGAAGGCAAGCTCGGGTTGGGATTACAAGATAGGTGCGGTGGTAAATTTATCCTTTAAACAGGAAAATGCTTCCTGAGCTTGCGGGGTCCAGGAGAACCTAGACTGTTTCCGGGTAAGTTGGGTGATAGGGACACTACCTCAGAAAAATTCTTAATGAAACGTCTATAGAAGTTGGCAAACCCCATGAAACGCTGCACCTCCTTCACATTTTAGGAATTGGCCAATCCTTGATGGCTTGGGTCTTGCTTCCATCCATATAATCCCTTGCGTAGATAGTACATACCCCAGAAATTGAATTTCGGTCCTATGGAATTCACATTTTTTCAAGTTTTATGTAGAGATGGTTTTGTCTTAGGCGTTCTAAGACCATTCTCACATGTCCATGATGTTCCTCTTTGGGGTTAGAAAAAAATTAGAATATCATCTAGATAAATCACCACAAATTATCTAGGAGATCCCTGAAGATATCATTCACGAAGTGTTGGAAAGTGGCTGGGGCGGTACTCAGACCAAAAGGCATAACTAGATATTCAAAGTGTCCATAGCGTGACCTGAAAGCAGTCTTCCATTCATCCCCAGGTCTAATAAGGACCAAGTTATAGGCCCACGGAGATCCAGTTTAGAGAAAATTTTGGCATGCCGCACTCTCTCCAACAACTCAGGAATTAAAGGCAATGGATAACGGTTTCTAATAGTAACCTTATTGAGTTCCCTATAGTCTATGCAGGGTCTCAGAGATCCATCTTTTTCTTCCAAAGAAGATGGGTGCACCTGCGGGAGATAAGAGGGGCGTATGAAGCCCTTGGCTAAATTTTCGTCTATATAATCCTTCAAAGCTTTTGGCTCGGGCCCTGCTAGGGGTAGAAACTTACCAAAAGGTATTCGGCTCCAGGCAATAATTCAATTGGACAATCATATGGATGGTGAGGAGGAAGCTGATCAGCGCTTTTTCTTGTCACATAAATCCACATAGTCCTGGTATACAGCTGGTAGTTCAGGGACTGACATGGTTCCTTTAGGAACAGAGCAAGCTGAACTCCTTGACTCATTTGTTTCTCCGGAAAGTGTAATTCCTTGGTCTCCCAGTTAATCGTAGGATTCTGCGCCTGCAGCCATGGTAGCTCTAGAATAATGGGAAAGGGGGGAGAAGAGATAAGCAAAAAAGACATTTTCTCCTGATGATCTTTACCCATAAGGACCCTCAAAGGCTCTGTTTCTTGATCCACTGGTCCAGAAGTCAGTAGAGAGCCATCCACAGTCTCCATCTGTATGGAGTAGCCTTCTTCACTGAACGTATCCCCTGTTTCAGAGCAAAGGAGATATCCATAAAATTTCCATTGCTCCTGAGTCGATCATAGCAGAGCTAGACACCCAGACTGAGTCAACCCAGAGTTTGATGGAAAGGAAGCAATGAGAATTGTTTCTTTTACAACTCAGCTGGGACACCGCTGAGGAAACTTGAAAAATTGCAGCGTTTTATACCGTCATCGTCCCCAGAACTAACAGAGTTTAAGTCCGAGAAATCAAGATCTCTTGCAGCAGATCTCTCTGGAGCCTGAGGCTCGGACATGACAGAGCTCCTCTCGCAACACTCACAGTGAATGACTACTGCAGTAGTCTTACGAGAACGGCTGGGGCAGTTTATAATGAAGTGCCCTGACTTACCACAGTAGAAACATAGATTTTCCTTTATACGATGTTCTTTGCGTGCATCACTAACCCGTCTTTGTAAAGAGTCCACCTGCATGGGTTCAGGTTCTGGTTCCCTTGTGATCCTACTCAAAGGTTCCTTAGCTGAGGAGGGAGGTAGTAAAAGGTTAGTGCAATTATTTTCGAACCATCTCTCTTGTCTGCGTTCAGTCAGACGAGCATCAATACGATACAATAGTTAATAAAGTCACCTAACGCAGTGGGAGGGTCGGCACGAGCAAGTTCATCCTTAATCAGTGGAGACAACCCTTTCCGAAAAATAGATTTTTTAGCGGAAGTGTCCCAAGTGGTATCAAGAGCCCATCTCCTGAAATCCAGGGCATATTCGGCTACTGAACGCTTAACTTGGTGCAAAGTTAACATGGCTGCTTCAGCTGTTGCACCTCGATTGGGGTCATCAAACACCTGCCCCATGGCTGAAATAAAAGCATCAAGGTGATTCAAACAATCATCCTCAGTCTCAATCAGAGGGTTTGCCCACATCAAAGCCTTATTGGTAAGCAACATGATTATAGTAAGCACTTTGGATCGTTCAGTGGGAAATTGTGAAGCATGTGCAGAGAAAATTAAATTGCATTGATTAATAAATCCCCTGAATTTCTCACGTTCACCGCCAAAACGAAGAGGAGGTAATTTGGGGATCCCAGAACTCGGGGTTATGGCAGGAGCCTGGGCTCGTTCCTCTAGAGCCTCAATCCTGGCTCGCAATTCCTGGGTAGTCTGTCCAAACACTTGCAAATTATGATTAGTGAGGTCCTGTAGGCTTGCAAAACGGGTTTTTAAAGTCTGTACATCTGAAAGGATTGTATCAGTCACTCTGCAAAGTTCCTTTATGCGGGCCTCCATCTTCCAGATCTTTTAAGGCAGAAGTGCTGGAAGAGGAAAGGAAAAAAAAAAAAAAACAATAGTGTTTACCTGTGGTAACACTCCAAAGTAAAATTTTAAGGGAATGCGCTCACCTGGAATGGTTGTGAGAAGTCACAACCACTGTCATCACATAAGGTATTAAACGGACATCTGATATCCACAGTCACAGCAGCACACGGCTTTCCCAGACCCAGCAGACACTAAACATTGGCTCCTGAATTTTGTCATGTATAGTGTACAGTTCCTATAGCGTCTTGTGCTTGGGTGCGAGGAAAACACAGGAGACATAAGTTGAAATGAAATGACTTGTATTACTTCATACAAGCATGCTGAAAAGTTCACACAGTTTGCAGGAACAGCGACAGGAGACAGCAGGCCAGAGTAACTTCAAGCACTACAATAAATCTCCAAAGCAGGTTCAGGATCTCTTCTCTGTACCGTAATTCCTCTGCAAACATGGATTCACCAAACGCAGGTTTCCAGAGTCCAAAAGTGTTCCAAGGTTCCTCAGTAGGGAATAGCTGGAGTACAAGTCCAAGGTTTCCAGGAGTAAGGTCACAGACTGACTGAGGCTTGATTCAGGAGCACTGATTGTTCAGCTGAGGCTGCTTAAGAAGCAAGAGGGAAGAATCAGGGCGGGAACATGAAAACTGGAAACTCCATATTAACTGAGGGCAAGAGCTGCAGAAAGACAGAAAGCAAAATGGCCGACGGAAAACTGAGTTTCAAGGAACATGTCAACAGAGACAAAGAACCTTACAGACGCTCCCGGCCAATCCCGTTCCCAGGAGTCCTTTGCGACAATCACCCGATGACGTAGCATCTCGCGATACTGCTACGTCATCTGGCGTGATCTCGCAATGCATTACTGGGATCGGGAGCGTCGCTGAGAGGCGGGAAAGCTGCGGGGGCCGTCGGAAGGTGAGAATATCATTATTTTTTATTTTAATTATTGTTTTTACATGGATATGGTACCCAGGGCTTGGAGGAGAGTTTCCCCTCCTCCAGACCCTGGGTACCATCCGCACATGTACCGCTTACTTTCCTCATGGTGGGCACAGCCACATGCGGAAAGTAATTGGTTCAATGCATACCTATGGCGGCGGAATCGCCGTGGTTCCTCAAAAAAGAATGAGCATGCTGCGGATTCTCCCGCGATGCGATTCCGCCGCGGAAAACCCGCAGCATGTGCACAGCATTGCGGAATCCCATAGGGCATAATGTGTTGTATTGTGTAAGCGGTTTTGCCGCGGTTTCGCGGCGTTTCCCCCACAAAAAACCGCGGCAAAACCGCTAGGAATCCGCAACGTGTGCACAGGCCCTTAGTGCACAGACATCTATTCTGTATTTTTTTTTATCAAGGGCGTACTTATAGTAATATTAATAAAAAAAAAAAATTCTCTTTTTTCACCCTGTTTTTTCATGAGCACTCGATGAGTGCCTTGAGTGTTATAATGCATAGGCATTCAACCCATATTTTCCATCAAGGGTGTATTTATGTATTTTAATATATTTTGTTGTATCATCTAATTTTTAAGAAATGAGTATATTTTATATTTATAGTCTATACCTTATGAGTCATGTGGTATACTGGCTATACCCACTTTCATGGGTGGGTGAATATCTACCTCATATAGCTCATCTCATTAACGTTTTTAGTGATCATTATTTTAATATTTGCATGTCACAAGCCATTAACCTACATCTACAAGTAATATCTACAAGCCATTAACCCTCAGACACTTTCAGACTCCCTACATTCATCGCTGTCCCCAATCTCCTCTTTTTCTTGTCCTAATCTGGCTGTTCATCACTACAATGACACTCTTAGAAGCACCCTTGACCAAGTTGCACCACTCACCCTCAGAACTTCCAAACACACAGTAAAACAGCCCTGGCTCACATTGCAAACTCAACTTCTTCAGCGATGCTCTAGGAGTGCTGAACGCCTTTGGAGAAAAACCCGCACACCAGAAGACTTCATCCACTTTAAATTCATGTTAAGAACTTATAATGCTGCCCTTCACCTTGCCAAACAGACTTACTTCACCACCCTGATCTCCTCACTAGCCAATAACCCCAAGAAACTTTTTGACACTTTTCACTCCCTCCTTAGGCCAAAAGCACAAGCCCCTATCACAGACATTTGTGCTGACGACCTGGCCTCACATTTTATAGAAAAAATAGATACTATCCGTCAGGAAATCTGCTCTCAACCACCAAGTGCTGTGACTCCCATCCCACCCTGCTGTTCCCCTGGCTCACTTTCCACATTTGATCCCATCACAGAAGAAGAAGTCTCCAGACTCCTCTCTTCCTCTCGTCCGACTACATGCACTACCGACCCCATTCCCTCACACCTCCTCCAGTCTCTCTCTCCAGTTGTCACAACTCACCTAACTAAATTCTTTAATCTCTCACTCTCCTCTGGCATTTTCCCATCTTCCTTCAAACACTCCATCATTACTCCACTACTAAAGAAACCCGCTCTCGACCCTTCCTGCACAAACAACTACAGACCGGTCTCCAATCTCCCCTTCATCTTTAGACTTTTGGAGCGCCTAGTCTACTCCCGCCTTACCAGTTACCTCTCCAATCACTCCCTCCTAGACCCTTCACAGTCCGGCTTCGCCCCCTACATTCGACCGAAACTGCACTCATCAAAGTAACCAATGACCTTCTTACAGCAAAACGTAACGGTGACCACTCTCTGCTCATTCTTCTTGACCTTTCTGCAGCTTTTGACACTGTTGACCACCGTCTCCTACTGTCTAGGCTCCAGTCACTAGGTATTAAGGACAATGTTCTCTCCTGGTTCTCCTCCTATCTTTCTGACCGCTCCTTCAGTGTTTCGTTCTCTGGCTCCACGTCATCTCCTCTTCCTCTCACTGTCGGTGTACCCCAGGGCTCAGTCCTTGGCCCCCTTCTCTTCTCTCTCTACACGGCCCCAATTGGACAGACCATCAGCAGATTTGGCTTTCAGTACCATCTTTATGCTGATGACACACAACTATACATGTCATCCCCCGACCTTACCCCCGCTGTACTACAGAACGCCAGTGACTGTCTGTCCGCAGTCTCCAACATCATGTCCGCTCTCTATCTGAAACTCAACCTCTCCAAAACTGAACTTCTTCTGCTCCCGCCGTCTACTAACCTCCCTAAATCTGACATTTCCCTCTCCGTGGGCGGCACCATAATAACACCCCGGCAGCAGGCTCGCTGTCTGGGTGTTATGTTTGACACCAATCTCTCCTTCACCTCCATATACAATCTCTTGCCCGCTCTTGCCGCCTACACCTAAAGAACATCTCTAGAATCCGCCCTTTTCTCACCATGGAAACAACAAAAACCCTCACTGTAGCATTGATCCACTCCCGCCTGGACTACTGCAACGGTCTATTACTTGGCCTCCCCATTACTCGACTATCTCCTCTCCAGTCCATCCTTAATGCAGCAGCCGGGGTCATCCATCTGGCTAATCGGTACTCGGACGCGTCCGCTCTTCGACAGTCCTTACACTGGCTGCCCATTCATTATAGGATCCAATTCAAAGTACTGGTTCTCACCCACAGTGCAGCACCCCCTACATCTCCTCCCTCATTTCTATCTATCGGCCTAACCGACTGCTGCGCTCTGAAAACGACTTTCGCCTAACCTCTGCACTAATCCGTACCTCCCACTCCCGACTCCAAGACTTCTCCCGCGCTGCGCCAATCCTCTGGAATGCTCTACCCCAAGAAATTAGGACTATCCACAATTTTCATGGTTTCAGGCGCTCCCTCAAAACACATTTGTTCAGAGCGGCCTATCACATTCACTAATCAAAGTCATTTTATGTGTAACTGTGTGTGTGTAGCCCATTCACTATCTTCATCCATCCCTCATTCCCTCAAGATGTCTGGACCATCATTGTAAATGCACCATTGTATATACACACCTGTACTTTGTACTCCCCACCTCATTGTAGATTGTAAGCTCTCACAAGCAGGGGCGGCTTATTTTGCTTTAATTATTGTATTGTTAACGTTGTTACTTATGACTTGTGTTTTGAAACTGTTAAACTGTAAAGCACTGCGGAATATGATGGCGCTATATAAATAAAGATTATTATTATTATGTCACAAACATTATATTTTTTTCTAATTTTCATACATTTTTTAATTAATGTATCCAATAAAGGTTTTTGTTTTAATAGTTCATGTTTAGAGACACACAATAGTTCCAGTTGTCCATTTTATCCTAGTTACTATGGCTGTATCTTCCTTAATGGCGTGGGAGGGGTGTCATGGTTTGCTGAGTTTGTGGGAAAAGGTAGGTTAAGGGTTAATTTGGATGGCCTCACTCTGGGATTCTGGGAGGCTTCTTATAGCCTCATTGTGGGGCCATTCCTTGTCGCTTATACTTTGACTTTTTCTTTTTCCCTTAGGAAAGATACTTAGCTTCCCCAACACAGAATAATATAAGGTCACTTATAATGTAACGACCCTGTCAGCGCCAGTGAACTGCCACGGCTGAGCAGGGTGACTCACCCACTCTGCGGAGGAAGGGCCCGGGGTCAGATGCCGTAGGGGCTTGGTATACCAATAGGTATTTAAGATCGGGATTCTAATGGGTCTCCATCCCTGATGAAGAAGGCCTGAGAGCCTTTGAAATGTGTTGGAATTTATTTTGACCTTTTCTAGCTCCCGTCCCGTGGTGACGTCACCCGCTTTTCATTCTCCCTCCCTGTCTTTCTCGCTCTCTTCAAGCGGCGCCTCTCGGCCGGAGGCGGCCGCGGCTCATCGTCTCAGCTGCGCGGCAGTTCAGGAGTTCTCCTGCTTCATAGGGAGGACGCTTCCTTGTATGATCTCCTGACTACCAACAATACCATCAGCGCACGGTCTGAGCTTATGCACGTCCCCTGACAGACGAGTTCCCACATTCAAGCGCCAGATACAGCATATAGGAAACAAGTAAGTCGCCATCTATTCTCATCAGGCATTTCATTGACATATATTTGTAGTCGTCTCGTTCAGGCGTCTATATACTTGTCATTGTTAATTTATGTGTGGGCCATTTAAAGCCATTCTTTAATTGCACCCTTATTGGAAGCGCAGGGGTTATTATTTTATTTATTCAGTGTTGGTATTTTTGTCAGGGTTTTTTGGGTTGCAGTCAGAATTCTTTCCTATACATTTCTATCTAGACTGAATTGGGCCCCAGCGTTTGTCATTTCATTTTCTGTCTGTGTTCGTATTTTCTTCTTGTCTAACCGCCATTACATGTTTGGGGGCTTCCTATTTCTTTGGGGGTTCTGCTACGTGGCAGTTAGCTTTCATCTTTCTGTTTTTAGGTGTAGCTATCGCTCCGGCTGTGACGAGGCGTATAGGATCACTGTAGGTACGCTCCACGGCTACTTCTAGTTTTGCGGTTAGTTAGGGTTCTGCAACCCAATAGTTTCCAGCCTCTCTGGTGTATTGCTATTTTGGCTATTTTTGCTATTTCTCCTCAGCTACCGAAACATAACACAGTACACAAGGAAAGACTAGAAGCAATGGGATGAAACTGAATGGGAGGAGACACAGATTAGATATTAGAAAAAACTTTTTGACAGTTAGGGTGATCAATGAGTGGAACAGGCTGCCAGGAGAAGTGGTGAGTTCTCCTTCAATCTGGGATGATTTAGAGAATCCTGCTTTGAGCAGGGGGTTGGACCAGATGGCCCAGGAGGTCCCTTCCAACTCTACCATTCTATGATTCTATGATTCTACCCTTTTTCTGCTTTTTATATTCTGGTCTAATCCATACTGAGCCTGTGAGCATCTGTGTGTGACTCCGAAAATATATGCGGAGATTTACAATTACCCTACACTGTATACCCCTGGTATCTTCTGATACAGTACCCATTTTCTGCTTTTTATATTCTGGTCTAATCCATACTAAACAACAATAAAAACATCCACACTTACCTGCCCAAATCTCAGAACAAATGCACTGCAGGATGCAGCCAGCCCATAAAGCAAGATGTTAGCAGCACAAGTGCAAAATACCAGATAAAACAGCCACTCTCCACATACCCATATAGGGAGGGGGTGACTGCCCAGTATACAATTGCACAATAAAGGCCCGCATAGGGTGCCGTTCACACAAGGATACTGCATAGTGTCTGATTCTCAGCCTATTAGTCACGCCCCCTACTCTTCGATTAGATGGGCTGGCCAGTACACTCTCAATGCGCACCAGTGCGAACATCCCTCATGCGAGACCAAACGTGCTTGGGCTTGGCTGCACCCAGAAAAATACAATGAAAAAAGTACAAAAATAGTGGGGTATTGGTTGATATTTTGGCCAAAATACGTAAGCTTGTAACCTGCGCCAAAGGTTTGTAAACTTGTAACCTGCACCCAAGCACGTTTGGTCTCGCATGAGGGGTATTCGCACTGGTGCGCATTGAGAGTGTACTGGCCTGCCCACCTAATCGAAGAGTAGGGGCGTGACTAATAGGCTGAGAACCAGACACTATGCAGTATCCTTGTGTGAATGGCACCCTATGCGGGCATTTATTGTGCAATTGTATACTGGGCAGTCACCCCCTCCCTATATGGGTATGTGGAGAGTGCCTGTTTTATCTGGTATTTTGCACCTGTGCTGCTAACATCTTGCTTCATGGGCTGGCTGCATCCTGCAGTGCATTTGTTCTGAGATTTGGGCAGGTAAGTGTTGATGTTTTTTTTTGTTGTTTATATTGAATTTTTGGAGGCCTTGAGTCTCCTTTAGTGGCTTTGCTGGATAGTATAGTGTAGGACTTGTAAGCGTGGGGACCTTTGGCGCAGGTTACAAGCTTACGTATTTTGGCCAAGATATCAACCAATACCCCACTATTTTTGTATTTTTTGCATTGTATTTTTCGGGGTGCAGCCAAGCCCAAGCACGTTTGGTCTCGCATGAGGGGTGTTCGCACTGGTGCGCATTGAGAGTGTACTGGCCAGCCCGCCTAATCGAAGAGTAGGGGCTTGACTAATAGGCTGAGAACCAGACACTATGCAGTATCCTTGTGTGAACGGCACCCTATGCGGGCCTTTATTGTGCAATTGTATACTGGGCAGTCACCCCGTCCCTATAAAGGTATGTGGAGAGTGGCTGTTTTATCTGGTATTTCGCACCTGTGCTGCTAACATCTTGCTTTATGGGCTGGCTGCATCCTGCAGTGCATTTGTTCTGAGATTTGGACAGGTAAGTGTTGATGTTTTTTTTTTGTTGTTTATATAGAATTTTTGGAGGCCTTGAGTATCCTTTAGTGGCTTTGCTGGATAGTATAGTGTAGGACTTGTAAGCGTAGGGACCTTTGGCGCAGGTTCAAGCTTACGTACTTTGGCCAAAATATCAACCAATACCCCACTATTTTTGTATTTTTTGCATTGTATTTTTCAGGGTGCAGCCAAGCTCAACCACGTTTGTTCTCGCATGAGGGGTGTTCGCACCGGTGCGCATTGAGAGTGTACTGGCCAGCCCGCCTAATCGAAGAGCAGGGGCGTGACTAATAGGCTGAGAACCAGACACTATGCAGTATCCTTGTGTGAACGGCACCTTATGCGGGCCTTCATTGTGCAATTGTATACTGGGCAGTCACCCCCTCCCTATATGGGTATGTGGAGAGTGGCTGTTTTATCTGGTATTTTGCACTTGTGCTGCTAACATCTTGCTTTATGGACTGGCTGCATCCTGCAGTGCATTTGTTCTGAGATTTGGACAGGTAAGTGTTGATGGTTTTTTTTGTTGTTTATATTGAATTTTTGGAGGCCTTGAGTCTCCTTTAGTGGCTTTGCTGGCTAATCCATACTAAGCCTGAGAGCGGCAGTGTGTGACTCACGAAAGATATACGGAGATTTACAATTTTCCCCTGTACTATATACACCTGGTATCTTCTGATAAAGTACCCTTTTTCTGATTTTTATATTCTGGTCTAATCCATACTGAGCCTGAGAGCGTTTGTGTGTGACTCTGGAAATATATACGGAAATTTACAATTACCCCTACACTGTATACACCTTATATCTTCTGATACAGTACCCTTTTTCTGCTTTTTATATTCTGTTCTAATCCATACTGAGCCTGAGAGCGTCTGTGTGTCACTCAGGAAATATATACGGAGATTTACTATTTCCCTATACTATATACACCTGGTATCTTCTGATACAGTACCCTTTTTCTGCTTTTTATATTATGGTCTAATCCATACTGTGCCTGTGAACATCTGTGTGTGACTCCGGAAATATATACGAAGATTTACAATTATCCCTACACTGTATACACCTGGTATCTTCTGATACAGTACCCTTTTTCTGCTTTTTATATTCTGGTCTAATCCATACTGAGCCTGAGAGCGTCTGTGTGTGATTCAGGAAATATATATGGAGACTTACAATTTTCCCCTATACAATATACACCTGGTATCTTCTGATACAGTACCCTTTTTCTGCTTTTTATATACTGGTCTAATCCATACTGAGCCTGAGAGCGTCTGTGTGTGACTGAGGAAATATATACGGAGATTTACAATTTTCCCTATACTATATACACCTGGTATCTTCTGATACAGTACCCTTTTAATGCTTTTTATTTTCTGGTCTAATCCATACTGAGCCTGAGAGCATCTGTGTGTGACTCAGGAATAGAGTTGAGCGATACTTTCCGATATCCAAAAGTATCGGAATCGGAATGGTATCGCCGATACACAAAAAATATCGGCGATACCCGATACCGATACCGGAAGTCCCATGTAAGTCTATGGGAACAAAATATCGAAATAAAAAAAACCCATTCTTGCCTTGTAGGTTAATTGTACATGAAGGAAAACAACAAAGAGTAATGTAGAATGTATTGGGGGAGGTTGAGGAGACATTAAAGGCATAGATGTTTAACCCAATCCAATGGAATAGCATTAATTTTTTTTTTTTAGGAAATACGTTCGGATTGACGAAGAAATTCACAATGTTGTTAACCTTTTTTCTATTTTGTCAAATATGTCTGTTTCACAACTTCCATGGTCTTCACCTTTTTAACTTTTCACACACTTTCTCCTTCATAATCTTCAGCAGCATCATCTTTCTCATCAAATTATTTTTCATCTTCACCTTCTTAATCTTCTAAAACTTCTTGCTATTCATCTTTTTGTTAACATTACTTATATTGTTCTTATTAAACAGTTATTATTCTTCATATTCTACTTCTTCATCTTCTTCCTATTCATCCTTTTCATCATATTCTTATTTGTGACAGACATTCCTGTACTTGTAATCTGTAAAACTCTGAATTTTCATCCTTCCGTTCTTGCTGTCACGAAAGATTTTAATTACAACAGTATTTGTCCGCGTTCAGTTTAGCCTGCAGCAGCATCAGGCATTTTCCAGGGGCACCACGAGGAGGAACGGACTCACCCCATACACTGCTTAGTCTTCTTCTGCTTAGAATTTAGAGCATATATTTTGCTCTTCATTTTGGTCTTATACTTAATGTTCTTCTGCTTTTTGATCTTCTGCTTATTGTTCTTCTGTCTCTTGTTCTGTATCTTGTAGTTTGTCTTAACCTTCTTTGTCCTGTTGGTGATGGTACAAAAGCCAATGGAAGTAACGAGGACCAGCTGACTGTGCTGGAACCGGAGGGTCAGCAGAAGGAAAAGAGCCAATGGCACAACCGAGGACCAGCTGACGTTACTGGGACACGGTTACTAAGCAGGAGGTACCTGTGCTCCAAAGCACTACCAAGGACCAGCAGACGTTGCTGGAACTCGGATACCGACATGGAGGCACCTAGGCCAAAGGCACTGCGGAGAACCAGCTGACGGTACTGGAACCCGGATGGGTAGCAGAAGGTACAAGAGCCAATGAAAGTAACGAGGACCAGCTGACTGTGCTGGAACCCGGAGGGTCAGCAGAAGGAAAAGAGCCAATGGCACAACCGAGGACCAGCTGACGTTACTGGGACAGGGTTACTAAGCAGGAGGTACCTGCGCTCCAAAGCACTACCAAGGACCAGCAGACGTTGCTGGAACTCGGATACCGACATGGAGGCACCTAGGCCAAAGGCACTGCGGAGAACCAGCTGACGGTACTGGAACCCGGATGGGTAGCAGAAGGTACAAGAGCCAATGAAAGTAACAAGGACCAGCTGACTGTGCTGGAACCCGAGGGTCAGCAGAAGGAAAAGAGCCAATGGCACAACCGAGGACCAGCTGACGTTACTGGGACAGGGTTACTAAGCAGGAGGTACCTGTGCTCCAAAGCACTACCAAGGACCAGCAGACGTTGCTGGAACTCGGATACCGACATGGAGGCACCTAGGCCAAAGGCACTGCGGAGAACCAGCTGACGGTACTGGAACCCGGATGGGTAGCAGAAGGTACAAGAGCCAATGAAAGTAACGAGGACCAGCTGACTGTGCTGGAACCCGGAGGGTCAGCAGAAGGAAAAGAGCCAATGGCACAACCGAGGACCAGCTGACGTTACTGGGACACGGTTACTAAGCAGGAGGTACCTGTGCTCCAAAGCACTACCAAGGACCAGCAGACGTTGCTGGAACTCGGATACCGACATGGAGGCACCTAGGCCAAAGGCACTGCGGAGAACCAGCTGACGGTACTGGAACCCGGATGGGTAGCAGAAGGTACCCATGGAAATTAAAGTTGAGGCAGCAGGACTGTTTGCCGTTCACACAGCAGGGGAACAGCTGACATTACTGAACCCCAGTAACACAGGAGCAAGTGTAGACTGTGCTAACAGCACTTCCGAGAAACAACTGGCGGTGTTGTAACCCAGGGATGAGAAGAGAACAGGGTGGAGGCAGCAGGACTTTTTGCCGTTCACACAGCAGGGGAACAGCTGACATTACTGAACCCCCGTAACACAGGAGCAAGTGTAGACTGTGCTAACAGCACTTCCGAGAAACAACTGGCGGTGTTGTAACCCAGGGATGAGAAGAGAACATGGTGGAGGCAGCAGGACTGTTTGCCGTTCACACAGCAGGGGAACAGCTGACATTACTGAACCCCAGTAACACGGGAGCAAGTGTAGACTGTGCTAACAGCACTTCCGAGAAACAACTGGCGGTGTTGTAGCCCAGGGATGAGAAGAGAACATGGTGGAGGCAGCAGGACTGTTTGCCGTTCACACAGCAGGGGAACAGCTGACATTACTGAACCCCAGTAACACAGGAGCAAAGTGTAGACTGTGCTAACAGCACTTCCGAGAAACAACTGGCGGTGTTGTAACCCAGGGATGAGAAGAGAACATGGTGGAGCAGCAGGACTGTTTGCCGTTCACACAGCAGGGGAACAGCTGACATTACTGAACCCAGTAACACAGGAGCAAGTGTAGACTGTGCTAACAGCACTTCCGAGAAACAACTGGCGGTGTTGTAACCCAGGGATGAGAAGAGAACAGGGTGGAGGCAGCAGGACTGTTTGCCGTTCACACAGCAGGGGAACAGCTGACATTACTGAACCCCAGTAACACGGGAGCAAGTGTAGACTGTGCTAACAGCACTTCCGAGAAACAACTGGCGGTGTTGTAACCCAGGGATGAGAAGAGAACAGGGTGGAGGCAGCAGGACTGTTTGCCGTTCACACAGCAGGGGAACAGCTGACATTACTGAACCCCAGTAACACAGGAGCAAGTGTAGACTGTGCTAACAGCACTTCCGAGAAACAACTGGCGGTGTTGTAACCCAGGGATGAGAAGAGAACAGGGTGGAGGCAGCAGGACTTTTTGCCGTTCACACAGCAGGGGAACAGCTGACATTACTGAACCCAGTAACACAGGAGCAAGTGTAGACTGTGCTAACAGCACTTCGAGAAACAACTGGCGGTGTTGTAACCCAGGGATGAGAAGAGAACAGGGTGGAGGCAGCAGGACTGTTTGCCGTTCACACAGCAGGGAACAGCTGACATTACTGAACCCCAGTAACACGGAGCAAGTGTAGACTGTGCTAACAGCACTTCCGAGAAACAACTGGCGGTGTTGTAACCCAGGGATGAGAAGAGAACAGGGGAGGCAGCAGGACTGTTTGCCGTTCACACAGCAGGGGAACAGCTGACATTACTGAACCCCAGTAACACAGGAGCAAGTGTAGACTGTGCTAACAGCACTTCCGAGAAACAATGGCGGTGTTGTAACCAGGGATGAGAAGAGAACATGGTGGAGGCAGCAGGACTGTTTGCCGTTCACACAGCAGGGGACAGCTGACATTACTGAACCCAGTACACAGGAGCAAGTGTAGACTGTGCTAACAGCACTTCCGAGAAACAACTGGCGGTGTTGTAACCCAGGGATGAGAAGAGAACAGGTGGAGGCAGCAGGACTGTTTGCCGTTCACACAGCAGGGGAACAGCTGACATTACTGAACCCCAGTAACACGGGAGCAAGTGTAACTGTGCTAACAGCACTTCCGAGAAACAACTGGCGGTGTTGTAACCCAGGATGAGAAGAAACAGGTGGAGGCAGCAGGACTTTTTGCCGTTCACACAGCAGGGAACAGCTGACATTACTGAACCCCAGTAACACAGGAGCAAGTGTAGACTGTGCTAACAGCACTTCGAGAAAAACTGGCGGTGTTGTAACCCAGGGATGAGAAGAGAACATGGTGGAGGCAGCAGGACTGTTTGCCGTTCACACAGCAGGGAACAGCTGACATTACTGAACCCCAGTAACACAGGAGCAAGTGTAGACTGTGCTAACAGCACTTCCGAGAAACAACTGGCGGTGTTGTAACCCAGGATGAGAAGAGAACAGGTGGAGGCAGCAGGACTGTTTGCCGTTCACACAGCAGGGGAACAGCTGACATTACTGAACCAGTAACACGGAGCAAGTGTAGACTGTGCTAACAGCACTTCCGAAACAACTGCGGTGTTGTAGCCCAGGATGAGAAGAGAACATGGTGAGCAGCAGGACTTTTGCCGTTCACACAGCAGGGGAACACTGACATTATGAACCCCAGTAACACAGAGCAAGTGTAGACTGTGCTAACAGCACTTCAGAAACAACTGGCGGTGTTGTAACCAGGGATGAGAAGAGAACATGGGGAGGCAAGGATTTTGCCGTTCAACAGCAGGAACACTAAATGAACCCCATAACAAGGAGCAAGTTAGATGTGCTAACAGACTTCAGAAAAACTGGCGGTGTTGTAACCCAGGGATGAGAGAGAACAGGGTGGAGGCAGCAGGACTTTTGCCGTTCACACAGCAGGGGAACAGCTGACATTACTGAACCCAGTAACACAGGAGCAAGTGTAGACTGTGCTAACAGCACTTCGAGAACAACTGGCGGTGTTGTAACCCAGGGATGAGAAGAGAACAGGGTGGAGGCAGCAGACTGTTTGCCGTTCACACAGCAGGGGAACAGCTGACATTACTGAACCCAGTAACACAGGAGCAAGTGTAGACTGTGCTAACAGCACTTCGAGAAACAACTGGCGGTGTTGTAACCCAGGGATGAGAAGAGAACATGGTGGAGGCAGCAGGACTGTTTGCCGTTCACACAGCAGGGGAACAGCTGACATTACTGAACCCCAGTAACACGGAGCAAGTGTAGACTGTGCTAACAGCACTTCGAGAAACAACTGGCGGTGTTGTAACCCAGGGATGAGAGAGAACATGGTGGAGGCAGCAGGACTGTTTGCCGTTCACACAGCAGGGGAACAGCTGACATTACTGAACCCAGTAACACAGGAGCAGTGTAGACTGTGCTAACAGCACTTCCGAGAAACAACTGGCGGTGTTGTAACCCAGGGATGAGAAGAGAACATGGTGGAGGCAGCAGGACTGTTTGCCGTTCACACAGCAGGGGAACAGCTGACATTACTGAACCCAGTAACACGGGAGCAAGTGTAGACTGTGCTAACAGCACTTCCGAGAAACAACTGGCGGTGTTGTACCCAGGGATGAGAAGAGAACATGGGTGGAGGCAGCAGGACTGTTTGCCGTTCACACAGCAGGGGAACAGCTGACATTACTGAACCCCAGTAACACGGAGCAAGTGTTTGACTGTGCTAACAGCACTTCGAGAAACAACTGGCGGTGTTGTAACCCAGGGATGAGAAGAGAACATGGTGGAGGCAGCAGGACTGTTTGCCGTTCACACAGCAGGGGAACAGCTGACATTACTGAACCCAGTAAACAGGAGCAAGTGTAGACTGTGCTAACAGCACTTCCGAGAAACAACTGGCGGTGTTGTAACCCAGGGATGAGAAGAGAACATGGTGGAGGCAGCAGGACTGTTTGCCGTTCACACAGCAGGGGAACAGCTGACATTACTGAACCCAGTAACACAGGAGCAAGTGTAGACTGTGCTAACAGCACTTCCAAGCAACAACTGGCGGTGTTGGAGCCCAGGGTCAAGGAGGATGTTTAAATACTAGATCAAGTATTTTCCTTGTTACGTGTCAATTAAAAATGTCTATACTCCAAACAAGAGAAATATAACCTTTAGTACCATAAGATGATGATTTTACTTTAAAAAAATATATGTAAATTAATAATTGACAAACATAAACGCATACATTAACATGTTGAAAAGCAATGCAAACCACAATAAAATCGGTTAAATAATCTGCTATACGGTTTTAAATAAAAGCATACAAGTACATATCAGAATCCATTAATGATGGATAAGTAACAGTATGTACACCATTTTCATTTGCTGAATAATATCACTAAAAAGTTTTTAAAAATATCTAAAATTTCCATCATGTAATACTGATAATATGTGCCAATCATTTATATTAACAAAAAAACCTTTAAAAGTGCATAGTGAAAACAGCTATTTATGCCTGACTGTGGACTTGCAAGCATGACAACGGATAGATAAGGTATATATAGATGAGACTGCATAGCCACAGATGGTGAATGGCGATGTAATACTGTACCTCAATAAAGTGTGCGTTACTACTACATCCTTTTTTTTATATAGCTTTATAAAAGGGTACGTGCATGTATGCTTGCGCCTTTTTTGGACGCACAGACTGGCTTCCTGCTGTGACGCGTTGGGTATTGGAGCGTCTGTGCGTCTTATGACGCAGACTAACATTCACGGTGCGCATCGTTCATCATCGCAAGCGTACCGACAACACAAAGGCGTTGTCATGACTGCTTTACTCAGTAAACATGCACCTATGATGAAACATACACGCATGTGCCCTATTACATAACAAGCTACAAGAAAAATGCGTGTGAGGTGTGACACAGCTGTTTTGTTAAGGTACAGTATTATATCGACATTGTACAGGTGTCGCTATTCAGTCTGATAAATAGATATCATTCACCTATTCTATCAGTTGTCGTTCTTTCAGCACCACTTACAGGTATATATTTTGCTATTGTGACTATGCACTATTGACTTTACCAAGGTAATGCATGATTTTTGTTAGCGATTATCATGTTTACATGAAGGACCTTTATGATATGGGCTGTTAACTTTCTAATCAAATATGTATTTTTTAAAATGACACAAATATAAGTAATGTTGAAGAGGACTATTCCTACATGCATTGTTTGCACAATATTACAGGTGTACATCACGTCCTTAATCAACATTGGATATTATATTTACTTGTATGCTTTTATTTCAAAGGCAAGAAACTGAAGTATAACCTTCGCACTGCAGCAGTTGTCAAAGTTCAACCCACATTATGCACTTCCAACATTGCAGTATTTGAGTCATCATGATGTGAGTTGGATTTGTCTAAGCTATGGAGTGACAAGGTTGACCATCAGTATCCTATAGCATATGTAGGCTTTTGTGTTTGCATTTGTTTTCGACATGTGCATATCTGTAATAATATGTCACAATTATTTTGTTACAGATTTGTGACAAAGACAAATCATTTTATGGTTTGAAAGTTGACGTTTCAAATGTTTACAGCTTAGAAATCATGGTGTAGCCTCATATCTATGTGTAGCACTAGACACTTTGAGATGTCATGTTTTTTTCACCATGATTAGGTAGCTAGCAGTAATTTTTGCCGGACACACAGCAGGGGAACAGCAGGCGTTACTGAACCCCACAAACACATCAGCGATTGTTTTCATCTGTGCATCTAACACTTCTGAGCAGCAACTGGCGCTGTTGAAGCCCAGGGTCAAGGAGGGTGTAGGCAGAGGCCTAGTATGAGACGTTTGAAGTTGAAGTTGTAGTTAGCAGCAGTAATTTTTGCCAGACACACAGCAGGGGAACAGCAGGCGTTACTGAACCCCACAAACACATCAGCGATTGTTTTCATCTGTGCATCTAACACTTCTGAGCAGCAACTGGTGCTGTTGAAGCCCAGGGTCAAGGAGGGTGTAGGCAGAGGCCTAGTATGAGACGTTTGAAGTTGAAGTTGTAGTTAGCAGCAGTAATTTTTGCCAGACACACAGCAGGGGAACAGCAGGCGTTACTGAACCCCACAAACACATCAGCGATTGTTTTCATCTGTGCATCTAACACTTCTGAGCAGCAACTGGCGCTGTTGAAGCCCAGGGTCAAGGAGGGTGTAGGCAGAGGCCTAGTATGAGACGTTTGAAGTTGAAGTTGTAGTTAGCAGCAGTAATTTTTGCCAGACACACAGCAGGGGAACAGCAGGCGTTACTGAACCCCACAAACACATCAGCGATTGTTTTCATCTGTGCATCTAACACTTCTGAGCAGCAACTGGCGCTGTTGAAGCCCAGGGTCAAGGAGGGTGTAGGCAGAGGCCTAGTATGAGACGTTTGAAGTTGAAGTTGTAGTTAGCAGCAGTAATTTTTGCCAGACACACAGCAGGGGAACAGCAGGCGTTACTGAACCCCACAAACACATCAGCGATTGTTTTCATCTGTGCATCTAACACTTCTGAGCAGCAACTGGCGCTGTTGAAGCCCAGGGTCAAGGAGGGTGTAGGCACAAAATATTGAGTTATTGCCTTGTTACGTGGCCATTGCAAATGTATGTACTTCAAACAAGAATAAATGAACTTTTACTACAACAATAAAATGATAAATTTCAATTACAAGAATAGAAAAATATTTATACTTGACAGTCCTCTGTGGTTGATAACGTTTAATGGCTAACTGAAAATATGGTAACAAATTCAAAGCTTTCGAGACTACTCAGGTGTCTTCATCAGGCTAAGAGTAAAGCCAAAAATGAAGAATCACATATTTCTACACACAACAGGACACAGGAATAGCTAAGACAAGTGAGGGAGGGACAAGTGAGGGGAGACCGGCAACAAAAAGGAGAACAAGGATGAATTATCAGCGCCACACAATCACAGATAAATTAATGAATTTACCTGTGGCAAAAGACTTTTGTATGCCCGGTCATAGCATCATGGATATGGAATTACTGGTATTAAAATATAACTTCAAATATGAGAAACGTACAAAGGTTTCAGAATATAAGCTCATCATGACCTTTGACACTGTTAGTGATGGAATGAATAGATCACATGGATTTATGTCATTCTATATCAATTAAGGAATCTGCGTCTATGCCCTTCCAGGGTCATGAAAACCCAAAAAAATACGCCAATGAGAGGGCAATCAAACTTTCTATCCTTATCTAGGAACTGTTCCAATATTTATGTTCATCCCTGTGAGATAATGACAGTTCTGATACACGTCACTTACTTGTCTTACCTATTGCACTATTCCTGTGTCCTGTTGTGTATAGAAATATGTGATGCTTAATTTTTTTAGTTAGTCTTTCCCTGATGAAGAGACGTGAGTAGCCTTGAAAGCTTGCAATTTGTTTCCATCTTTTCAGTTATCCATTAAAAGGTATCAACCACTGCTGACTCTGAAGTCTAAATTTTTCTATCTACTGGCTAACACGGTACAAAGATACACATGTTTTCTAATTTCAAGAAGGAAAAATAAAGAAAATACAAATATAAACGCATATATGCACATGCCAAAAATAAATGGAACAACACAACACCCAAAAAATTGGTAACAAAATATAGTGTTGTAAATTTAAGAATAAAAGTCCATTTTTTTTTTTATGAATAATGCTTAAGGAACGCTATGTTAAACCATAACATAGTGAAGACAATGGATTTTGTAATAGTCACTCATCATCATCATCGCAAATTTTATGTGACAGTCACAGACATTTCAATTATTTAAGTTCATAAAATCGTAACTTTCTATAGCATGTATGACATGTCCAGCATGGACTCATCAATGTGATTGATGACACAATAATGTACAATAAAAAATAACCATTTAAAAAAACATTAGGCATTGTTTGTCACAATTTAAGTGTGTGCCTGCAAGTGTAGGTGAAACAAAGGCTACGGATAGCAAAGGTATATTCTATGTCTGTATCAGACAGTGGACAGCCTCTGATGGGTAATGCCGATGTTATACTGTACGTCAATAAAGTCTGCGGCTGAAATCATGCATTTTTTGCTTGTAGAGTGTTGAAGAGGGTAAAAGAATGTCTGGTTGCGCAAAGCTTTATCCGTCAACACTACCTTCCTACTGTCACGCGTAGGGTAGGGTAGCGTGTGGCAATTAGCTGACTATCAAATGTGAGGTTAGGCTGCGTTATTGCGCACTAGGGACGCAAAAAAAAATACAGCAGTAATAATTTAATGTGTAATACTCCACCTATGACAAACAAAAAAATTACGTTCCCTCTTTAACAATGTACAAGACTAACAAGCCTAATGGTTGACGCTGACTTAATTGAGATACAGTATTACATCAACATTGTCCATGAGTAACTATGCACTGTGATACCTATATACCAGTATTAATTTATATCTCTTGTGGTTGTTTCAACAGCACTTGCAGGTATAACTACCTATTGTCAGTATGCATGATGCACTTTCTAGATGTAATAATTTATTATTGGACATTATTACCATGTTTACATGCTGGCCATTTCATATATGGTGTTTGAAGTTACAGTTGGCATCAGTATGTGTATTTTATAATGTCTGTCATAAATAAAACTCGTGATGATGATGATGAGGATTTAATGATTCGTACATCCATTGACTGCATTATCTTACAGGTACAGATAAAGTTCCTTAAAAAGCATTAATTCATAAGTCTGAAATGTACTTTTATGCATTAATTTCAAATGTGAAGAGTAGACTATGTTTTATTTTTTGTTACCATTTCTAATAGACATGTGCAGATATCGCTGTGATGACAAATTATTATTTGTCCATATTTGTCATAAAAATTTATCATTCTAGGCCTGCAAAACTTCACAATTTCATGTTTTCAGCATAACAAGCAGGGTGACGGCTCTTCCCTATTTGGAGCATGTTGGTCATGTGTTTTTCTGTCCATGTGTCGGGAACAGGAGACTTCTTGCCGTTGACACAGCAGGGGAACAGCTGGCGTTACTGAACCCCACTAACAGTAGAGCTTGTGTTTTGTTCTGTGGACACGACACTTCTGAGCAGCAACTGGCAGTGTTGGAGCCCAGGGAGTAGAGTTCAGGTGGTAGAAAGATGAACATAACAGGAGACATGGATAACGTTGCGAACCAGTTATTTAATCTGAAAACGGACAGACAAATTCTGGCGAGATCCATGCCTTGTTCATTTTCAGAAAAGTAAGCCGGTCTACATTATCGGAGGATAGTCGCATGCGACGGTCTGTTAGTACACCACCTGCAGCACTAAAGACGCGCTCCGATAATACACTGGCAGCAGGGCAAGCCAGCACCTCCAATGCATACTGGCTAAGCTCTGGCCATGTATCCAGCTTAGAGACCCAAAACTTGAATGGGGAAGAACCATCTGGGAGTACACTGAGAGGCAAAGCCAAGTAGTCTGTCACCAATTCTGACGGATACGTTGCCCCTTGCCCTAACATACTGGTCTTTCCCTGTGCAGAGGCACTGCGTGTGCTCCCTCTTGTTGCAGAGCTCTCTACACTGCCTCGACGCACAGAGCTGCTTTGTAAAGCAGTAGCAGCAGCAGTGCTCTCGGCAGTAAGGTAGAACATTAGGGATTGCACCAGTGTGTCTTGGTACTCCCGCATTTTACGCTCCCGGTTCAACGGTGTGATGAGGCTTTTGACGTTGTCCCGGTAGCGAGGGTCTAGGAGGGTGTACACCCAATAATCAGACGTCGTGAGAATGTGGGCGATGCGGCGGTCGTTTCTTAGGCACTGCAGCATGAAATCAACCATGTGCTGCAGACTCCCAACTGGCAAAGAAACGCTGTCCTCTGCAAGAGGCGTTATCTCTGCCTGCTCTGCATCACCCCACCCTCGCTCTACATACTGACTAGAGCGTTGTGTACCTCCCTCTGGAGCGATGTCTTCCTCCTCCATTGACTCCTCCTCCTCATCCTCCTCACAAAGTGAGCCCTGCCCAGCCCTTTGTGAGGAACCACGTTGCGCTGACTTTCCAGAAGGTGATGGAATTTGTGACTCCTCATCCTCCACCTCTTCCAAAACCTCATCCCTTATTGCTTGCAGTGTTTTTTGAAGCAGGCAGATAAGGGGGACAGTCAGGCTGACTAGTGCATCATCTGCACTCGCCATCCGCGTTGACTCATCAAACGCACGCAAAACGTGGCACATGTCCTTCATAGTGGCCCACTCATTAATGGTGAAGTGTGGACGGCGCAAATTGCGTGTTGATTGCGCCTGATGCAGCTGATACTCCATAACTGCTGGCTGCTGCTCACACAACCGCTCCAACATATGTAACGTTGAATTCCACCTGGTGGATACGTCACATATGATGCGATGTTCAGGAAGGTGCAATCTGCGTTGCAGAGCTGCAATGCGCGATCTGGCCATGCTGGAACGTCGCAAGTGAGCGCACTCTAGGCGGACCTTGTGCAGCAGTGCATCAAGATCCGGATAGTCCCTCAAAAAACTCTGCACGACCAAGTTGAGCACATGTGCCAGACATGGTATGTGAGTGAGGTTGCCAAGGCCCAGAGCTGCCACCAGATTTCGGCCATTGTCACACACTACCAAGCCTGGCTGGAGATTCGCTGGCAAAAACCACACGTCGCTCTCCTGCTTGATGGCATTCCAGACCTCCTGCGCTGTGTGGCTTCGATTCCCCATGGGAATTAATTTCAGAACGGCCTGTTGCCGTTTGGCCACGGCTGTGCTCATATCGGTCGCATCAGGTAAGCGTCCACGGGTCCATGTGGAGGTAGACCGTGACGGCTCCTGCAGCGATGATTCTGAGGAACTGGAGTAGGAGGAGGAGTCAATGTGGACAGACTTGTTTCCGGCAATCCTTGGAGTTGGCAGAACACGTACAGCGCCACTCGCAAGATCTGTACCCGGCTCCACAACATTCACCCAATGGGCAGTGAGTGAAAGGTATCGTCCCTGGCCATGGGTACTGGTCCACGCATCGGTGGTCAGGTGGACCTTGCTACTGACGGCGTTTAGTAGCGCATGTTTAATTTTTGCCTCAACATGCTTTTGCAGACCAGGGACGGCTTGCCTGCTGAAATAAAATCGGCTGGGCACATTGTATTGTGGGACTGCCAATGCCATTAATTCACGGAAACTGTCAGTCTCCACCAGCCTGAATGACAGCATTTCAAGGGACAGGAGTTTTGCAATGCCAGCATTCAGAGCCTGTGCTCGTGGATGGTTTGCCGAGTATGGCGTCTTTTATCCCATGCCTGTGCTACCGATGGCTGTTTTGTGGCCTGGGTGTGTGAGGATGACAGGGAACTTGCAGCTGTGGGTGGAATAACACTGTGTCTCTGGACAACAGTGACAGAGGTTCTTCCATGGCGATCCTTTGAGGAAGCCGAACCAGCTGTGTGTGAACTGGAGGAAGAGGCTCCAACACGAGCTGAAGATGTAGGTGCTGCTGTAGGTTGGCCTACATCTCCAGTGTGTCTTTGTAACTCAACAAAGTGCTTTGACCGCACATGTTTCCACATATTTGTTGTATTAAGGTTACTGACACTTTTACCTCTTTTAATTTTTTGATTACACAGCTTGCATTTTACATAGCAAATATCATCTGCAACTGTATCAAAAAAGGACCACGCAGAGCAAGTCCTGGGAGCGCCCGGTTTGGCTGTTGGAAGAGAACTGCTCCGAACGGGTGCCAAACTGGAGGCTACAGGCAAGCGAGTCTGCAGCCTACCTCTCCCTACTGTTTGGACCGTTGGTGCAATCTCTTCCTCAGAGCTGCTCCCACCACCTTCCTGTTCCTCACGCCATGTTGGGTCTTGGACCTCATCATCTCCACCACTACCCTCTTCCAACACCTGCTGTTGTTGGGTGGTCTGGCCAGCACCATGCTCAACAGAAACTGGCAACTGAGTCTCATCATCATCAGATGCGTTCTGCGGTGTGCTGACCATCGGCACTGGCTCACCGCCTCTTCAGATTCAGAGAGACACAGCTGTTGCGCATCACTGCATACTGCCTCTTCTTCACATTCCAGAATGCTGCTTGGCTGGGCCCTGTTTCCAAGCCAACAGATTCTGAGAACAGAAGCAGAGACTCAGCTGGCTCCTGTACAGAGCTCTCTGACTGCCTGGGCAATTTGGCAGGCGGTGAAGAGACTGATGGTTGTTCAACAGTGCTGTGGTCCTGAGAGGAGGTGGAAGCTATTGAAGTCGATGCATTGGCTGCCATCCAACCAACAACGGCTTCAATTTGTTCTTCACGCAGCAGGGGGGTACGCTGAGCTCCTACAAAAGTGCGCATAAAGGAACGCTCACGGGGAAAACTGGTGGATGCTGTGTCACTGGGTGCGGCAGCAGCCACAGAATCCCCACGTCCTCTCCCTGCTGCAAATCCACGGCCTCGACCACGACCACGTGCCTTACTCACTGACTTCTTCATCTTGGTAGATTGATAAAGAAAGTCAGAAAAGTTAAGGCCTAAGTGTGGTTATTCCTCACAGACTACAGTGAACCTGCAGACAACTGTTCAGTATCTGTGAAAGGCCCCTTTGTGTACTTCTATAGTGTTTGCAACCAATGTATTGTATACGGATGGAAGCGCGTCACACTAATAGATTAGATTTTTTTCCACTAAAATGGAGCAGCACCAATTAGAGAAAAATGTGAAGGATGAGGCAGTGACACACGCTCAGCAGACTACAACCGGCAGTGGTTGAAGAACAAACTGGAGCGTAATCTGCACTCACAAAATGAAAAGCTCACAGACTACAGTGAACACTGAAACACAACTGTTCTGTAGCTGTTAAAGGCCCCTTTGTGTACTTCTATAGTGTTTGCAACCAATGTATTGTATACGGATGGAAGCGCGTCACACTAATAGATTAGATTTTTTTCCACTAAAATGGAGCAGCACCAATTAGAGAAAAATGTGATGGATGAGGCAGTGACACACGCTCAGCAGACTACAACCGGCAGTGGTTGAAGAACAAACTGGAGCGTAATCTGCACTCACAAAATGAAAAGCTCACAGACTACAGTGAACACTGAAACACAACTGTTCTGTAGCTGTTAAAGGCCCCTTTGTGTACTTCTATAGTGTTTGCAACCAATGTATTGTATACGGATGGAAGCGCGTCACAGTAATAGATTAGATTTTTTTCCACTAAAATGGAGCAGCACCAATTAGAGAAAAATGTGAGGATGAGGCAGTGACACACGCTCAGCAGACTACAACCGGCAGTGGTTGAAGAACAAACTGGAGCGTAATCTGCACTCACAAAATGAAAAGCTCACAGACTACAGTGAACACTGAAACACAACTGTTCTGTAGCTGTTAAAGGCCCCTTTGTGTACTTCTATAGTGTTTGCAACCAATGTATTGTATACGGATGGAAGCGCGTCACACTAATAGATTAGATTTTTTTCCACTAAAATGGAGCAGCACCAATTAGAGAAAAATGTGAAGGATGAGGCAGTGACACACGCTCAGCAGACTACAACCGGCAGTGGTTGAAGAACAAACTGGAGCGTAATCTGCACTCACAAAATGAAAAGCTCACAGACTACAGTGAACACTGAAAACACAACTGTTCTGTAGCTGTTAAAGGCCCCTTTGTGTACTTCTATAGTGTTTGCAACCAATGTATTGTATACGGATGGAAGCGCGTCACAGTAATAGATTAGATTTTTTTCCACTAAAATGGAGCAGCACCAATTAGAGAAAAATGTGAAGGATGAGGCAGTGACACACGCTCAGCAGACTACAACCGGCAGTGGTTGAAGAACAAACTGGAGCGTAATCTGCACTCACAAAATGAAAAGCTCACAGACTACAGTGAACACTGAAACACAACTGTTCTGTAGCTGTTAAAGGCCCTTTGTGTACTTCTATAGTGTTTGCAACCAATGTATTGTATACGGATGGAAGCGCGTCACATAATAGATTAGATTTTTTTCCACTAAAATGGAGCAGCACCAATTAGAGAAAAATGTGAAGGATGAGGCAGTGACACACGCTCAGCAGACTACAACCAGCAGTGGTTGAAGAACTAACTGGAGCGTGATCTGCACTCAAAAAATCAAAACCTCACAGACTGCAGTGAACACTGAAACACAACTATTCACTATCTGTGAAAAGCTCCTTTCTGTACTTCTATAGTGTTTGCAACCAATGTATTGTATACGGATGGAAGCACGTCACACTAATAATTTGATTTTTTTCTAATATAATGGAGCTGCACCAATTCCACTAAATAAAATAAAAAAAAAAAAGAGTCAGTGACACGTGCAGATGCCTACAAACAGCGGTGGATGCAGAGCAAACTGCAGCGTCACCTGCACTGTCACACACACACCTTGCACAGAGCTGTTAAAACAACACTGGCAAAATGAAGCTTTACACAGCGGTTGGTAAACTAGCCTGCCTCAAGCACAGTAGTACACAAAATCGCAATATCTAACTGTCCCTCAGAGTCAGCACAGCAGCGTTCTGTCCCTTACTGAGTTCACAGCACAGTGACGCTAAAATGGCTGCGGCGCCTTTTATAGTGCATTCTGACATCATTTCAGCAGCCAATCACAGCCATGCCATTAGTTAAGATGACCGCAGCATTACAGGATGTGCCCACACTTCGTAGGATTCCTCATTGGCTGACTAAAATCACATTGCCTCTCAAAGAATTATGGGAACTTCCGATTCCGGTATACGATATTGAAAAAGTATCGGAATTAAGTATCGGAATTCCGATAACGCGAATATCGGCCGATACCCGATACTTGCGGTATCGGAATGCTCAACACTACTCAGGAAATATATACGGAGATTTACAATTTACCCCTATAATATATAGACCTGGTATCTTCTGATACAGTACCCTTTTTCTGCTTTTTATATTCTGGTCTAATCTATAATGAGCCTGAGAGCATCTGTGTTTGACTCAGGAAATATATTCGGAGATTTACAATTTTCCCCTATACTATATACACCTGGTATCTTCTGATACAGTACCCTTTTATATACCAGGTGTATATAGTCTAGGGTAAAATTTAAATCTCCGTATATATTTCCGGAGTCACACACAGACGCTGTCTCAGTATGGATTTGACCGTAATAAAAAAGGCAGAAAAAAGGTACTGTATGAGAAGATACCAGGTGTAAACAGTATAGGGTAAAATTTAAATCTCCGTATATATTTCCAGAGTCACACACAAACCCTCTCTCAGTATGGATTGGACATTAATAAAAAATGAGAAGAAAGGTACTATATCAGAAGATACCAGGTGTATATAGTATAGGGTAAAATTTAAATCTCCGTATATATTTCCGGAGTCACACACAGACGCTCACAGGCTCAGTATGGATTAGACCAGAATATAAAAAGCAGAAAAAGGGTACTGTATCAGAAGCATACAGCTGTGTACAGTGTAGGGGAAGTTGTAAATCTCCATATATATTTACGGAGTCATACACAGACGCTCACAGACTCAGTATGGATTAGACCAGAATATGAAAAGCAGGAAAAGGGTACTGCATCAGAAGCGTACAGCTGTATGCAGGGTAGGGGCAATTGTAAATCTCCGTATATATTTCCAAAGTCACACACAGACGCTGACTCAGTATGGATTTGACCAGAATACAAAAAGCTGAAAAAAGGTACTGTATCAGAAGATACCAGGTGTATATAGTATAGGCTAAAATTTAAATTTCCGTATATATTTCCAGAGTCACACACAGACGCTCACTCAGTATGGATTTGACCAGAATACAAAAAGCTGAAAAAAGGTACTGTATCAGAAGATACCAGGTGTAAGGGTCTGCGGAACGCACCAAATATTTGATGTAGAGAGGTGCGTTCACAGCCCGGGGTCCACCGTGCAGGCGGAGCCCGCTGCTGGTAAAATGGCGCAAGAAGCGAACTCTGTTATCCAGCAGAGTCGCCAAAATAAACGCCGTAACGCGCTGTGGCAATAAGTGCGAACTCTGTTAATCCACAGAGCCGCTAGAAGGAGTGCCGTAGCGCTATATGTCGATGTGTGCGAACTCACTGAACACAACTGAGTCGCAAAATAAACACGCTAGGGCGCTGTCTAGCGTTGAAAGCAAACCCTGTTACATCACAGAGCCGCTGAGAAAAAGTTCTGTGTCCTGTCAGGCACCCAGGTACACAGTTAAGAGCTAAGAGAACATAGAACGTGATCATGCGCTAATGTCCTCGCGGGAGTCACCCGCAATCTATGGCGTCTGAACGCCAGACCCTGAATACGGCAATCAAACCGGTTATGCCAGTAATCTAGGGCATCTAGGACACCGACCCTGACCAGCTAGCATACCAAACTCCTCACCGATTAAGTTGGTATTCTAGGGGCTTATTTCAGCCGGGGCCCTAACCACACACACGCATGAACTCACTGGCTCAAAGCATATAATGGTTGATACTAGTGCATGGCGGCTCAGCATTGCCACCCTTTTATAATAACAGCTACAGGACCTGCCAGAAACAAGGACCAATGAAACTTGTTCCAGAGCTCCAGTAGTCACAGGACCTTCCTGGCAGACCAATAGGAGCTGCTGAAGTACCTGAGCATGTGACCCCTGATCTCCAGTGAGACATCTCACCCTGGGCATGCTCAGAAGGGGAAAAGCAGGACTTCGTCCCAAAGACGTCTGCTCCAGCACTGGCTATAATAGCAGATCCAGGAGAGGCAGCAGCAAGTCTCTGCACAGTACTGGAATGGGCAAGACGCTGGGACCTACGTCTCTGCTGAGCAGGCTCCACTGCGGCTGGAGATGAATGGGGGACCGCAGTGGGACTGGTTCGAGACTCCCCTTGTGCAGCAGCGGGAACTTGAACCCTAACATTACCTCCCCTTCTAGGGCCCCCCCTTCTTTGGGCCTCGCTGCGCTCAAAGGCAGCGATGAGCTGCGGAGCCTGAACATGCTCAGCAGGCTCCCATGACCTATCCTCAGGCCCATAACCCCTCCAATCCACCAAATAAAACTTTTTGCCACATACCACCTTGCACCCAGAATAGCATTCATCTCATAATCGTCCGTAGACGAACCCGATGTCCCGGCAGATGACTCGGAAAACCAGTACAAGTATACGGGTTTCAGGAGGGAGACATGGAATGTGTCGGTGATACCCAGGCGTGGCGGAAGGGCTAACCGGTAGACCACAGGATTGACCTGTTCAAGGACCTTGAAGGGACCTAAGAAGCGAACTTAGTGGACTCTACACGCAGCCTGATGTTACGGGCGGAGAGCCACACTAAATCGCCAGGGGCAAAAGTCGGAGCGGGGCGCCGATGTGCGTCGGCGGATGACCTCATTCTCTCCTTGGAGGCCTAAATGGCATCCTGAGTGCGGTCCCAAATGTCCCGTGCCTCCACAGCCCAGTCTGCCACCCTGGAGTCAGCGGAAGACACGGGCATAGGTACTGGATCCCGCGGGTGCTGACCGTAATTAAGGAGAAATGGGGTTTGTCCAGTGGAATCAGCCACATCATTGTTTAATGCAAACTCCGCCCACGGTAACAAGGATGCCCAGTCATCCTGCCTAGCTGAAACAAAATGTCGCAGATATGTGACCAAGGTCTGGTTGGCCCTCTCTACCAACCCATTCGTCTCGGGATGATAAGCAGAAGAGAGATTTAACTCAACACTGAGAAGGCGACAAAGCTCTCTCCAGAATCGAGATGCAAACTGGGGACCCCGATCGCTGACAATTTTGTCCGGCATACCGTGTAAGTGGAAGATATGTTTGATAAACAGTGTCGCCAAGGCTCGTGCAGAAGGTAACCGGGGTAGCGGCACCAAGTGCACCATTTTAGAGAAGTGATCGGTGATAACCTATATGATGGTACACCCACGAGATTTGGGCAAGCCTACCACAAAGTCCATCCCGACCATTTCCCAAGGCCTGTCTGCCACCGGCAATGGGTAAAGTAACCCAGCTGGCCATTGACGAGGGGACTTATTTTTGGCACAGTAGACACATGCCCGAATATAATCCCCAACGTCCCGGACCATATGCGGCCACCAGTATGTCCGAGTAGCTCAGATGTCCTTTTTTTCCCAAAATGTCCACCCACCCTGGATGAATGGGCCCAAGAGAGAACCTCCGGTCGCAAATTAGATGGTACAAAGGTCTTGCCCGGAGGGACAGACTCTAGCGAGACCGGAGCTACAGTTCTCAGCCTCTCAGAGGGGACAATAAGCCGTGGCTCCCCTCCTCCTCCTCAGAAGACACAACGGAGCGAGAGAGAGCGTCAGCCCGAATGTTCTTCTCTCCCGACAGAAAATGGAGGGTGAAGTGAAAGCGGGAGAAAAACAAGGACCATCTGGCCTGACGGGAATTTAGCCGCTGGGCAGTCTGTAAATACACCAGATTTTTGTGATCCGTGAAGACTTGGAAGGGAAAGCGAGCACCCTCCAACAGATGTCTCCACTCCGAGAAGGCCAACTTCATTGCTAGCAACTCCCTGTCCCCGATGGAATAATTCCTCTCCTCTGGTGTGAAGGTCTTGGAGAAAAAGAAGCATGGATGCTTCCGACCATGAGCATCCTTTTGGAAAAGGACTGCTCCAGCATCAACGGACGAGGCATCCACCTCCAATATAAATGGCTTATCAACATCGGGGCGATGTAGGATGGGAGTGCTAGCGAAATGGGACTTAATAGAAGTGAAGGCCTTGGAGACCTCTTCTGACCACAATTTGGGATTTGCTCCCTTTTTGGTGAGGGCAACCACGGGAGCTACCAAAGTTGAGAAGTGAGGGATAAACTGGCGGTAGTAATTAATGAACCCCATAAAGTGCTGCACCGCCTTCAGAGAATGGGGTTCTTGCCAGTCCATCACCGCCTGTAGTTTGGCAGGATCCATAGCCAATACCTGGGCGGAGATGATATAGCCCAGGAAAGGTAAGGACTCCTGCTCAAACACACATTTCTCCAACTTTGCGTAGAGGGAATTTGCCCGTAAGAGGTCGAAGACTCTGCAGACATCTCTCCGGTGGGAGTCAATATCTGGGGAAAAGATAAGAATATCATCCAGATAGACTACGACTGAGGTGGAGAGCATATCCCGGAAGATGTCATTAACAAAGTCTTGGAAGACGACTGGGGCATTACAGAGCCCGAAGGGCATCACCAGATATTCATAGTGCCCGTCCCTGGTATTAAAAGCCGTCTTCCATTCGTCCCCCTCACGGATGCGAATCAGGTTATAAGCACCCCGCAGATCTAATTTTGTAAATACCCTTGCCCCCCCGTAGCCTATCAAATAGCTCAGAAATCAGGGGCAATGGGTATTTGTTCTTAACGGTGATGGCATTAAGATCCCTGTAATCGATGCATGGACGTAATTCTCCATTCTTCTTCTGCAC
>JARQOD010000001.1:750203106-750228882 GCA_033576555.1 Oophaga sylvatica | reverse complement strand
TTGGCTATGGATCCTTCCAAACTACAGGCTGTGATGGACTGGCTAGAACCCCATTCTCTTAAAGCGGTGCAGCGCTTTATTGGGTTCATTAATTATTATCGCCAGTTCATTCCCCATTTCTTGACTTTGGTAGCTCCCTTGGTAGCCCTCACCAAGAAGGGAGCAAATCCCAAGTTGTGGTCTGAGGAGGTCTCCAAGGCGTTCTCTTCCATCAAGTCACATTTTGCCAGTGCTCCCATCCTACATCGCCCCGATGTTGATAAGCCGTTTATTTTAGAGGTGGAAGCCTCTTCTGTTGGTGCTGGAGCAGTCCTTTATCAAAAGGATGCTCAAGGTTGGAAGCATCCCTGCTTCTTATTTTCTAAAACCTTTACACCAGCAGAGAGGAATTATTCCATCGGGGACAGGGAGTTACTGGCTATGAAGTTGGCCTTCTCCGAGTGGAGACATCTTCTGGAGGGGGCTCGCTTTCCCTTCCAGGTCTTCACGGACCACAGAAACTTGATGTACTTGCAAACAGCCCAGCGGCTAAATTCCCGCCAGGCCAGATGGTCCCTGTTCTTCTCCCGGTTCCATTTCACCCTCCATTTCCTCTCCGGTGGGAAGAACATTCGGGCCGATGCTCTGTCTCGCTCCGTCGCATCCTCTGAGGAGGTGGAGGAGGAGCCTCGGCTTATTGTCCTCTGTGAGAACCTAAGAACTGTGGCTCCGGTTTCGCTTGAGTCTGTGCCTCCGGGCAAGACTTTTGTACCCACCAATTTGCCACCGGAAGTACTTTCTTGGGCACATTCCTCCAGGGTGGGAGGACATTTTGGGACAAAAAGGACATCTGAGTTGCTGGCGAGGACATACTGGTGGCCACATATTGTCCGTGATGTCAGGGAATATGTTCAGGCATGCGTGTCCTGCACCAAGAATAAGTCCCCTTGACAATGGCCAGCTGGGTTACTTTTTCCTTTGCCGGTGGCAGACAGGCCTTGGAAGATGGTCGGGATGAATTTTGTGGTGGGCTTACCCAAGTCTCGGGGCTGCACCATCATCCGGGTGATAACCGACCACTTCTCCAAAATGGTGTACTTGGTGCCATTACCACGGTTACTGTCTGCACGGGCCTTGGCAGCATTAATTAGGCATATTTTCCTTTTACACGGTATGCCAGACAAAGTCGTTAGTGATCAAGGTCCCCAGTTTGCGTCTCGGTTCTGGAGAGAGCTGTGTCGGCTACTCAGCATTGAGTTAAATCTCTCCTCTGCGTATCACCCCGAGAAGAATGGGTTGGTAGAGAGGGCCAACCAGGTCTTTATCACCTAGCACAATACAGCTTTCTCAATCCACCATAACATCTTTGCCTGCACATCACTCCCAGTCCATCAGTTTGTCCTGCTAACTGGACTCCATCTTAACTCAGCACAGCAGCCAGCCTGTTATGTTTCGGTAGCTGAGGAGAAATAGCAAAAAATAACCGAAGTAGCAATACATCAGAGAGGCTGGAAACTACTGGGTTGCAGAACCCTAAACTAACCACAATACTAGAAGTAGCTGTGAAGTGTACATACGGTGATCCTAGACGCCTGGTCACAGCCGGAGAGATAGCTACACCTAAAGACAGAAAGATGAAAGCTAACTGCCCCGTAGCAGAACCCCCAAAGAAATAGGAAGCCCCCAAACATGTAATGGCGATTAGACAAGAAGAAAATACGAACACAGACAGAAAATAGAATGAGCAAACGCTGGGGCCCAATACTGTCTAGATAGAAAAGTATAGGAAAGAATTCTGACTGCAGCCCAAAAAACCCTGACAAAAATACCAACACTTCTGATTAACAAAAAACCTGAGATCACACGATCTCTACCACCTAAGTCAGATCTCTGGTGTAACACACAGCAATTCAGCAAATAAAAAGTGACACAGGAAAAGAGCAAAAGTGCAAACACAAACTGAGCACAATGCAGAGCCAGGCCCCAAAAGGGGACCAGGCGGAAGTTCACTGCAAAACAGCAAACCAGCAAGGAAAATCCAACCAGAGGAAAAAAAAACAACAAGTCACTTATCTGAATGAGAGCAGGAATGCAAGCTGAGCTCCAAGCAAGACCTGGAAAAACAATTGATTACCGGCAAGGCTGATGGGAGTTCAGGTCACTTATATCAGACCAATCGGACCCAGCTGAAAGCCATTCAGCAATTGGCTCATTACCCTCAGCAACCACCGGAGGGAGCCCCAGCTCCGAAGTCGCCTCCAACGTGTTCACAACACCAGCCCTTGGTCCTGCAGTTGTGGTCACATAAAAAAATGTTTTTCTCCTAAGCTCCTTTCTGCCAAAGCTAGGAGCTTGAACTCCACATTATCCAATATGTTGGCCAATAGAAATGGTGCCTTTCTGCCTGGTGGATACAGACAATTTCAGAAAGTTGATGGCTATCACAGTCCCCAGTACAAGTTGCTCAGTCATCATTACTTCTCTAAGAAATTTGTGCCTGTGCTGCACCAGCATGTCACAGACAATATCACTTGTACCCTGAAAAAATCTATGTCTGCCAAGGTGTATTTTACCACTGACACTTGGACGAGCAAACATGGCGGGTCATTATATCTCACTGACTTGGCACTGGGTGACTCTCGTGGCTGTGGGAGCAGGCGGTCAAGGGACTGCTCCTCGAGTCTTTGACTTCCCAAGATTTGAGGGACAAACCTCTGTATCTAAGAGTTCTTCCACTACTTCTGACTCCTACACCTCCTCTAGAGCCTCTACCTGTTCCTTCAACCTCTCCCTTAATTAGTCACACGTTCCAACAGTGCAGATAGATTCCTTCCACCTCCATACTGCACAGCCATGGCTCACCGCAATAAGGCAGTGTTCAAATTAATATGCCTTGGTAATCGCAGTCACACAGCTCAAGAGTTGTGGACACCTATCCAGGTCTAGTTAGAGCAATGGCTATCTTCATTGAACCTGGAGTCAGGGAAGGCCGTGTGCAATAATGGTGCAAACCTGGTAGAGACCCTTTGCCGGGGCAACCTCACATATGATTCGCATGGCTCTTGTCCTCAAGTTGGTGTTACAGCAATTTCTTCGCCACTATCCCGGCCTTAATGCACTGTTGCAGAAAGCACAGTTGCTGTGTGCCTACTTCCGACAATTGCACCCCACAGGTCTTCAACTTGCATCGCTACAAGGTCTTTCTGCCTACCGGTTAATCATTTCATTACCAATGTTCCAATCTGGTGGAATTCCGCTTTGCACATGTTGCAGCAACTGTGGCAGCAGTGCTGAACACTCGTGCGGTATATTCTTTTGCATAGCCTGGGCCAAAGTAGTATAGATGTGTTGCAAATCATGCTTGTGTACCATTGAAGGACCTCTGCACTCTTCTGTACTATTTTGAAATGGCTGCTAAGTTGGTTAGCATTGACAAAGCCATAATCGGCATCACTATTCTGAATAACTTCATGCTGAAGCATACTTTGAATAGTCTATGTGAAGAGGTTGTGGTCCAGAGGAAGAGGTGGAAGCAGAGAACGTTGCGGAAGGAATAACAATATCTAAAATTTAAGGACTGTCTTCGCATAGGTGGGTGCCATGTGAGGGTGGTTTACAGTGATCGAGGGGTTCTCATGGTACTAGACAAACTGTTAGTGAAGGTGCAAGAGCTGAAGAACAAATGGAGGAGGATGAGGTGATGGATGCATAACAGTCAGGAAATGAAGAAGATAGTAATCCTCTCTTTGTTGTCTATTGTTGGCGGGATGGGATGGAAGAAGCAACTTTTAGTGTTAGGCTGAAGTCACACTGGCGACTAAATCGGACGACTGCAATGCGATGAAATATCGCATTGCAGTCGGACCTATGTTAATCTATGGAGCAGCTCCCAGTATCAGATTTTTTGTGGTCCGTTTTAAACGTCCGAGTGCAATCGCAGCATGCTGCGATTGTCACCGATTGTGGGTCGACTGTCGCCAATGCAAGTCTATGGGAGCGATGAAAAATCTGATTACAAACGGACTGCATGTGTGACTTGCGATTAAATCGCATCAGTGTCCTTTAGAAAAGCCGGCAATTCATCCCTGCCTATACTGTAAAAGCACACTGACAGGTTTAATAAAGAATCGAATCAATACATATCCACACATAGAATCCACATATATATATATATATATGTCATTGTGACATGTGTATATATATATTTTATAGTTCCTAGACTTCTACATACTGTAATAGCCGCTAATTCAATTGCCGGCTTTAGTGAAATCCCAGAAGCCGACATGAAATGATACATTGTTTTGACACAGTTAACCATGTCATTTCAAGTATTTTGATATATGTTTTAAACTTACAATTACATAAGTATATTTGTACAAAATTTCAGACATGTAGGGGTTAATTAAAGGTGTAAATTCGTTGTAAAAAAACCCATTTTTTAACAACGAATTTACACCTTTAATTAACCCCTACATGTCTGAAATTTTGTACAAATATACTTATGTAATTGTAAGTTTAAAACATATATCAAAATACTTGAAATGACATGGTTAACTGTGTCAAAACAATGTATCATTTCATGTCGGCTTCTGGGATTTCACTAAAGCCGGCAATTGAATTAGCGGCTATTACAGTATGTAGAAGTCTAGGAACTATAAATATATATATATACACATGTCACAATGACATGTGTATATATATATATATATATATATATATATATATGTTTTCTATGTGTATATATCTATTCTTTCTATTGTGATTTAAATACTATTCTTTTGGATCCATTATATGTCATTTTTGCAAGCCTGCGAGAAATTCTCGCAAGTCGGATGTAAATCGGATGTGACAACTACGGTCAGATGCGACTAAATCGCATCAACTACAAAAAATCGGATGCTAGTCGCATCAATGTTCATGAAATTTTAATCCGATTATCGACCGACTAAAACGGTCAGCTTTTTTAGTCGCTGTGTGTGATTCCAGCCTTATCACTAGTGTTGAGCATTCCGATACTGCAAATATCGGGTATCGGCCGATATTAGCTGTATCGGAATTCCGATTCCGAGTTCCGATATTTTCGTCTTATCGGATACCGGAATCGGGATGTCACTGTCACTGTCAGTGTCCGTCTGTCGGGTCTGTCAGGAGTCAGCGGCACTTACCTGGCAGAAGATCTCCGGCGGTCACGTCCTGGACTGCTTCATGGCCGCCATCCTCTTCTCCCCGGCGGTCACATGCAGTTTCTCGCGATAACTGCAGTGACTGCTGGGTAATCCCGGCCGTAAAGCAGTCAGTCCGATGACGTCACCGCCGGGGAAGCTGGTAAGCAGCTGTGCTGCGCCGGGATGTCAGGCTCTGCCTGTCATTGCGATGTAGCAGAGCTGGATCGTCGTGGGACTATCGTTATGGACTGCGTCGGACAGGTGGTATACTGTTGGTTTGTTTTTTTTCTTTTTTTACAGGAGATCGATGGCGTCGCAGGAATGAGAGTACAATAAAAGAAATGAAAACTGTGTTGTCTCTTTTATTTCATTAAAATACTTTTTTCTTGCTTTGTCTTTTTTTTACACATTTAATAACTTTGGGATTAATAATGGATCGGTGTCTTATTGACGCCTCTCCATTATTAACCGGGCTTATTGTCACCGTGCAATCAACGGTGACAATAACCCCTTATTACCCCGCTTGCCACCGCTACAGGGCAAGTGGGGAAGAGCCGGGTAAAGTGCCACAATTGGCACATCTTTTGATGCGCCAAATGTGGGGCTGCTGTAGCCTGGTATTATCAGGCTGTTGAGGGCCAAAATCCATGGGCCTTGACAGTCTTTTAATACCAGGCCGCAGCAGTCTGCATTTTACTTGGCTGGTTAACAAAAATAGGGGGGATCCCCACGCCGTTTTTTTTTCGAGGGGATCCCCTATTTTTGTTAACCAGCCAAGCTAAGCAGACTGCTGTGGCCTGGTATTATCAGGCTTGCAAGGTCCATGGATATTGGATCCTTACCAGCCTGAAAAACCAGGCCTCAGCGGTCTGCTTCATCTGGCTGGTTAACAAAAATAAGGGGGACCCCACGCTAATTTTTTTCGAGGGGATCCCCTATTTTGTGTTAATCAGCCAAGATATGCAGACTGCTGTGGCCTGGTATTATCACGCTGGCAAGGTCCATGGATCTTGGCTCCTTAACAGCCTGAAAATCCAGGCCTCAGCGGTCTGCTTCATCTGGCTGGTTAACAAAAATAGGGGGGACCCCACGCCAATTTTTTTCGAGGGGATCCCCTATTTTTGTTAATCAGCCAAGATATGCAGACTGCTGTGGCCTGGTATTATCAGGCTGGCAAGGTCCATGGATCTTGGCTCCTTAACAGCCTGAAAATCCAGGCCTCAGCGGTCTGCTTCATCTGGCTGGTTAACAAAAATAGGGGGGACCCCACGCCAATTTTTTTCGAGGGGATCCCCTATTTTTGTTAATCAGCCAAGATATGCAGACTGCTGTGGCCTGGTATTATCAGGCTGGCAAGGTCCATGGATCTTGGCTCCTTAACAGCCTGAAAATCCAGGCCTCAGCGGTCTGCTTCATCTGGCTGGTTAACAAAAATAGGGGGGACCCCACGCCATTTTTTTTTTGAAGGGAACCCCTATTTTTGTTAATCAGTTCCCTCTGACGTCACTGATTGTGTCCCTGGCTGACCTGAAGTGAAAGTGGAAAGCAATCAATTAAGCTTTCCACTTAAGGGCCCGTCTCACATAGCGATATCGCTACCGAGATCGCTGCTGAGTCACTAGTTTTGTGACGCAGCAGCGAGCTCACCAGCGATATCGCTGTGTGTGACATTCAGCGACGATCAGCCCCCCTGCCGGGTATCGCTGATCGTCGCAGAAATGTCAGGACCTTTGATCGCTGGTTTCCCGCCTGTCACACGCAGCGATGCGTGCCTGTCAGAGGGAAACCAGCGATCAAAAAAAGGTCCTGACATTTCTGCGACGATCAGCGATACCCGGCAGGGGGGCTGATCGTCGCTGAATGTCACACACAGCGATATCGCTGGTGAGCTCGCTGCTGCGTCACAAAACTAGTGACTCAGCAGCGATCTCGGTAGCGATATCGCTATGTGAGACGGGCCCTTAAGCGATGTTACCCGCAGTGTCGCTGTCCCAGATTGCTGCCTGAGCTGCCTGTTTGGCAGCTCAGCAGCGATCATGTAGCGATACACCAGCGATCCTGACAAGTGCATATCGTTGTCGGGATCGCTGGTGTATCGTTATGTGACACCCAGCCTTTACTCTCCTGTCAGGCAGGAGAGGAACTCATTCATTTGGGGTTTACTGTGAGGCTGCAGCATTAGCTGCGGTCCCTGCAGTAAACATTAACCCTTTCTGAAGGATTACACCGTGGGACCTGACTGTGCATGGGATAGGTAAGAATAATTTTGCTTTTTTATTTTATTTTTATTACAGGAAATGGTTTTTGCAGTAAAATAAAAGATGGTCAAAAACATGTGTCTTTATTTCATTAAAATGATTTTTAATTAAAGTGTGTGTGTTTTATTTTTATTTCATGCAATAGGATTAATAATTGATAGTTGTCTAATTGACAGCTCTCAATTATTAACCTGGCTTAAGGTCACCTTTCAATAGCAAGGTGGCTTTAACCCCATATTAACCCATTCGCCACCGCTACAGGGCAATGGGAATAGACGGGCAAAGTGCCAGAAAGGGCGAATCTAATTATAGATTTGTCTTTCCTGGGGTGTCTGGGGGCAGATGTTAGTAGCCGGAGGGGGGGCAAAAATAATGGTCCCTCTCTGGGCTATTATTATCTGCCCCCACTCACTGGCTTTGTCTGTCTGGTTGCGAAAATAGGGCGGGAGCCCACGCATTTATTTTCAGCAATTTTACACCTCATATATATATATACATGTCATTGAATTTGTGACACATATATATATATATTTATATTTGTAGTTCATACACTTCTACATAGTATAATAGCCGCTAATTCAATTGCCGGCTTTTGTGAAAATGCAGAACCCGACATGAAATGACACTTGGTGTACATAGGGTTAACCATGTCTTTTCATGTCCTTTGCTATCTAATTTGCACAAACAATTAAATCAGACTATGTGTGCAAAATTTCACACCTCTAGGGGTTAATTAAAGGTGTAAATTCGTAGCAAAAAAGTCCGTTTTTTTTACAACGAATTTACACCTTTAATTAACCCTAGAGGTGTGAAATTTTGCACACATAGTCTGATTTAATTGTTTGTGCAAATTAGATAGCAAAGGACATGAAAAGAAATGTTTAACCCTATGTACACCAAGTGTCATTTCATGTCGGGTGACCCGACATGAAATGACACTTGGTGTACATAGGGTTAACCATGTCTTTTCATGTCCTTTGCTATCTAATTTGCACAAACAATTAAATCAGACTATGTGTGCAAAATTTCACACCTCTAGGGGTTAATTACAGGTGTAAATTCGTAGCAAAAAAGTCCGTTTTTTTTTACAACGAATTTACACCTTTAATTAACCCCTACAGGTGTGAAATTTTGCACACATAGTCTGATTTAATTGTTTGTGCAAATTAGATAGCAAAGGACATGAAAAGAAATGTTTAACCCTATATACACCAAGTGTCATTTCATGTCGGGTGCTTCTGTCTTTTCACTGAAGCCGGCTTTACCCGGCAATTGAATCAAAGGATATTTTACTATGTAGAAGTGTATAAACTATACATATATGTATATATATATGTCACAATGACATGTATATATATATATGTATTCTATGTGTGTATATTTAGTGTTTACAAGGAAAGAATGGGGTTTTTTTAGTTGAAATATTTTGTTCCCATAGACTTACATGGGACTTCCGGTATCGGTATCGGGTATCGCCGATTTTTTAGTGATATCGGCGATACCATTCCGATTCCGATACTTTAGCATATCGGAAAGTATCGCTCAACTCTAGTTATCACTCCACCAACACACAATGAACTTTCACCTCATTGAAACGACCAACACATGAGCACCTTCTTGCTGCACTGTCTGCAACATGATGCCTGTATTCTTAGAATTAGAAATAATCCTCACAAGTGGGTCTTCACTCTGTTAGATGCACGGTACAAGGGTAAATATTGCCAGATTCTTCCCTCCTTAACCCCTTAACGACCACCGATACGCCTTTTAACAGCGGTCATTAAGGGTACTTAAACCACAGCGCCGTTAATTAACGGCGCTGTGGAAAAAGACTATAGCGCCCCCCAGAGTCGGAATATCTCCGGGGTCTCGGCTACCGAGGGTAGCCGAGACCCCAGAGAACATGATTATGGTCGGATTTTACCGACACCGCTTTTGCGATCGCCGTTATTAACCCTATAATGGCGATCGCAAAAAAAAGCGATTTTCCCTGTAATTTCTCTCTCCTCTGATGTGATCGCACATCAGAGGGGGGAGAAATGGGGTCCCTGGGACCCCCAGTCAGCCCCCTGTGCCTGCCGGTGTCCCCCCAGGCCTCCTATCCCTCCCCGATCTTCCAGAGTCTTTTTCCGATAAAGAAAATGGCTGGCGCATGCGAAGTGCGCAGTGCGCCCGCCAAGCCGGATTTTCTCCAGGGTCTCGGCTACCAGGGGTAGCCGAGACCCCAGAGAACATAGTTAGGGTTCCCCCCAACCCCCCGCTTTTGCGATCGCCGGTATTAACCCTATACCGGCGATCGCAAAAGAAAAAAAAAGACGCGATCCTGCCTGTAAATTTCTCTCCCCTCTGATGTGATCGCACATCAGAGGGGAGAGAAATAGGGTCCCCAGGTCCCCTGATTCCCCCCCGGTACCACCATCTGTTCCCCGTGTCCCCTCCTGGCTCCTGCAGCGCCCCCTGTCCTCCGATCCTCCAGCGTCTTCACCCTGGCGGCAGATTAAAAAAAAAAAATATTTCATTCATTCTGTAAAAGTACATTTTGATTACTGTGATAAACTATCACAGTGATCAAAATAAAAAAAACAGTACATAAACCCCCCCTTTATCACCCCCTTAGTTAGGGACATATAATAAAATAAAGAAATTTTATTCATTTTTATTTTTTCATTAGGGTTAGGGTTATAATTAGGGTTACAATTAGGGTTAGCATTAGGGTTAGGGTTAGGCTGGGTTCATACTGCGTTATGGCAGTCCGTTAGACGGACTGTGTTACACCGCGGTATAACGTGGTTTAACGCAGTCCGTTAACGCTGCCATTCACCCCCATTTGAGGGCGCATGGCAACGCATGCCGTAAAGCGGCATGCGTTCGCAACGTGCCGTCATTCAGTGACGGAGCCTCAGATGCGGGCTGCAGCATCTGGGCTTCGTCACCGCTAGCGCAGATGAATCATATGCCGATTCCTCTGCGCTAGCGGGTATAGCATAACGCGATCGCGTTATGCTATACCGTTACCAGCCCGTCAACGCTATGTGTTGAACGGGCTGGTAAAACACAGTATGAACCCAGCCTTAGGGTTAGGGTTATAATTAGGGTTAGGGTTGGAATTAGGGTTAGGGTTACAATTAGGGTTGGGATTAGGGTTAGGGTTGGGATTAGGGTTAGGGGTGTGTTGGGGTTAGGGTTGGAACTAGAATTGAGGGGTTTCCACTATTTAGGCACATCAGGGGGTCTCCAAACACAACGTGTCGTTAAAAAAAGTCAAATGGCACTCCCTCCCTTCCGAGCCCTGCCGTGCGCCCAAACAGTGGTTTACCCCAACATATGGGGTACCAGCATACTCAGGACAAATTGCACACCAATTTTGGGGATCTAATATCTCTTGTTACACTTGGGATAATAAAAAATAGCTGGCTAAAAAAAAATCATTTTTGAGGAAAAAAACAAATATTTTCACGGCTCTGCGTTTATGAATTTCTGTGAAGCACTTTGGGGATCAAAGTGCTCACCACACATCTAGATAAGTTCCTTAGGGGGTCTAGTTTCAAAAATGGGGTCACTTGTGGGGGTTTTCCACTGTTTAGGCACATCTGGGGCACTGCAAACGGAACATGATCCCCATCAACGTCTGCATTCCAAAACGTTATTACTTCCTTTCCAAGCCCTGCTGTGCGCCCAAACAGTCCCCCCCCCACATATTTGGTATCAGCGTACTCAGAACAAATTGGACAACAACTTTTTGGGTCCAATTTCCTTGTGAAAAATCAAAAATTTGGGACTAAAATTCATTTTTGTGGAAAATTATTATTTTTTTTTCACACCCAGGCATTATAAACTTTTGTGAAACACTTGGGGGTTCAAAGTGCTCACCACAGATCTAGATAAGTTACTTAGGGGGTCTAGTTTCCAAAATGGGGTCACTTGTGGGGGTTTTCCACTGTTTAAGCACATCTGGGGCACTGCAAACGGAACATGACCCCCATCAACATCTGCATTCCAAAACTTTATTACTTCCTTTCCAAGCCCTGCCGTGTGCCCAAACAGTCCCCCCCCACATATTTGGTATCAGCGTACTCAGGACAAATTGGACAACTTTTTGGGTCCAATTTCCTTGTGAAAAATCAAAAATTTGGGACTAAAAATCATTTTTGTGGAAAATTGTTTTTTTTTTTTTTTTCACACCCAGGCATTATAAACTTTTGTGAAACACTTGGGGGTTCAAAGCGCTCACACCAGATCTAGATAAGTTCCATAGGGGGTCTAGTTTCAAAATGGTGTTACTTGTGGGAGGTTTCCACTGTTTAGGTGCATCAGGGGCTCTCCAAACGCGACATGGTGTCCAATCTCAATTCCAGCCAATTTTGGTTTGAAAAAGTCAAACGGCGCTGCTTCCCTTCCAAGCCCTGCCGTGCGCCCAAACAGTGGTCCCTCCCCATATATGGGGTATCAGCGTACTCAGGACAAATTGGACAACAACTTTTGTGGTCTAATTTCTCCTGTTACCCTTGGAAAAATAAAAAATTGGGACTAAACTATCAGGTTTGTGGAAAAAATATGATTTTTTATTTTCACGCCAGGCCGTTATAAACTTCTGTGAAGCACTTAGAGGTTCAAAGAGCTCACCACACATCTAGATAAGTTCCTTAGGGGGTCTAGTTTCCAAAATGGGGTCACTTGTGGGGGGTCTCCACTGTTTAGACACATCAGGGTCTTTACAAATGCGACATGGCGTCCAGCCAATTCTGCGTTGAAAAAGTCAAACGGCTCTCCTTCCCTTGCGACCTCTGCCGTGCACCCAAAAAGTGGTTTACCCCCACATATGGGGTATCGGCATGCTCAGGACAAATTGCACAACAACTTTTGGGGTCTTGTTACCCTTGGGAATATAAAAATTGGGGTGAAAAGATCATTTTTGTGGAAAAAATATGATTTTTTATTTTCACGGCTCTACGTTATAAACTTGTGTGAAGCACTTGGAGGTTCAAAGTGCTCACAACACATCTAGATAAGTTCCTTAAGGGGTCTTGTTTCCAAAATGGTGTCACTTGTGGGGAGTTTCCACTGTTTAGGCACATCAGGGCTCTCTAATCGCGACATGGCATCCAGCCAATTCTGCGTTGAAAAATTCAAACGACGCTCCTTCCCTTGCGACCTATGCCGTGCGCCCAAAAAGTGATTTACCCCCACTCATGGGGTATCGGCATATTCAGAAGAAATTGCACAACAAATTTTGAGGTTCATTTTTTCTTTTAACACTTGTGAAAATAAAAAAAATTGGTTCCAAAATAAAGCTTTTGCAAAAAAAGTTAAATGTCCATTTTTTCCTTCCACATTGCTTCAGCTCCTGTGAAGCACCTGAAGGGTTAATAAACTTCTTGAATGTGTTTTTGAGCACCTTGAGAGGTGCAGTTTTTAGAATGTTGTCACTTTTGGGTATTTTCTATCATATAGACCCCTCAAAGTGACTTCAAATGTGATGTGGTCCCTAAAAAAAATGGTGTTGTAAAAATGAGAAATCGCTGGTCAACTTTTAACCCTTATAACTTCGTAACAAAAGAAAAATTTGCTCCCAAAATTGTGCTGATGTAAAGTAGACATGTGGGAAATGTTATTTATCAAGAAATTTGTGTGACATATCTCTCTGATTTAACGGCATAAAAATTTCAAATTTGAAAATTGCGAAATTTTCAAAATTTTCGCCATATTTCCGTTTTTTTTTATAAATAAAAGCAAGTCATATAAAATTTTTTTTACCACTAACGTGAAGTACAATATGTTATGAAAAAACAATATCAGAATCAGCTGGATTCGTTAAAGCGTTCCAGAGTTATAACCTCATAATGTGACAGTGGTCAGAATTGTAAAAATTGGCCCGGTCATTAAGCTGCAAAATGGCTCTGTCACTAAGGGGTTAAAAGGGATGTGCACATGCTCAAGTATTGAAACACACTTGTAAACAATCTTAAGAGCAGTTTTCCTTAAGACAGCAGTGAGGCACACAGTGTGTATCTCAGTTCTAAACATTATCATACTAGGCGAGCAGCGTGCATTTCCGGGATTATTCGGCGGGAACAGGGGTCTCCACCCAGCATTTTTGGCAGATTTTAGAGACCCAGTCATGCTGCAGGGAATGTCTGCCAGGCCATGAAATGCCGCACCCATCTTTGTTGTGGTTGTGCAGTGATTGGCTTGGCCACACAGCATCATCATGAGTATAAGAGACTGGACGCCGCCATGCTTTCCGCAGTCAGCTCCGGATTCAGACAGTGTAGGGAGAGTGGTTGCCGAGATAGGGTCAGATTTGGCTCATGCAGTGTATTAAATATCCCAGGGGTTCTCTGTCTTGGTGTTGCTACTCTGATATTCCAGAGGGATGATGTTTAAATGCCTCTTGTTGATGATGTAAGTATATTGTATGTAGTTAATCTTTATATATACTTAATCATTATATGTATTTTATCTCTATATGTACTTAACCTTTGTGTATTAAAATATACAAAAGTGTACCCACTCATACTATTCAATCATACTATTACTTTAATTTTGTACTTTGAAATAAAAAAGCATTATATTGCAAGTATTAGCCATCTTTAAGCCGTATCTGAACCTTAGGCCGGTGAAAGACTCAACGTATAAAAATATGGACCATATTGTACCGCCGTGATAAGCAGAAATGTTCCCTGAACAGTGATCCGTATGTCATCCGTTGTCAAGGTGTGGCTGCGTATTTTGCGCATGTAAGCATCCGTATGTCATCCATATGGCGAGATTTTCTTGCCGGCTTGCAAAACCGACGTATAATGGATCCCAATGGCAGGTTTTAAATCACAAAAGATAGAATATATATATACACATAGAATAAATATATCTATATATATTGTGGTGTAGTGACCCCTGATGCAGCTAGGGGGCACTGTGTATGGCCCTCGGGATATGCATGGAGGCATGTGATGGATGGACGTTATGTATCACAGTGATGGAAGCCTGAGCATGTTTTGTTCAGCAGATCTACTGCTGAGAGTTTTGCTATACATTGGGAGGCTTCCAGGTGACAAGGAGAGCTGGGTGGGTCCAGTCACCTACAAACCCACCCAAGGGGTATGTGTCTGAATACCCAGGATAAAGCCTGTAGGTGTTTGTGTATCAAAAGAACCTGTGATGAGGTCATGATCAGGTGACCTAACCATGTGATCCTGACCTCACCTGTGGGAGGGGTTACGGGTATGTAATAGAGAGTGTGTGGGAGTCTGCCAGTGTGGACAGACTTCCATGTTTCCATGTGGGACATTACAGAGAGGTCTCTGTGACTGAGGAGTGAGGCTCCAGGCAGGAGCTGAAGTACTGAAGATTTGTATTGCCTGTGACTGTGAGGTTTATGCTGTAATAAACCTGATGATTTTTGGATAAGAAAAGTGTCTCCTGATTACCTCTGAAGCAGCCGAGTGAGTGAAACCTTACAATTGGTGGATGGAATGCTGGCAGCGGCCCAAGGAGCACATGTTCCAGGACTGGGAATGAGGAATCAGAGGAGGAATGGACGGTCTGTGAAAACCGTGAGTGTGACCAGTGGTCACGAATAAACTGTGCATTTATGTTTATGGGGTGCCTCTGATATGAGGTATCTGAAGAAACTGTTAAGCAGTGGTGACAGACAGGAGTCTGTGTTATGTTGACCGGGGTCATTGAAAATGGAGAAAAAGCATGCTGATAGGATACCTCTGAGGAGGAGGTCTCCAGGAACCTGTGTGGCTGACGCCAACAGGTGACGGTCTTGACAACCGTGTTATGCTGGTCGGGATCAGTGAGAAGAATTAGTGAAAGACTTTTTTTTTTCCTTTGTTGGATGCCTCTAAGAGGAGGTATCCAGAAACCTGCGTGGCCAACAGGTAACAGACAGGAATCTGTGGTGTACTGACGGGTCAGTGAGAGATTGTTTTGTCTTTGTGGGATGCCTCTATGAAAAGGAGGTATCCGGAAACCTGCGTGATCAACAGGTAACAGACAGGAGTCTGTGTTGTGCTGACGGGTCAGTGAAAAACAGTTTTTTTTTTCCTTTGTGGGATGCCTCTATGAGAGAGGTGTCCGGAAAATCTCTCTGGCTGAGAGTGTAACAGACAGGAGTCTGTGTTGTGCTGACGGGTCAGTGAGAAACTGTTTATTTTTCTGGAACACGTGTGAGGTGTGTGCTGTGGCTCATGGAGTCATGAAGGTGACAAGCGGCTGGCTGTGACTCGTGGGGTCACGAAGGTGACAAGCGGCAAGACAGCGCAGCGTGCAGAGACTTATGGTAGCAGGAGCTACAGTGACTTGCAGCAAGAGGTTCTGCAGCAGCAAGAGCTGTAGTGGCAGCAGCGGCTTGTGCGCGGTAGCCGGAGGTGCTGGCGGAAGGTGACAGTACCAGCAGTAGCTGGGGAGGTGCCATAAGGACATCAGAGGTCCAGAGTGGGTGACCTCTTAAAGTGACAGTACCAGCCCCGAAAGACATAAGGGTCTGTGTAGACTGGGGCCTGTAAGAGCCGTGGTGTGTTTCCCCAGTGATGGGTGGTGTCCCTAAAAGGGGAAGAGTCCCAAAAGGGGGGCGGCAACCCAAAACAGGGATGGTTACCCAAAAGGGGGCGGAGTCCCAAAAGGGGCGGTAACCAAAATTGGGATGGTGGCCCGAAAGGGGGCGGAGTCCCAAAAGGGGGTGGCAACCCAAAAGGGGATGGTGGCCCAAAAGTGGGTGGAGATTCCAAAAGGGTGTTATGCTGGTACACCACCGAACTTAGTGTACCCCTATGAGAGGAAACGGGACTTCACGTTATTTGAAAAGGCATGGGAAATTGATAAAGTGTGTTGTTGTTCAGAGGAGGGAGCCCCATCACAGCAGGTGGCTGTAGTGGTTCCTTGTCGTGTGATGTGTGAAAAGAAGATAACACCTAATATCGATAGTCTAGAGTTCCAGGTGACCAGAAGAAAGTGTGGGTCAGACCAACTCGGGGACTTGGAGGTGACGAGACGTGTGACCGTGGGAAACGGTTTAGCTCCAGAACAGGGTTCTGACACCTGTCTAGGTGGGGACGTGCTGTTCCAGGATGACAGGGGGAGTGGGAGTGACTCCTATGCAGACTGTGACTCGACCGCAAGGGAAAGCGAGTGCAGTAACGTGGAGCCGAGTAAAAATGGCCGATCTTCCTCTCGCCGCAGGGGCCGTGGAAAGGCGGGACAGGCTACATCCTCTAAGAAGCAAAATGATGAGGAAGAGTCAGGGTCAGGTACCGGTCAGGTGACTGTCCTTAATGAGGAGATAGAGCTGTGTAAAGAAACAGTGAAAGAGGCAGTCGAGCAGGAAAGGGTCCTGAGACGAATGATTGAGCACAAAGTGGAGGAGCTGGAGAAGGAAGTCTCTAAGCTCAGAGATCGTCTGTCAGCGTGTAAGAGTATGAACAAGGCTCTATGGAAAGAGATGGTGGTGCTCAGAGAGGCCCAAGAGAAACATCAGCAGGAGTGTCGCTGCTTGGCAGAAGAGCGAGATAGAGTTCTCCGAGAGCTCAAGATAGAGGAGGAGACTAGTGCCCAGCTCCAGAACTCTATGGGAGAAGAAATCCAGCAAGGGAAGTGCCATGCAGATGGGCACACAAGGGAGAGCGATGTCTTGGAAAACTGTACTAATGCTCAGGACGAGGAGGTCCAACAGTCTGTCCAAGAAGGTGACGGGTTGGGTTTCAAGTGTGTAATAGAGATACCCGAAGACCTGCGAGAAGTGTGTGCCTGTGAGGAGGTGCATGAGGCCTTTAGAAAGGCGGTAGAAGCATGAAGTGTGAACTGGGTGCCAGAGATGAAACAATTAGTCATACTGTCGACTAAGGAAGTCACACTGAAGCGAGTGGCTGTCCTGAGAGATATGCATCTACAATGCCTCCGAACGAAACAGATGATCACGTTGAGGAATAAAGAAGCCGCTCGACGTTTTGAGCAAGCAAGAAAGGCTCAAAGTCGGCTTGGATTGGTGGAAGACATCATTCAAGTGCCCAGAGGTCTGGTGAAGAAAGTCATCGGAAGACTTGGGAAAGTGATGCAGGAAATGCTGAATAAGTCCGGTGTGACGAGAGTCAGGATTCCGGCTGATGACGAAGTCCAGGTCAGGGGTGAAGATGGGATGGTTCCATTCCTCGTTGTCGGATCCAGGGAGAGCCTTGGGAATATCCGGATGCTCCTGGAGTATCGTGTGTCATACTTGAGAGAAGTAGAGCAGCTACAACTGGAGAGGGAGCAGGTCAACAGAGAGCTGCAGGAAATGGAAAGAAGATGGCCGCCACCTTCAATCCGTCGTGTTGAGAGGCGAAGAGCGCCTGATGGAAGAGGTAGAAATAGTGATGCCTCAGTTAGCTCAGTGATGAGTGACCTAAGCAGGAGAACCTGTGGTGGACGAGCTGAAAAGGACTCAGACCAGACAGGATGTATGGGTGCAAGTGAATTGCGACGCCGTACTGACCGCTGGGGATGCGGGTGGTCTGACAGGGGGGCCTCGTCAGCAACAGATGTGACAGAGTCAGAGGACAGACGCCTACCAAAGAGATTAGTAGCAGGGTCCGACTTAGAGAGACAGTTTGACTGGCAGAGACGACCGAGAAGGATCTCTGGTCGGGTAACAAGTGTTCAACCCCACAAGTTTGAACAGAGGGGGGAGGCATGTGGTGTAGTGACCCCTGATGCAGCTAGGGGGCACTGTGTATGGCCCTCGGGATATGCATGGAGGCATGTGATGGATGGACGTTATGTATCACAGAGATGGGTGGCCCTGTGATGGAAGCCTGAGCATGTTTTGTTCAGCAGATCTACTGCTGAGAGTTTTGCTATACATTGGGAGGCTTCCAGGTGACTAGGAGAGCTGGGTGGGTCCAGTCACCTACAAACCCACCCAAGGGGCTTGTGTCTAAATACCTGGGATAAAACCTGTATGTTGTGTTGTGGTAAAGGACCTGTGATGAGGTCATGATCAGGTGACCTAACCATGTGATCCTGACCTCACCTGTGGGCGGGGTAACGGGTATGTAATGAAGTGTGCTTTGCACCTGAGAGAGAGTGTGTGGGAGTCTGCCAGTGTGGACAGACTTCCATGATGTCCAGGCGGGACATCACAGAGAGGAGTGAGGCTCCAGGCTGGAGCTGAAGCATTGAAGATTTGTGTTGTATGTTACCATAAGGTTTATGAAGCAATAAACCTGATGAACTTTTGATATAGAAGTGCGTCCTGATTTACCTCTGAAGCAGCCGAGTGAGTGAAACCTTACAATTGGTGGATGGAATGCTGGCAGCGGCCCAAGGAGCACATGTTCCAGGACTGGGAATCAGGAACCAGAGGAGGAACGGACGGTCTGTGAAAACCGTGAGTGTGACCGGTGGTCACGAATGAACTGTGGTTATGTATATGTGGTGCCTCTGAAGATAAGAGGTATCTGAAGAAACTGTTAAGCAGTGGTGACAGACAGGAGTCTGTGTTATGTGACCAGGGTCATTGAGAAGTAAGCAAAAAGCATGCTGAGAAGATACCTAAGAGGAGGTGTCCGGAAACCTGCGTGGCCAGCAGGTAACAGACAGGAGTCTGTGGTGTACTGACGGGTCAGTGAGACTGTTTTTTTCTTTGTGGGATGCCTCTCTGAGAGAGGAGGTGTCCGGAAATCTCTGTGGCCAAGAGTGACAGACAGGAGTCTGTGGTGTGCTGACAGGTCAGTGAGAAAGACTGTATTTTTGTGTTTGCTGGGTACCTCTGAGGCTGAGGTGTCCAGGAACCTGTGTGGCTGACGCCAACAGGGGACGGTCTTGACAACCGTGCTAGGCTGGTCGGGATCAGTGAGAAGAATCAGTGAGAAACTGTTTTTTTTTTTTGGTGTTTTTTTTCTGGAACACGTGTAAGGTGTGTGCTGTGGCTCGTGGTGTCATGAAGGTGACAAGCGGCTGGCTGTGACTCGTGGGGTCACGAAGGTGACAAGCGGCAAGACAGCGCAGCGTGCAGAGACTTATGGTAGCAGGAGCTACAGTGACTTGCAGCAAGAGGTTCTGCAGCAGCAAGAGCTGCAGTGGCAGCAGCGGCTTGTGCGCGGTAGCTGGAGGTGCTGGCGGAAGGTGACAGTACCAGCAGTAGCTGGGGAGGTGCCATAAGGACATCAGAGGTCCAGAGTGGGTGACCTCTTAAAGTGACAGTACCACCCCCGAGAGACATAAGGGTCTGTGCGGAATGGGGCCTGTAAGAGCATTGATGTGTACCCCAGTGTTGGGTGGTGTCCCTAGAGGGGGAGGAGTCCCAAAAGGGGGGCGGCAACCCAAAATTGGGATGGTGGCCCAAAAAGGGGCGGAGTCTCAAAAGGGGGTGGTAGCCCAAATCAAACCAGTTGCCCAAAAGGGGGGTGGTAGCCCAAATTGGGATGGTGGCCCGGAAGGGGGTGGAGTCCCAAAAGGGGGCGGCAAATCAAAAGGGGGTGGTGTCCCAAAAAGGGGTGGCACCGGTTTCCTCAGTGGACATATCTGAGGAACAGCGGTGTGGGTGTTATACATATTCCACATGTGGCATAGACTTCCCATTTGATAACAGCCCACAGGTGTGTACTGTAATGTTGCATAGGGAAGGAATCTCTGGACAGTTGGACTCAAAGAGTCAGGTGACTCTGAAAGGAACTCCGCTAGTTCTCTGTCTGACAGAGAAAAAGGTCCAGGTGTGCTGCATCCACGGGCTCACTGTGGACTATTTGGTAGACAGGGTGATGCTTGAGATGTCCACAAGGGTTGAGGATCAAGATGGCGGTATACCACCGAACGTATTGTATCCCTATGAGAGGGAACGGGACTTTGTATTTTTTGAAAATGCATGGGAGGTTGATGAAGTGTGGGGTTGCTCAGAGGAGAGACGGACTGACCCTAAGGGAGCGCCATCACAGCAGGCGACTGTAGTGGTTCCTTGTAGTGTGAAGTGTGGAAAGGAGGTAACACCTAATAGCGATAGTCCCGAGCCCCAGGTGACCAGAAGAAAGTGTGGGTCAGACCAACTCGGGGACTTGGAGGTGATGAGACGTGTGACCGTGGGAAACGGTTTAGCTCCAGAACAGGGGTCTGACACCTGTCTAGGTGGGGACATGCTGTTCCAGGATGACAGGGGGAGTGGGAGTGACTCCTATGCAGACTGTGACTTGACCGCAAGGGAAAGTGAGTGCAGTAAGCTGGAGCTCTCTGAAGTTACCGAGAGTCGTGAGACAGTTGAAGCTGCGGATGCCGGAACAGGCGGAACTCTGAAGAAGCAGAGTGTGAGTGGGCAAGGAAGCCCATCTGAAAATGTAATTGAAGAGGTAATGGTGCGACATGTGCTGGCTAAAAGAGAGTCAGGGTCAGGTACCGGTCAGGTGACTGTCCTTAATGAGGAGATAGAGCTGTGTAAATAAACAGTGAAAGAGGCAGTCGAGCAGGAAAGGGTCCTGAGACGAATGATTGAGCACAAAGTGGAGGAACTGGAGAAGGAAGTCTCTAAGCTCAGAGATCGTCTATCAGCGTGTAAGAGTATGAGCAAGGCTCTATGGAAAGAGACGGTGGTGCTCAGAGAGGCCCAAGAGAAACATCAGCAGGAGTGTCGCTGCTTGGCAGAAGAGCGAGATGAAGTTCTCCAAGAGCTCAAGATGGAGGAGAGACTGGTGCCCAGCTCCAGAAATCTACGGGAGACGAAGTACAGCAAGCGAAGTGCCACGCAGCTGGCCACACAAGAAATGCTGAGGTCTTGGAGAACTGCGCTGATGCTCAGGATGAGGAGGTCCAACCGCATGTTCAGGAAAAGGAGACATCGCTTTTCAAATGTATAATAGAGGTACCTGAAGACCTGCGAGAAGTATGTGCCAGTGAGGAGGTGCATGAGGCCTTTAGAAAAGCGGTAGAAGCATGTAGTGTGAACTGGGTGCCAGAGATGAAACAGTTAGTCATACTGTCAACTAGGGAAGTCACAATGAAGCGAGTGGCTATCCTGAGGGACATGCACCTACATTGTCTCCGCACTAAGCAAATGATCCTGTTGAGAAATCACGAAGCCGCTCGATGTTTGGAGCAAGCAAGAAAGGCTCAAAATCGGCTTGGATGGGTGGAAGACATCATTCAAATGCCCAGAGGTCTGGTGAAGAAAGTCATCGGAAGACTTGGGAAAGTGATGCAGGAGATGGTGAATAAGTCCGGTGTGACGAGAGTCAGGATTCCGGCTGATGACGAAGTCCAGGTCAGGGGTGAAGATGGGATGGTTCCATTCCTCGTTGTTGGATCCAGAGAGAGCCTTGGGAATATCCGGATGCTCCTGGAGTATCGTGTGTCATACTTGAGAGAAGTAGAGCAGCTACGACTGGAGAGGGAGCAGGTCAACAGAGAGCTGCAAGAAATGGAAAGAAGATGGCCGCCACCTTCAATCCGTAGTGTTGAGAGGCGAAGAGCGCCTGATGGAATAGGTAGAAATAGTGATGCCTCAGTTAGCTCAGTGATGAGTGACCTAAGCAGGAGAACCTGTAGTGGACGAAATAAAAATGACTCAGACCAGGCAGGATGTATGGGTGCAAGTGAATTGCGATGCCGTACTGACCGCTGGGGATGCGGGTGGTCTGACAGGGGGCCTCGTCAGCAACAGATGTGACAGAGTCGGAGGACAGACGCCTACCAAAGAGATTAGTAGCAGGGTCCGACTTAGAGAGACGGTTTGACTGGAAGAGACGACCGAGAAGGATCTCTGGTCGGGTAACAAGTGTTCAACCCCACAAGTTTGAACAGAGGGGGGAGGTATGTGGTGTAGTGACCCCTGATGCAGCTAGGGGGCACTGTTTATGGCCCTCGGGATATGCATGGAGGCATGTGATGGATGGACGTTATGTATCACAGAGATGGGTGGCCCTGTGATGGAAGCCTGAGCATGTGTTGTTCAGCAGATCTACTGCTGAGAGTTTTGCTATACATTGGGAGGCTTCCAGGTGACTAGGAGAGCTGGGTGGGTCCAGTCACCTACAAACCCACCCAAGGGGCTTGTGTCTAAATACCTGGGATAAAACCTGTATGTTGTGTTGTGGTAAAGGACCTGTGATGAGGTCATGATCAGGTGACCTAACCATGTGATCCTGACCTCACCTGTGGGCGGGGTTACGGGTATGTAATGAAATGTGCTTTGCACCTGAGAGAGAGTGTGTGGGAGTCTGCCAGTGTGGACAGACTTCCATGATGTTCAGGCGGGACATCACAGAGAGGACTCTGTGTCTGAGGAGTGAGGCTCCAGGCTGGAGCTGAAGCATTGAAGATTTGTGTTGTATGTTACCATAAGGTTTATGAAGCAATAAACCTGATGAACTTTTGATATAGAAGTGCGTCCTGAGTTACCTCTGAAGCAGCCGAGTGAGTGAAACCTTACAATTTGGATCTGTGGCAGATCTCTCTCTGCATACTAAAAGCTTTTTCCATTCAGGCCACCGGGGGTTAATCTCAGTCTTTTCCCCCGGTGGCCGCTGGTGTAATTACATTGCTGCTGACTAGTCAGGAGAAGGTGGAGACCACTCCCACCATCCTTTGGAAGGTCACCTGAGGCTTAACATCCTCCAAACAAACAGTGAGGATACATGATATAATCAGAGAGTAAAGTCCAATAGGGACTACAAAATATAGGAGATATAAATATAAACCAGACAACTTATAGTTTGCTCTGCACCGCAAGAGCAAAAAATTGACTACCTAAATGCAAGTATATGCATCGCTTATTTGTAAGTCATTTGTCTGGAACGCAATCAAACGTGTGTGAGACAGTATGTATAAAAGGAATGATCTCACCCATTTGAATGGAGATATGCGCTCCAAAATTCATCTCCTAATAAAATATGCATCTGGTCATTTCCAGAGTAGATAAGGCCCTTTCCCAACGCGTTTCGAAACGCGTTGGGAAAGGGCCTTATCTACTCTGGAAATGACCAGATGCATATTTTATTAGGAGATGAATTTTGGAGCGCATATCTCCATTCAAATGGGTGAGATCATTCCTTTTATACATACTGTCTCACACACGTTTGATTGCGTTCCAGACAAATGACTTACAAATAAGCGATGCATATACTTGCATTTAGGTAGTCAATTTTTTGCTCTTGCGGTGCAGAGCAAACTATAAGTTGTCTGGTTTATATTTATATCTCCTATATTTTGTAGTCCCTATTGGACTTTACTCTCTGATTATATCATGTATCCTCACTGTTTGTTTGGAGGATGGTAATTGTCTGTGTGTCCCCTTTTTAACATTAGGTTCATTAAATGTTAAGTTTTACATCCCCAATTCTTTTGCTGTTATACATTGAAATACATTTTGGGGTATACCTCTATTATATTGCTTTATTGATCACCTGAGGCTTAGCTGACTGTTGGTGATATTTCTACAATTTGGAAACCAACCAAGCTGGAGTCAGGAGCTTGCTGAGAGCAGTTGTACTTCAGTTGCTTCCCTCATCTGATGCCTTACTCTGCTGTGCGGTGTATTGCAGCAGAGAAAGCTAAGTTTAATTGTTTCGTTGATTTAACCCTTTAGTGTTTGTCTTTCTTTCCTTTTGTTGTTTTGGTGTAGTTCCCTTCATTCCCTGTCTCACCAACTGGGTAGGGGGGTTTAGCCCAGGACTAAACAGGAGACAGGGACAGGTCGGTGACTTGGGCCTCACTACCTCTAAGTGTACCCCCAAGTTAAGGAAAGACAGAGCCTCCCTTAGCTTAAGGGGCAGTTCAGGGGCCCAGGTTCCTCGTTGCTTGAATTGCCATTACTGCCCCGTGACACCTAGCCCTGTTTGACGCCGGTCCCCAGTCAACACTCTCCTTCCCTGGGCCGGGGGGAGTCTAGTGGTGACAGAGGGCCCAGACACGTCAAACAGGGCCCAGGGGGAAGCTAGTAGGGACTAGGCCAGGGGGAAGCTAGTGGTGACTGGGGGCCCGGCCGCTTCCAACTGTGCCCAGGGGGAAGCTAGTTGGACTGGGGGCCCACGTCCAACAGGAGTCCTGAGCCCTGTTGGACAGTGCCCCCAGTCACCACTTGTCCTCCTTCTGGGCACTGTTGGACGAGGTCCCCCAGTCCACACTAGTTTCCCCCTGGACACTGTGGGATGAGGAACCCCAGTCCCCTCTAGCCTCCCCCTGGGCACAGTTGGATGAGGGCCCCCAGTTCTCCACTATCCTCCCTCTGGGCCCTTTTTTATGCGGCCACCCATCCCCACTAGCCTCCTCATGGGCACTGTTGGATGTGGCCCCCAGTGCCCAATAGCCTCCTCCTGGGCCCTGTTGGACGGTAATGTGGCCCCCATTCCCCAACTAGCCTCCTCCTGGGCCCTATTGAATGCAGCCCCTAGTCTCCACTAGCCTCCTACTGGGCCCTGTTGAACAGTCACGTGGCCCCCAGTCTCCGCTAGCCTCCCCCTGGGCCCTGGTGCACAGTCACACAGCCCCCATTCCCCAATAGCTTCCTCCTCGCCTTGCTGGATGGTCACACAGACCCCCAGTCACCTCTAGCCTCCCCCTGGGCCCTATTGGATGTGGCCCCCAATCCCCATTAGCCTACTCATGGGCCCTGTTGGTCACGGCCCCCAGTCCCCACTATCCTCCTACTGGGCCCTGTTGGATTGTTACATTGCCCCCAGTCCCCACTAGCCTCACCCTGGGCCCTATTGGACGGTCACACGGCCCCCAGTCCCCACTGGCCTCCTGTTATGATTTGGTAGCCGAGGAGGACAGTGGCAAAAATAGTCAAGGCAACCATTCACCCAGAGAGGTTGGTAACTAGTGGATTGCAGACCCCCAAACTGACCTCACAACTGGAGGTAGCCGTGGGACGTACCTACGAAGACCTAGACGCCTCGACACAGCCAGAGAGTTAACTAAGCCTAAAGAGAGAAAGGGGAAAGCTAACTGCCCCGGAGTAGCGCCTCAAAGGAATAGGTAGCCCTCACACATATATTGGCGGTGAAACAAGATGAAATACGAACACAGGCAGAAAATAGACCAAGCAAACGCTGGGGCCCAAAACTGTCTAGATAGAATAGGACAGGAAAGAATACTGTCTGCAATCCGGCAAAACCCTAAGAAAAAATCCAACACTTCTGATTTCCAAAAAATATTGAGACCACACGATCTCTCTCCCGCTAGATCAGAACTCTGGGGTGAGCTGGTAGCCAACCAGCATATACTCAAATAACAGGAACTGAACACATAAACAGTGGTAAATGAGAAACAAAGACCAGCGTAGGCCCCAGCCGGGGAACCTGGCTGACCTCACTCCATAAGGGCAGAAAACAAAAGGAAAACAAATGCCAAAGAAACAAGCAGCAAATAACTTATCTGAATGTTGCAGGAAACAGCATGAAGCAAGCTTT